>VWZD01008879.1:736737-852090 GCA_013396695.1 Sakesphorus luctuosus | reverse complement strand
TTCATTTGCCACGGCCGAGCAAGCTTGGACAGTGACACTGAGGTCCTTAGAACTATCTACAGCACCCAGTACTAACTGGGGCTGACCCTGCTTCGCATCCGAGACCTGACGAGATCGGATGGGCAGGGAGGCATTTAACTGCCGGGGGCGGTCCGTACACTGAGACTCGAACTCGCGACCTAGGAGCCGGAGTCGGGAGTACTCTCCACTACGCCACGGGACCGCCCTTTTAGTCTATATTTAATGACAGAAGAAAGCACACATGTGCAAGAGAGAGGAGACAGAATAGGATACCAAAGGAAGTTTTTGTCAAATTAACTTTCCATCAATGTTATTTAAGTGGTTTTCTCAAGATAGGGTATGTTTGAGTTTGTATAACACGTGTGGTGTGGTATATTATGAGAAACCATCATTAATAATAATAATGGCCAATCTTCACGAACAAAGATTTGGGAAGGGCTCTCCTCACGTGGGTGTGCCCTTCCAGCCTGCGCAGTGGATGTTTTAGGTGAGGCTCAGCGTGCGCAGAACTGGCCCCACCGTTTAAGTCCTGAGGTTTATTTGCCACGGCCGAGCAAGCTTGGACAGTGACAGTGAAGTCCTTAGGACTGTCTACAGTACTAACCGGGGCTGACTCTGTTTGGCATCCAAGATCTGACGGGATCAGATGGCAGGGAGGCATTGAACTGCCGGGGACAGTCCGTACTGAGACTCAAACTCACGACCTTGGGATTCGGAGACTGGAGTGCCCTCCACTACACCACGGGACCGCCCCCAGAAACCATCATTGTATCAGAGGAAATACCCTAAGAACTGTGAGGCAGGCAAAGAACAGCAACATCCACGAAGAAATTGGACCTAAAGACAGCAACTATTCACAGTCCTCAAGAACCTTGCTGGGGATTGAGCAGCCTTGGTAGCTCTTTTAACTTTATTTTGTTAGCACTAAAAGCAGGACTACACCAATGAAATTCTATAGAACCACCATTCCAAATTCCAAAGAAAGTCATCTTTGGAATCAGAGATGATATGCAGGATGACTGCACAACTGAACAGCAAAACTTTGAAAACCTGAGGGAGAATGGGAGGGAAAACTTGTAATAAAAGACAGGATCAAGGTCACCTAATAATAGGACTTTTCATTGTGGCTTTGGATGAAGTAAATTTTGTTGCAGGTCTATACAAAGAAGCAGGCAGTGCATTTGAAAGTGCAAGGAAAAGAAAATCTACTACTTTGTGAGAGATTCCAGAGTGAATTTGCCTTATATTTATTGCAATCTCTAGACAATTTTCTTGCTGTAAGTGTCTATTCACCAGAACTGAATTGCCCTGCATTCTTTATAAACACTGGGGAGGATGGTTAACTCCAGGGCAGGTAAAGATGTATTTAAGCAAAGGAACAATATTAATGAAAGAACAAATTCACCAGGGGCAAATTTAGGATGGAAAGTAGGACACTTCGAAGTGGGAGGGCAACAAATTGCCTCTTGGAAGTTCTTGCCTTTGGAACAATCATTGTATTATGGGGAATAAAACACCTGATTTTTAACAGAAGTCTTGATCCACTTACCACTTCCATGTGGCCTGATTTCTTGAATGGGGCTTGAACTTCGGGAAGCTCCTTTCCATCCTTCATCAGCACAAACTTTGGACTGCATTCACTCCTACTTGAAAATAACTGCACTATCTCATTTTTCAACCATATTCACATTGATAATGTTCAAAAGATAGAATTGAAATTCATGTACCTGCACATCCACACACATGGGTATAGCTCAGACTAAGTCCTAAGTTGTTTCTAGTGTTCTTTGTTATTTTTTGATGGAATGATTTTTTGCACTGGTGCCTGTGAAGATCAACTAGAACAGCACTTGAATACTTGCCAGGTGAACTTTCCCTGTTGCTGATCTTGGTACCTGCTCAGAGCAGCAGGTTTATGAAGCAGAGAGAAGGGCAGGGTCAGCACAGTCACTCTGCAAAAACAGTTCAGCCACAAGGCAATTCAGTCAGTACACTCACTGCCTCTTTTTTCTCTGACTTGTCTTCCTACAAAATTGCAGCCTAGAGACTTGATGCAAGTAGGTTTGATTCCCCCACATCGTCACCCCTTAAGATTATCTTTGCCAGCTAAACCTATGCAGAAATTAATCCCCAAGAAAGAAGCTGACCTGTTTTTTTAATGTTAGGCAGTTTTGAGGGGTTTTTGTTTTGTTTTCTGTGGCGTTTGTAGGGGTTTGTTGCTGTGGTGCTTTTAATTTCTAAGCACAGAACAAATAGGTTGAATGCTATGATGATTGAAGAGGTATTTGTGTTGAGTGTGTTGTTTGAGAATGCTGAAGCAGAATTTTGCTGAAAAATAGGCTCTGGCTAACAAGTCTGACCATCTCTGAGTTGTCTGGACTGACATCAATAGAATTTCAGATTTTTATTACAAATCCTTCTGTAAACACACCACTGAAATGGACGATTATCTTGTTACTATAAGTTCCCATAGACAGGATATATAAAACTAGGAAAACAAACCAGACAATCAAATAAACAAACCCATGGGTAAAAATATATAGCAATATCTAAGCTAGAAGTTTTCTTCTTCATTTGTAACTACGATTTTAGGCAATAGTGCTGACACATCCTGGTAAAGTGTGTTTATTATTTTTTTTATAGCTCGGTCAGGACTAACCTGGGAAAAGATATCTGAATGTCTCTGATCTAAAGGCTGTTACAAGGAGGGATAAAAATGAGAAAGTACAAAGGCAGATTTGCATCTCCACCAGATCCAGCAATTCCTACCACTCCAGAAAAACTGGCAGTTCTCCTCTGCTCACGAGCCCTGAAGGGATGCAGAGTGCAATCCCGATACAAGCCCCAGGCTAGAACAGACTGTGGGAATTGGCTGCCAGGAACATCTGCAGATTGAATGCTGAGCCCTGGAGAAACTCATTGTTGGAACTGTTCCCCGCAGACGTGAACAGAGGGGACTCAGGGTCACTAAAACCCCCGGAGTCTCACAGTTTGGCCACAGTGGAGGGAAGGGCTGCCAAGAAAATCCGAATGCGGAGGTTTAAATCTTTGCAAAAGCAGGGGAAAATGCTTCCTAACTCATGGCATTTCTCTATAACACCAAGGAGAAACAGTACCCCTCTGCACCACCATGCTGGGAGGGTGTGTGGGGGTATATCAACACTTTCCAAGAGATTTCCCTGCTCCGAGAGCGGGTCGGGCGCGGCTCCTGCAGCACCAGGGACAGCGGGAACCTGCGGCACCAGGGACAGCGCCCGCCAGGCTTCACCCCGGGGTGAGCTCCTGTGCCAAGGCAGGACGGCCCACACAGACCCTGAAAGGCAAGGGCAGGGCTCTCAGAAACCCCCCTGTACCTGGGGGTTCCCCCGCCACCCACAAAGTGTACTTTCCCCATAGAAATCCATGAAAAGCCATCAGACCAGCTCCCAGCAGGGATCTTTCCCCAAGGACTACAGAAGGAAAAAGCATTTCCTGCTTCTGCACATTGTGGGTTAAGCACAGTCAGCAGCAAAGCCAAAGCCCCACACAGCCACTGGCTCACTTCGCTCTGGTGGGATGAGAGAGAGAACCAGAAGAGTAAAAGAGAGAAAACTTGTGGGTTGAGATAAAGACAGTTTAACTAAAGCGGAAAATGCACACACAAACAAGGCAGAACAAGGAATTCACTTACCCCTTCCCATGGGAGGTGGATCCTCAGTCGCCTCCAGAACAGCAGTGATCCATCACATGCAACAACCACCTGGGAAGACAAACACCATCACTTCAAACATCACCCCCTTGATTCTTCCCCCAGATTTATATGCTGAACATGACACTATATGATAGGGAACACCCCTCTGGTCAGTTGGGGACAGCTGTCCCAGCTGTTTCCCCCCAACTCCTTGTGCACCTGTAGCCTCCTGACTGGTAGGTTGAGGAGCAGAAAAGGCCTTGGCTCTGTGTGAGCTCTGCTCAGCAGTAACGAAAGCATCCCTGTGTTATCAGCATTGTTTTCAGATCAAATCCAAAACACACCCCATACCAGCTACTGTGAAGAAAATTAACTCTACCCCAGCCAAACCCAGCACAACACATTATCCCAAAGTGCCCCTCTGCGCTGGTGATGGATATAGGGCAGAAGAGAGCAGCAGTTACTTGATGTTCTGTGGTGAGCACGTTGCCATAAGAAAATTTACTGTTTCCATGGAACAATGAGTTCAATTAATATTTGTCAAACAAGAAGAAAAAAAAACCCAGAGGACCAACATAATTTCAGCTGCTCTTAGTTGTTTATATATAGCAATAAAATCCAACTCCTGTTTAATTAACTATCCCGCAAACAACAATCTGTCATGGAGCTTTGAAAGCTCTTAATACTAAAGGTTTGTCTGGAGGACTGTGCTCTAGTTCGATTATAGTTTGCATAATAACATTATGTAGAGATAAGAACACTATTTGGAATTGAGTTGTTCTGCTCTCTCATGCAAATTAATGTTAAAAAAAAAAGAGGGAAGAGAGGTTGGACTTTAATAACCTACATCATCAGAATAAACCCCAACTTAACAGGACTTCTAATGAAGCTTTCTGTATGTTTCCAGCACATTTATACTAAGAATAAGGAAATTACATTTTAAAGAAAGAAATTAAACATTTTACAGCATATTCACAGCCAGGCTCATTTATGATCACCTCTCCTTCCAAATACACAGATCTGTATTTGCTCTCAGGACTATTGTTTCACTCTGTGTCTGTGTGTATGTGCATCGATCCCTTCTAACTATGCCTTAACATCTGGGTTTAGTCTCTTTCACTGTCTCAATTCCTCTTCTATAGCAGAATTTGGCTGCTTATTTTTCTCTGCTTCACAGTGTCAGTCACAGTAGCCATTAAAGGCATCTGTAGTTAGATGAGCAAAATATGGAGCCAAAAATGCTAAAGGTGGAGGAAATTAGAGGAACATAGAAGGTGAATAAACCTTTTATGATGAGTCCTACTGCAATGACTTACACACACACACCATTTCCATTGTTTATTCTTTCATTATATTTTGATATATTGTAGTTAATGTCAATACTCCTGACTTAAGTTCCCTTACTACAAAAACCGATGTGAAATTTGCTGCAGATTTTGACACCGCCCAATTTCTCCCCTCCCCTTTTCTTTGACCTATTTCCTTTAGAATGCTCTTCTCCAGCTCTGTTGGCTTTCACCTATCTTTTTATCTAATACAAGAAGTTTGAAAGCACAAAGACCATCAGATCTCCTTGCTTCTCCTTGCTCACCTCTCTGAGCCCTTCCTTAGGATGCTCTTCCTCTGTTTAACTTACCTTACCAAGAAGAAATCCAGCCCCATCTGCAAAGTTCCTCGGCTTATGTTTTTAAGTCCTATTATTCCCCATGGATACTATCCCTTTGCCTGATTGCTATTAGATTAAGAGTTTGGTCTCCTAGTAGCTTTCCCCTAACATTCCTTTTTAAGAAGTGTTTTGTTCATTTTGTGACTGCATTAGTGATGGGAGAATTGTTCCTGTGCATGGGCTCTGTCAAGTACATGAGCAGCAGTGAGAGTCACAGTTTAGCTCTAATTTTATGCACAGCCTTGTTTACAACTGACTGCACTGGTTGAACTCCCGTCAATTAGAAGACTTCAACATGCAATTTCTACAATAAACATCTATCCCACAATTTATTCATTTTTCCACAGACATTTGTATTCTACAGAACAAAGCTGTTTCACTTTGCATGATTTCTAAATATCTGTTTTCCGTGGTCACTCATTTCTGGGCTGGACATGACCATCTGATGAGGGTGAACTACAGCAAAAGGTGGTCCCATTTCTGCTGCTCCTCTGGGCTGTGCTACTTGCAGTTGTGGCTGCTTTGCTCTGAGATGTGCTGCTTCCTAATCTATTTTGAAATAGCAGATTCTTTCCTCCTTTCTAGGTGACTAATGCCAACTCAACCACCAATACAGTGCCTACTGTTTCATGAAACAAGTGAACTCCACTATTTCATGAGTGTTGATTTCATACTCATCAGCCAAAGCATGTGGAACCTTTAACCTGGAAAATTTTTTTTTGCTAAAACCTTGCAGTTAAGCATTGCACTGTCAGAGTAACTAATGGCCCCAGTGCAGGAATTTTCTGATACTGCACAATGCATGAGGAGAGCTTGGCTGGAATCTGCGAGGTCCAGCATGCCCCAGATGTTTACAATTCTTACATCACTTTACATGTATTTTGTTCCATCATTGCAACAAAATAAGTCTTTGCTATCAAGAAACATAAGTGGTGTTTCAGATGTTCCATCCCTACTGGTAGTGAATTATGAGAACCACATTACAATAAGGGTAAAATAAAAAAGCCCCATAGGAGTAAGGTGATACCTGCTACATGGGACTCATTTCTTATATTAATCCTATTGCTACAGCAGTTCTCCAGGTGTTCAGAGAGACTTGCAGTGAAACAAGGTAAGACCTGCCCAAACAGAGGACAACCTTAATCACTGCAAATGCTACAAGCCCAGAAGCTCACAGTATTTTATGTCTGATAATGAGCAAGTCTTTCTGACACCAGGAAAAGATCAGTGTCTTCTCCACACTAGGGAGGATGAAACTGAGGCTGGATAATTTTTTACCCTGAAGCAGGATAGATATTTCTGCTAGAATTGACAAGGGAATCTAGATTCTGCTGATACCCTATGTAGGCAAACCACCTTTCCCTACCACTATATGAGCTGTCAGCAATCTGGGGGAACAATAATTTCTAATTAACTCTTCCCCTGTTTCTTTTTCCACATTTTAAAGCCTAGCTTTAAGCAGACAAAATCAAAATACACAGCTCTAGGCAACAAACTCCTCCAGAGCCTTTCCTGAAGATGCCCACAATATTGTACTTTCAAAAAGGCCAAAACTCTATTCCATTTCAGTAATGGTTCCTATTTTTGTTCTAGTAGGAAAAAGAGCTTTTAAACCTGTTTAGAGTTTTACTTAGCAAAAACATTATCCAACATTCTCTCTAATAGAAAATGAAGCAGAATAAAACCCTGCTGAATTCTGACCTCTCAATTACTCTCTTTGAGCACTGAAATAGTGTTTTCACAGCCATGAACCAAATCCCATTCTTTTGAATAGCTTGGAGAGAAGTGATGTACCTCAAAAACAGAACAGAAAGCATTGTTGATTGGGGGTGACTGTATAAGATGTATATTCAGAAGTTCAGAAGGACTGAAGCAGTTGTAGTTAAGATTTCCTTTCTTTTGTAGTCCCCACTGAATATTTTCATTAAAAAATACATGCGAGCTTCCAGAATATTCAGAAAAAATATGCCATATTTCAACAGCTGGCATGAACCCACCTGGCTGGAGACTCTCCCTGTGATTCCCACATAACTGCACCCCTGTGATCCAGAGGCACACAAGGCCAACTGAGCAGTGATCGTGGCAGCTCTTCCCAGTGTCCAGATCTCATCTTTCAGGGTGGAGTTTATAAAATCTCAGCCTTTGTTTTAATCCGTAATGAAAAGTAAAAGCTCTGAAATTACTCGCATGTTTTCTCCAGTTCCTCTGAAGCAAATGTTACCCCACAAAGCAGTGGTGAAGTCAACAGCTTCTCTTCATTTGTATCCTTGGGAAATAGAGCTCCCATGAGTCTGGAATCTGAATACCTGGGGTGTATTCCTTGATCAATGACCTACTGCATCTAAGAGTCAAGCTCCTATTTAAAACTGAAAACTCTGTCTTTGCCATCAGTGCAATGACATGGGATGATGAAAATACCCACCCTGCATTCTCATTTTAAATACTCAAGGCTATAATTCCCCTTCACATGACCTCTGAACCAAACCTACATAGCCCTGGGTTCACACCTCGCTTCATGATGGAAAGTTTTAACAAATTGTGATGAAGCCTCAATAGCTGAAAGCAAGACAAAGGCATCTTTTAATCATCAAATTAGCTGGAGGGAAGAGCTGGAACTGCTTTCAGTCAGGAAAGAAGGGGAAATCATTAAAGGAAATCATCCCCTTTTCTTTCTCCAAGTAATTAGAAGAACCATCTGTATTTTCATTTCACTACAGTTAAGGGTGTGGATTAGCATTTCAGAGAGATTTGAGTTCAGCCAGCAATACTTTGATGTGTTAACGTGAATGATGCTAAAATTTCTAAGGCTTTCAATGTTATACAAGTTTAAAAGGGTACACATGTCACTTTCCAGTACTTCTTTTTAAATGACTATTCAGCAGAGCCAAATTTACATTGGGAGAATTTTCCTTTTATCTCCAAAAGCATATTTAAAAAATAATATGTTCCCATTAAGATAAATATAATGTTTACATAATGCCCAACTATAACCCTGTGGATCTGCATTGCTAGACTGTGCAGCACACACTGATAATGAAATCAAAATCGTACAAAAGACTGATAAAATATCCAGATATAAAAACAGCTAAATAAACCTTTTAGTTATGACTGCTTTTACTCTGTGGGAAAAATAACCCCTGAAATATTTCTTTGGTGATTTACAAGGGTGTAGCAAAATTTCAGGCACAAAGTCATAAATAGCTAAAGCACACTGAAAAGTGAAAATGAAAAAGTTCTACAGGCTTAGTTCTACATTTATAAAACAACAGTCTCTAGTGTGGGATCACCTCTGATTAATGTAGAAACAAATCTTTCCCACTATTAGTTCTCTGGGTGCTATAGAAATCTGCATTTGACCTGAGGCAGAATGGAAATTATAAGATAATATAATAGACCCTGCAGACTGTGGCTTGTCTAAATGGTTCAATACAGACCTCTCCAGGATTGAAATTAACTCATAGGGATAAATGAAGCTGAATTCAGTTTTCCCAAGATCCTTTGTGACTGTTCGATTCTCTTAATATGCTTGTTCAGGTCATTACACAAAGTTCTGTGTGTTTATTTACCAATAAATGGTAAACTGCAGTTCCAGAAAGGCTAAAATTGCCCTCGGTGAACCCAAGTCTGTCCTCATCGTCCATCATTATAACTCATCAATTAACTTGAAATAAAAATTCATGTCTCAGGAAAAAGAGCTTTGAGAGATGGCCACAACTTTGAATTTCCTGGCCACATAATGAATATGACATCTTTTCCTTTGACATAAAATTAAATTTCCAAGGAAGATCACAGTGTGCTACTGCTGGGCATGACAAACCACCGTCAGCTCACCCCATTTTCTACAGAACCCTCCACTCAGGGAAGTCAAAACCAGTGGAATCTGGGGTGGGATTCTTTCTGGTCCAGTTTCCAGGGCGCTTGAATGACATTGTTTTGCTCATGGAATTGGAAAAGGAAAACAAAATATGTAAAGAGAGAAGGTACACAAACAGAGGCCAAAAGAATTTTATCTGATTTATAATGACAAGAATTTGACCTTTTTCATCACCCTTGGACATGCTTTGTAGTGAACCTGAGTTCCTCCTGTTCAGAATTTTAGTCTTCAAAACACACTCTAAGGAGGAAAATGTTACCACTCAATCTGCAAATTAGGAACTCAAATATGAAGTACCTGAGGTCTTTCTCAATTGGAGAAAGAAGTAAAAATAGAGAGAGAGGTCTTAAACTCCCTTTACTAACCTCTGCAATAATTTTGCTTCCTAAACAAAAACAGAAAATGAAGGATGCTTGTCCAAATGGCCACGGTTCAAAAAATGAACAATGATGAGGGAGGAAAGAAATAATTTATTTTTCTAAATTAATTTCGCAAAAGAGGTAATGTCAAAGTGTCATCTCACCACCATGTCCAGGAGTCTTGTTCTTTAGCTCTACATGGCAAGGATTTTACCACGGCAATATTAAGATGATGTGGCTGATGTGCTCTATTGATTAATTCAATTTAAATTAAATGGCATGTTCGGGCATATCAACCTGATTGAACTTGAACACACACACATATCCAAAAAAGAAATGATGGTCCCTGATGCCTCTCAGCATTCATGAGTCATAATGAGAGTTTCCTGCTAAAATAGATCTCAATTAGTATAGTCTGGTATTCTGTGGCACAGGTAGGTGTTGCAAGGACTGAATTTAGTCTAGTGAGATAAATCTCCCTGGGGTGTATCAAACATGACACTGAAGAAGGTAAGCTAAATTCATCTACTGAATGGTTTGGAACCTAAATTTATCAGTCCCTTATCAAATGGCACCAGGGATTCTATCCCTGGTTTCACACTATAAAAGCCTGCATGGCCATTTGTGAGAAGCTGAGATTTTTCTGTCGCTTCTGGGCTTTGCTGTCCTGTTAGACCTAATTGGTTTAAGAGCTGTTAATATGTCTCAGAATTATATTCTCTGATTAACACCCTTGATTAGATTACTCAGACACTCTAACTCACTTTTTACTATATAGCATATAACTGCAGCATCAAAAGGACCTGGAAGGTCAGATCTGAATGAGCAGAGTGAAATAATTTAGTACAGCCACAGAGCTTGCCCACACAAAATGCCCCATTACCAAGGGAGCAGTTTCCCTTCTGTCCCATTTCTCTCTGAAGTTAATGCTGCTTGACTACAATGAATCACAGTAGATAGCGTCCCATTATCGGAACAGCAAAAGTAGTCTATAATTCATAATAAAGCAATTTTTAAGCCACTTGAAATGCTTTTTGCACTTAGAGTTACTCTTTTTTTTTCTGCCATGCACAGCAGGAGATGCCTCTGTGCAGTCTAGCAGCTTAGTTGCTATATACAGACCTATTTCACGTCACTGAAATTACACATTGTATGAAGAACACCAAAATTCTGCAAAAGCAATGAGGGAAAAGCAAGACAGCAAAGAGATCACAGAAGCTGCGAGCAGCTGAAAAACATAATTCCTGTCAATAGGGCTTAGAGGAGACATTCACAAGCATTTGCTCATTTGTTAAAAGTGAAATAGAAGCAAAGCAAAGCTCTGAGAGCCTGAAATGCAAAGCCTGGGATATCTACACATCCTTGTCATGGGGAAAGACACAGCTAAGCTGGTGGAGAAGTTTATATGCATCGGGTTATCAAGTGTCAAAAGCCTTGTCCATAAACTGAAGAAAGGGGTTGAGGAGGCTCAGTAAGAGAGAGTGTTTGGTGCAAAGGAGCCACATAGATTCCCCTACATTTCACTACACCAGCCTGATAGAGCCCTCCAAGCCATGTCACAGGGTCACAGCCTTGCTGCTATACAGCCACTGTCACCCTGCACAGCATAGCTGGAAATGGCACAAGTCATCTGCCATAACTGGCTGCAGCTCGGTGGCTCCCAGAGTCTGAAAGTGTGTTAATTATCCAACTGAGGAGTCTAAAATTACTCATGTGGAAGCACAAGCCATTAACTGCTGCCAAGAAAGGAGTTATCCTGCTGTAAGGCTCATGGGAGACTCGTGATGCTCATGGGGTATTATTGACACCAGGCAGTGACAATGCTCTCTGCATTGTCCTCATACATGGTGAGATGTTTGGAGTTAACATTAGGGATGGAGTCAAAACAAAAATAAAGAACTAACTCTTGTAAAAGTTATTTGTTAACCAGATGTTTCCAGGGTTTTCTAATCCCAAAATAACACACTCTGTCACAGGAACCTTCTCCCACTCCCACACATGTATTGTGCTATCACAGCTGTTAAATGTTACAAGTCAATAAATGTCTGGTGTTGGAAGTTTGGTCTTTCTGCCTAGAATTATTATGCCTAATTATTTTATACAGATGTTATATAAATATACCCAGTTGTCTATAAATATCCATATATTTTGAAAAGCGGAAAAAAATATGAGTAACTAAAAAAATAAGTTACCTGGAAATTTGTGGGTGGCCATGAGGCACAATGATGACTAGAAAAAGGTGTATGAGAAGGAACATGAAGAAGCCTGCAGTTAATGGAAATAATAAACTATTATTCATATCCTATATATAAAGCATGAATCATACATGCTTTTTATACTTTCACAATTTGAGCTCGTGCCTCATTTAGAATATGATTCAGGTACATAAATGAGACTTGAAAGATTTTAATATGGAAGGAGAGAAATAGTCCCTTAGCAGGGGGTTGAAGGAGCAAGTTGAGGTTATTGAATAAGGTGTGGCAAAGTAATGACAAGCCAACACTGACCAAATCTTCCTGTTCTTTCCCCTTGAATAGTAGTTGTGACTTTTTTAGTTACAAGCTAATTTTGTGATTACATTAATTTAAATTGCGTGACAGAAGAATTGCAGTGTGTCCCAGTTCAACAGGTGGGACCAGTTTATCACTGTGTGGGTGTGACCAAAGCCATGTATTCTACACCCTCTATTCATTTCCTATGAGTTGTTAACAATGGACCATTTGCAGCAGCTGCCCAGGGCACACCCGACCCCTCAGAGTGTGAGCTGGGTGGGAAAGACACCTGTGAGATAAGAGATGTGATAACTCCCCTCCAGGAAGTCCCAGCCCAGCCTGAGGTGTCATGTCTGCTAATGAGCCATTAATTATTCCAAATACCCCATGACTCACAGAGTGAGTCATTATGTAACTCCCCATCCTGAGGGAGGTACTGGACAGTCCCACTTGACCTGAGGGGATATAATCTTGGGGGTTTGGGGACTTGGGGAACCACTCATTGGATCCAGAGGAGAACCAGAACTTTGACAGGAGGAGACCACCACTCTTCACCAGACTGCAACTGTCAGCTGCACCAACAGGTTTTTCACTTCCTTTTATTTTGGACTTAGGGGAAACCACATGGGATTCAGCACAGGGGCTAGCAAACCCCTTTGTGTTTGTGCCCCAGGGTGCTGGATCATACCTCTGGGTTTTCCGTGTTAAAACCAATTTATCTTTGTGTCATTGCATTTATTATAATATTGTTATTAAATTGTAACTCTGACTTATAATCTCTTTTATGTTGGGGTCATTTCTCCTGCTGGTTTACCTTTAAACCAGCACACAGTGCTAGGTTAATGCATCCACTCCAGCAGCCTATCTCTGGTGGTGCCCCTTGGGAGGAGCAAAAGGGAAGAGAAGCCTTCTCTGTGATGGCCTTCCAGCAATAAATATTTTAGGTTCCTTCAAGCCAGTGGCTTAATCCAGAGAGATTTGTTCTATGGGTTTTTCTTCCATGGATTTGTCTGTTTTCTGGTTTCCTTTCATCCATAGCCAAAACAAACTGTCAAAAACATGTTATCTTTTAACTGTGCAGCTTTGGGGTTTCAGCCTATTGCCTGTTTGATAACTTTATGGGCTGCTTCCCAATTTCTGCTTCCTCAGATTCTGCCTCATAATTTGCTTGCTACCCTGAAGGGTATCAATCGGGTAATGGAACTGAACTCCAAAGCTATGCAATTAAAACATGCACTCTTTTAGCAGGCATCCTGTCTGAATTCCTGACTCCTTTTACCTACAAAACAAGCAAAAATAATTATTATTTGAGTATTGCTAAAGACAAAGCTTGAACTTCAAAGCAGGAAAATATAGAACCTACAGTACCTGACACTTCTGCATAATTAGAAGAAAGTATTGTTGGAATGTTGTCACAAAAATGATCAACATTTTAGATATTAGGTGAAATAGAGATATCTGAGTGCTACCTTTTAACAAGCTTTTGTTCTCCATCCCTTCCTCAGCAATTTTCTCCTGTCTTCGTTAGTTAATTAGTTCTGCCTGGAGCAATAAGCTTGTGATGCTTAAGAAAAAAAAGAGGAAATCAGTAACTCAAGAGACTCTCAGAAGCTTTGATCATTTGCTCACTCATTTTAACCTACAAATCTTTCCTTTTTTTCCCTTGAAAAATTCTCACTATAAATTCTCATAGGAGAGTCGATCACTGTTGCTGAGGTCCTTTCAGGTGAACTTCTTGTGAACACCTTCAGTCTCCTGTTGCTGTAGAGAGTTCTCCAAAGGAGTTAAAAGCCATCGAATAAACACATTAACCAGTTAGTTAGAGCTTCTCCAAATAGTTAAGCATCTCTAACGAGATACCAAAGATGTGAATAAATTCAGCATTTTTGACTTGTAGTTTCACTCTCAACAAAAACCAAAACATGGTGTTGAGCTGGACAGTTATTCACAAATGTTAGCACTGCAGTAAGTTACCATAAGCCTCATCCAAAATCCATTACAGTGTTTTATTCTGCATACAACAATCACTTTTCATTTGTCCTCCAGTAAATTTAATAAGTCATCATTTAATAATTAAGAATATCTTGCATCTATTGTTCATCTCAACAAGATCGGCAGCTAAATCTGAGAAGAAAAGAAACAATATTTTTGAAAACTCAATGCAGATGAACTGGAAACAATGCTGATTTAGTTTGCAACGTCAGTGATAATAGCTACAAATACTACTTGAGAGAAATGCAAAATAAGTTTTTAAAAAATTTCTTCTTTCTTCAAGTAATAAAGCACATCATTGACTTTTTTGTTCAAGTGCTATCTACATGAGATTCACACACTTCCCAGCAGAGCCACTGATTTCAAATTAGGCAATTTATTGAAATTTAAACTAAATTGTAATTTAAAACTACTCATAACAGCATTAGGATTATTTTATTTACTGGATGACTGGGAAGTTAATATTGCAAGAATAAATTTCTTAAACTGTTTCCAGAATAATAATCACACTGCAAAAGCCTGAATATAACTGCCTTAAAATATGTGTCAGTGAAATTCACAGCCCGAGATTGGGGTATATTCTCCAACATCCCTGTTAGGGAGAACTTGTGATATTAGCCCATTAAACCATCAGATTGAGGTCAGTGGAGGAGAGTAGCAATAGGACTCAGAAATTCCTGAGTTGTCCTTATTCTGCCTTTGCTTGAACCTCAGAGGAGCAAGGGATATTTAAAACATACAGAGTGCTTCAGGCACTTATCTCTGCAGCTACTAGTCACAGAATATTCTGTTCTGAAGTATTAAAAGAATAAGAATTTATTAGTACTTTATTCTGAGGATGTACAGGAGTGAAAGCTTTGCACATGAAGCTGGCACTCCACATCCTCTGATAAAGCTGCCAGAACAGCAGATGACCTTTCAGAGATTTGTGCTCTGCTAAAGGTTGCATGCTGTGATCTTCCCAGACCTGCCAGTGGAGAGGAATTTCACTGGTTCAGCATTTGAGTTCTGGATCTTTTAAAAACAGTCTTCCTTTTTAGTTCAATCCCCTTGCCAGCTCATGGCAAGGACAGCCAAGGAGGGCTGGTCATTGCGTGACAGGTGTGCAGCTTCACAGAGTCATGGAATGGTTTGGGTGAGAAGGAGCCTTAAGAACCATCCATCCCCAAGCCCCCTGCCATGGGCAGGGATGCCACACACGAGATCAGGTTGCTCAGGGCACATCCAACTTGGCATCAAACACTTCCATCCTGCAGAGCCTCCCAGCTCTGGTCTTGTGCTCAACTTTGTAGAAGCTGAAGTCTTTTTATATTACAATCATGCCCAGGTCCAGATTTCCAAAAGCCTGTGCTAAGCTAACCAGCCAACCAGTTGCAACGTCAGGGCTGCTATTAGAGTTCACAGGTTGATTTCCTTCAAAGTGCAGAACTCTTTGAAACAGCAGAGCCAGCTGGTAAAGCTGCCAGTCCCTCTCGCTGCCTCCTGCTGCCAATTTGCTCCTGCCCCCCAGGTCTGCCACTGGGAGTGTTTGGGCAGCTGCACAGCGACCTGGGCTGGGGACCTGATCTCGTTTAAAAATAACACTGTGAAAAACAAAATTATTAACAAGCAGGGTTGGTTCACAGGCTGTTCCCAAACCACTATAACTCTGACTCACCACAGAATTCTAGGGGCTGGAGTTGGACAGACCGTGACTCTGACACAGTCCCTTGTGCCTTTCTGATAATGGCAGAAAACATGTGGGTGTTAAAAAATAATAAAAAAAAAGGGTGCCCACAGTCTGGTAAATATCTACAGAACTGAAATCCGGAAGATTCTATTAACAGCTCACTGATTGCCACAAAAAGCTTATTTAACCAGATTATTTGCCCCAATTGCCCTCATTTCAGTGTGTCACTAGAGAGAAACATTCACATATTTTTAATCTTTTCCCTGTACATATTCTATTGCTGCTCAATAGACCCAGCTAATTTTTGCTACATCCCACATACACTCATATTTTTCAGTAAGTGGCAGCCAGATCTACATGACTCATCCTCAGAAATTATCTTTTTCTGCAAAGCTCCAATGGGTACAAAATTCCAGCCATCTCCTAACAACTGACTCCACTGTTGCGTCCCTCTGGTAAGTGGCATTGTTGGTTGCTTCAGTCATACATGCAGCAATCAATAATAATGGAGAAAGAACCTTTTATGCACAATTCCCAGCTGGGAGCAGGGTGATTCTGGCTCTTGGCTGAGCATATTGACACACTGTTTACCGCTCCACACAAGGGAATGGAGAAGAAGATGAGGTCTGTGTTAAAAATCCAGCACAGCCTCAATGAAACCTCTGGTTTTCAGCAGAGATTCAGTGAGGCCATGGCAATATTCACTATCTTGAAAACTGGTTCTATGTGACTAAGTCATGGTATAGATAAATAAAGATGATCTTATAAGTATCCCAAGGGAGGCAATTGGCATAATACAGCCAATACAGAACTATTACATCTACAGGGAGTAAAGTTCTGCCTGTATATGAGACAATAAAGAAACAGAAAATCCTCTTTTGTGTGTGTGTAACACAAAATAGTTTCTAATTCTTCTTTCTCCCACTCTCTTCCAGATCATCTGCATCTAGAAATAAGTGGAACTCTGAGGAAGGCTTTTCACACCTTTTTGTCAGGTAACAAGTGTTTCGTGTTTCGCCAAGGTCTTGGCTAGACCAGGGCTGTTCAGGACAGCAAGAAATGGTTATAACTGCAGTGTGAATAATCAGCCATGTAGAATTACTGTCCTCTCCCTAGTACCATACTGTGCCCAGCACCAACCAGACCCCATACAGACCTTTATTCGTGCAAAGGTGCCTTCAAAAACATTGATGGGACAGATCCACAGCTTGAAGAGACTCAGTGCAGAGCAGATATCAAAGGCCACATAGCAGTGTCCCATTGAAAATGCTCTGTCCTGTAAGGAGGCAATCAGATTTACCAATATACTGCCCTGGAAAAGCAATAGGAATCCTTTGAAGGGTTTGATCTGAAGGGTCAGTGATTACACTGGATAATTTTTATTTTATTGTATCCCCATTAGCCTCTCATTACTTTTTCTTTTAAGCCCTGGCTGCTCGGTATAACAATTAAGTTTAATGACTGTAATCAGGTATAAAAGGAATGCTCACTTTTGCAAAAAGATGACTAAGTATTTAAAATGTCCTTGAGTAAAATTAATATAAACAAATACAGAAATAAATTGAAAGAGAGTGTGGATTACTCTGAAAATCATTTGCACTTAAAAATATAATGCTATTGACTTCCATAGAAATTAAGTCCAATGGAGAACACTGAAATGAGAATTACCTTTTCATCTACACAAATTACTGGAAAGTAGTTAGACAAGGTGATTGTTATGCAAATGTACATCCAATGCAATCACAAGGCCTAGGAGTATTTTCTAAGAAAGTGTGTTCTCTCATTCTAAAACATTGTATCTGCACCCTTCTGACAGTCTTGGAGTCAGGCTTTCCTAATCAGTCCCATCTTCTTTCTCTTGAACAGAAAAATTTGCATTTATAAACATTCACACACAAATGCATTTAATATTTTTTCATGAGTGACCAATGTGGTTGATGAAGAAACCTCCACTAATATATATAAGCTTTTGTAAAGCATTTATTGCACTGGCACATGGCATTTGGTTGTTTTATAACATTTGCAGGTGTCCAAGAGATAAGTTAGCACCAACAAGCAGCAGCAGAGATGCAAGCAGAGAATGAAGTGATGAGCTGTATTGCAGAGGAAAGAAGAGCAGAGATCCTTGCACATGTGCAAGCCAACCTTCCCACAGCCTTGGCCAAGAGTATAGGGGCATAAATGGCCACAGATCCCAAATTACCTTTTGTCAAATGCAAAACCACCTTGTGGACCAGCTTTAACCTTGTGATACTTAAAAGCAATGCTTGGAGGAAGCTGAGAATGAGAGGATTGTCTCACAGCCACCACTAAGGCTGCACGCATACACAGCTGCTGCAGAGCAGCTACAGAAGGCTGTGGTGGCTTCTCGCTGGTACAGCCTTGAGTATCTAAACAGAGGAATATCATCCCAAGGGAGAGAAATGTCCGAAAGCAAATGATTCAGCCTCTTTAACAGCAGAGCCAAGGCCCAGGTTGGTAACAGTTCTTATGAGTCTTGGTGGTGGGTCTGCTGCGGTCCCTGACACAAATGTTTTTCCAGCCCTGTCCTCACCTTCTGGCCCCATTGCTCAGACCCAAACCATCCCATTTCTTGAGGTGCACAGTTAGCTCCCAAGGTAGTCTACCCTTCCTAGATGACCCATCTGCCCCAAAGAGCCAGGAAAACCCTGTAGCTGCACCTGGCTGTTGGCTGTGCCTGCCTCACTCCTGCCATACACAGCACCATGGCTGGGTTCTGGGTGTTTGTGTTGCTATTTGGGTTTCTCAGTTTCTCATTACCCTCACAAAAGTGCCAGAAAAACAAATATTCTGTGGCTGCTTTTCCTAGAATTCACTCTTCTCAGGAAAGGCTTAAAGGACCTCAGTATGAGTTCATCCAAGAGGAGGTTAAAAGGTGAAGATGTTCCAATTCATGCAGATATGATGAGAACATCTGATAATGGAGGGACTATTAATCCACAAACGGCATAATGAGAGCTGAGGCCAAAACTGGAACTCCATAAATTAATGCTAAAAATAAGGTGCATAACATCAACTATGAAGTTAATTGGACATTAGAGCTTTTTACTGAGAATATGGATTTTCTGTTCCTTAAAATCTTTCTAAGAGTTTTAAGATTTAAGAGAAAAATATTTAAGATACCTTTCTAAAAGGTATTCTACTGCTCACACAGGATTTACAAGGTTCAAGCAAGGATTGAGGTTGCTTGTGATGTACACAGCATCCTACTAGCCAGAAAAAGCTCAGTTTTCCTTTTCCTTTTCTTTTTCCACTTTTCCTGAGGACAATATCCTCCTCAGGAAGTGAGTGGAGTGCATGCATTAAGAGTTAAATGCTGCATGGCTGTCTGAGGTATATGCCCTTCTTCCTTGCCTGAGATTTGATTGTGCATCTTGCTAAGAATTTTCACTTCTATTTAAATCCATTGGTAAAGATGTCCATGAACCACATGGTACATATCTGGGTTACAAGCACATGAATTTTAGATTGAGCCTGGAATAAATAGATCTGTGATGACACAGGCCCAAGAGTTAAATTAACTTAAACTACACAGCAGCTGAGCTTTGCCTAAACAAAAGAATGGTACTGAAACAAATACTGACACATTTAAAAGCTAGAACAAAACAATTGAGGAACACTCTGTGTGTCCATTGTGCTTGATAAAAGCACAGCTCATCCTTATGCTATTTTAATCAGGCAGCAATGAATGCAATTAAGACACACTTCTCTCGTGGAACTGCCTCTTCTCTGTGTGCCTCTGCCTCTGCTCCACCCGTAACTCTCCTCAGAGACCACCACACAGCAGAGGGATTGTGCAGTTTTGGTTTTAAGGTGAGGGAAGGCAAGAATTCAGCTCATTATGAGCTAAGCAGGGGACCTGCTCCCACGGATAATCATGGAAATGTTCTTACTGGTGACAGCAGACTGTGTTTCTGGCCCATTTTTCTGCACAATTTATTTTTGCTAACAAGGCAACATTCGTAAAAGAGCTGTGAAAACTATGTTGGCTGGTTTTAGAGTTTGGGTTTGGGGTTTTTTTGTTTTGTTTTGGCACCAGTTTGTAAAAAAGCATGATTTTTCCTGCCCCCTGAATGTCATCCCCAAGCAGAGTTGGAACTATGAAATCTTGAAATGGATCCTCAGTTAGCTAAAAAATAGCTCTGTAACATAAAACATGTGCCATGTTTTTATTAATATTACAAAAGTAGACTCTTTTAATATCTATCACATATTTTTTAAGGTCTATCACATACTTTCTCAAATCCCAACATCTGAATCTTCCCAAAGAGATCCATTTCCAACAAGAACACCCATTTCCAGTGCGTTCCTTTGGTAAGTGTAAGACACAGCACCAACATCCCTTGAGCCCACAGAGCTGGTTCTCTCAGCTGCTGCTCAAATCCCCCCCTGCCTGTCCTGCAGGCACAGCCCTGCACATTCTGCTCTGCCAGTGCTGGCAGCTGCCTCTGTGCAGCTCATGTTAGTGGTGTTACGGCTTCATGCACTGCCAGGCAGGTTGGCTGTTCCCGCTCCCTCAATAAATAATGGATTTTTCAATTTGAGGTAAGAAATAAAAAAATATTCTACGAACTTGGCTTAAGATAAACATTAGAAAAAAGAGGGATTTGACTGGAGTGAAACAAAATGAGACCACAAAGATTTCATTCAGAGCTCTTCTGTGCCCATCTGGGGTTACTTCAGCTTTTCTTTCAACATCAAAATAGAACAGGATGAAAAGCCAAGGTTGTTTTCTGAGAAAGAAAAACAGAAACATGAAAATTAAATATTTGGACAACTTTGGAGTGAAGCTTTTTCAAAATGCTGAGGAGATACATGTTTTTAACATTCCTCCTTCTTTTGCCCTCTAGCAGAATCTGTTTCCTACGTTCAATTGAAATTCACAAGTAATTTCTCTCCTCCCAATGCTCTCAAGAAACCCTCCAGTCTTGTGAATTTGCTACTCACAAAACTGACTTGAAAAGACTTAAAATTCATAGGAGTTGTTACTGTTCAAAGCTGAAATAGAATAAACAGGAAGAACTTTAAAAAAAGGAGAGTGACTTTTTACATGCCTGATAATGATGTGAGAGGGGGGAACAGGTTTTAACTAAAAGAGGAGAGATTTAGATAAGGTATTAGGAAGAAAAATTTTGATCAGAGAGTGGTGAGGCCCTGGCACAGGTTGCCCAAAGAAGCTGTGAATGCCTCATCCATGGAAGTGCCCCAGGCCAGGTTGGACAGGGCTTGGAGCAACCTGGGATAGTGGAAGATGTTCCTGTCCATGGCAGGGGATTGAAATGAGATGATCTTTAAGGTGCCTTCCAACCCAAAGCATTCTGAGATTCTGTGATGACTAGAATCTCATTAATGTAGTAGTACAATTAAAAGCCCAGGCACTCTCTGAATGGGATCTGAGCCTTCAATGAGGGATCCCCAACAGTGTTTTGTCAGATGGTCTCATGGAACAAAGCATTAAGTGAAGCATCCTTTCCTTTTCCTGTTCTCTTCCTCCCTACAGTTTGTTCATCATTGCTGGAGAAAGGACCTCTGCAACATCAAAATAGGGCTGATGAAGAGAAGTGGCTCCTTCAGCCCAGAACTTGGACATGTTCAGTTGGGCATCCTGGCTTGCATCACCTTTGGGTGTAATAAGCTGTTTGCCCTCACAGCTACACCTGCCCTGCCTGTGCCTGGCAACCTCCCCTGGAAATGATGGCCATCATTTGTAAGGTGTACTCTGTGTCCATCCATTTAGATAAATCTACTGTACAGAAGGAGTCAATCACACTTATACAGGTGTTAGGACACTGAATTAAATGCTCTGAGTTCATGTTTCTTGATTCACTTTTAATTTCTCAGGGCTTGTCATGTCTAAAGACCCAAAGCCTCATTCAGATAATGACCCTGCTCCTCTAAGCAGCAACTCCTCTGTCCTCGTTATAACCAGAGCTGTAGGCCAGTCACTACAGGATGCAACCTGACCAAGCCTTGCAGATCTTAGCAGAGCTTGGGTGAGGATCTCCTCTCTTCTGTGCCTGCAGCTCATGGGCTGTCCCCTCAGGTGGCTGCCATGGTTTCTGTGGTGAGCAGACCCCTCCCCTCATGAACCCTCAGCTCAGACAGGTCACTGCAAGTCTTCGAAGGGAACAGGGAAATGACACGAGCAATGCCAAGTAAGAACAAGAAATACCATCTAAAAACCTGCATAAACATTGGTATTTTCAATCAACAAGCACAGTAATTCCTGAAATTAAATTCATAGTGTCCAGCCTGCTGCTATTCTCAGCAGCAAGGTGGCAACAATGCCCACACCTCACTGCATGACTCGGACAACAGCTGGGCTACCTTGGGGCTACCTGTGTCCAATGCCAGGTGGCAAATGCAAGCAGCAAAGCCCAGCTGTCCTCTAATCCTTGACTGATAGTTTTATTTCATAAAAGAGACTAAATCAAATTCTCATGCAAGTCCATCCAGCTGACTCGGCAAGGAATTGAGAGATCTTGGGGAAGGGGTTAGACAGCTAAAAAAGTGCTTGTTGCCCTTTTTCAGCCAAAATTTTGCCAAAAATCCGGGCTCTCACCTAAACAGAAATTGTCACACAAAGTATCTGCAGTCCATAAAAATTTCTGTTCTGACTAAAATATGGAAGCCATACAAATCTGAAATATTCTACTAGGCTGTCTCATTGTGCTACTACCTGTTAATTTATATTTGGGAAACAACTTGAAGGGAAATCTAAGGTACTGCCACAGGCAGACAGATCCACCCTGTATAATTAATATAACCCCTCTAATAAATAGAGTCAGCTAAACATTAAACACATCTGTGTTTTCTGCCCATGTACCTCTGCCTGAGCTGGGTTCAAATTCAGCCTCATCAACTTGCAATTGAATGGTGATAACTTGGGGAAAACATGATCCTGTCCTCCAGCACTGGGGTTTTCTACTCTGAGAGCTGACCACAAGGTCACATAAAAGCTCAACCCAAATTGCACAGAATCCCATTCACAATGGCAAAGTGGTCTAGAGAGTGATTCTAATCATTTTATAACAAGGTACATAAAGAATATCCCGAATTTGGGTAGAGAGTTATTTTGTCTATATTTGGCAACTATGACAAGATTACAAAGGAGAATTATGAAAATCCTTCATTGTTTCATTTGCAATTCAGTTCCATAAATCATTTGCAAAGAGACACCTGGGTCCATCCCATCACCTGTGTTTCTAATCTGTGTGACAATTACAAAATAAACCCCCCAGGCAATGTAAAATCTGGCTACAATAACCTGGTGTTTTCCAAGATTATGACAGAAGGAAGTGTAATAGAGAAACTGTTCATCAGCAAAATGCCAACAGCTGCCCAATTTTGCTTTTGAATGTATGTCAGCCCGACTGGCCTTTGTCAGATAGACTGCAAAGAGTGAGTGCAGACTCTTTAAATGTGCTTGTTTCCAGTGGCAACCAATGGGGCAAAAAGGACAATCAGATTTAATCAATTGATTTCAATGTGCCATTTTCAAATAAGTCTTCTTTAAATGATTCAAGAGACAAAAAGAGCGAGAGAAAAGTCAAACAATAAACTGTAATGAATCGCATTGACTGCCATGAATTGACTGTTTCATAGTTTAATTTTGTCAAGAACTTTGAGTTTTTCACATTTTCATCAGATGAGATATTATTTCCAAGCAAAACCACAAAACTTAAATCTAGACTCCAATCCTTTTGCTGATTTCAGATTGGGCCCATTTTAACTTAATTTAGCCCAGAATTGCAAATAAACAAAATAACTTTTTCTGTCTAAAATGCCATCTGCATTTCTCTTAAATAAATCTTTGCACATGAATCATCTGTATTTTTACACTGTTGCCAAAACAACATAAAAACCTTACACCCAAATTGGAAATGCAACGAGGCCAGATGACATTTGCAAAGAACGTCTTCTCAGAATAGTTTTCCACCTAACCTTTAATAAGTGTATTTTCCATATATTTATTGCTGTTGATAGAAGAACATTATGTTCTGGAATAAATGATTTATGGTATTTCTATGTCTTTGTTGCTTAGGTGTCCTGGTTCAAAGAGTCATTCAGAGGCTTTTAAACTGTTCACCGTGTCACTCATGTCAAGTGGCACTTTTGCTGAGCTCTCTGTCCCTTTTTTCTGGTGCATTAATGCACAATGGGATAGTTTTTCCTTGAAATCTAAAGTGACATGAAACAGCACCACAGAACACATCCAGCTCGCATTCCTCATGCTTGATTTAATTTTTAAATAGATCTAAATCTTTGTGTGTCCTGTTCATACTCCCCAGCTTCCAGCTCAGCATATCTAGGGCAGCTCCTGGAACCAAGACTTTTATGCTCTCTTCCATGCTGCTTTCCTATTTATATTTCTCTATCCTGTATACCCTCATGTTCTTTGTGAATTTTGGCTATTCATTAGCAAACAGGCACACATGTGGTGGTGTTTCTTTGTGCTGGAGCTTTAACGTGCTCTGATGCCCCAACATCACAATATCTGTAAAGTAAACTGGAAATCTATGAGATTCATAGTGAAGACCTTTTATTAGACATAGCACACAGTTTATATAGGGTTAGGACTACAGCAGCTTATTGGCTAAAAGAGTTAACACACCACCACATTAGATACTTCAATTGGTTAGAACCTATCTCTCACAAGTTCCATGTTTATATTATTTCATCCTGGCTATTTTCGTGCACCTGCAGAGTTCTGTGTATTCCTACTATGTGAATTCTTGGGGAGTAACCTCCTCCCTATGAGCCAGCAGCAGCTGAGCCCCTTGCTGCTTCTGGCTGATAGCTAAGTCTCACAGGGCTTTCTATAGATCTGAATTGCTCACTTTTGATTTTACTGTAACAACATATCTGCCTTCTTTTGTGTGTGGTATTTCTCCTGGGCTGTTTTACCCCATCCCTGACCAGTGCCCAGCAAGTTTGTTTGCAGAAATGTGAGTAGGAAGGAAGTTTCTTGCACTTACATCCTGGGTTTGTTTCATTTGCTTCCCTCTGATTTCCCCGGTTCTCTTCTGAACCCTTATTTTCTCTGTTTTCTTCCCTGATTCCTTTTAAGCTGGCTCACAGATACACATTTCTCCTGTAGTCTAACAATATATTCACTTACAGCTGTCAGGAGAAAGAACACAAAGCAAAACAAACACCTGCTCTTTGAAGAAAGAAGATCTTGCCTGATGCTTTCCAAGCCACCACCTTGTGATGAGGTTTCACTGCCTGGGAATCTGACACGATAGCCTAAAGTGAGAATGGGATGTGCACTGCCAACCCACACTGTTCTCAGAGCCTGAAAACCAGTTCCAGTTCCTCTTTGAAAGAGATCTGTTGTTTCAAGCGTTTGTCAATATTCATGGCCTTTTCTCAGCAGTTGCATAATTCCTCGCATTTAATGAGGAGGTTGGAAAGTTGGTAAACAGGTTGAGGAAGGTATAAGATAACAAGGAAAATGTCAGACTAAATAAAGATTGCACTGCATTAAGGGCAAATGTAAAGGCATCCTTTGTGATTTATACAGTAAAACAATGAACCAATCCAGATTTCTGCATCCTCTGGACAGGCAGTAATTCTCTGCTGGACTGAAGGTGAGAGGTGGTACAGGTTCACGTGAAAAACAGGTCAGGAGAACATTAATTATATTGCCAAGTGCTGGTAAAAACATCCTTTCAAACATTGATTGCTGGTAAGAGGGCAAGAACAGGAGATCAAAGTTCACGCAGGATTTTAATTAGGTGCCTTCCTTACTGTGGTCTCTCAGACACATGCTAAGAAGGAACTTTTCTCATCTGCAGCCATGCTCTATGTAGCACTTTATTTCCTCTGGCACGTTAGAAATTGGGAGTGCAGAGGGAACCTGACACAACAATATAAATATGTCACTTGGTGCAGAGGAGCTGAGGATCCTGTCATTGCCTTTCCCCCACTGGGCACAGCCAGACTCTGATCCCAGACAGAGGTCACTGATTATTTGGAGAAAACATGCTTTTTAACTTGGTTTGGATCGTGCCAAAGCGTCTCCCTCAAGTTCAATATGGTTTGCCACAAGCAGACAGTCCCAAAGGGGAAAATACTGGAGTCATAGCTGGATCTCAAGAGACAGGACTGAGACATGCAAGGCCACAGGACCAGCATAACACTGCTCTAACAATAAGATTTCTGGCTCTATCCTGCCTTCTTCTCTAATGGTAATTAATATTTCATTTTGAGGAGGAAGGACTACTATTCATTTGATATGATTAAACAACAAATCAATAAGGGGCGAGTATGATTCATTTAATACTTGACAACAGATTAGATAAAAAGCATAATTTTGAGTCTGCCCTAAAGAAAAAAATTAAAAGATAAAAGACGTCTAGAGAGTTATAAATTCACAATGCTTTTTCCCTCTTTTGTCCTTTTCTGGCTCATTAAAACAGAAATTACAAATGGTTCTGCTCTCCTGTGTTCATCAGACAAGTATCACGACAATGAATAGTGAAACCATATTTTTAATGACATTCAAACAACTGTAAGAATATAAATGTAATAAGGAAGAAAAGAAAACTTCTGTGAGAAGGCTGTTGCATTCTACCTAAACCTCAAAACATTGCTACCTCAGTCAATAAAACGAGATTTAGCAGATCAGGAGGTCAACTTCCAAAGTATTTTATGACTTTGTATTTTGCAAACCATAAACCAGATTTGCTGTTCTTCTCGTGTGCTGTCCTTCAGCCAACTCTATTGCTAAATCCACTGGATAACAATTTGTCAAGGACTTGAAGCCATTGCAGCTCTTGCTTGTTAGAGCAATTATTAAATAGAAAGCCTGTCAATCTGTTGACTGCTCCGAGTTTTGGTCTAACAGTAAATGGGAAACTTTTTATGGAAATAGTTGTGGCTTGATGAGTCTAAATACCATATCCAATAGGGAACCATTTACTGGTTTGGAGATGAACTGTGTGAGCAGAGGAGGTCAGGGATTTTCTGCCTCAAAAGTCAGGAGATTGCTATGTAACTGCTCTTGATCTTCTCAGCACCAAACAGCTCATCGCCACAAGACAGAGCACACTGACAGAGGAATATGCCAGGGAATATTTTTGAATTATAATAATTTAACTCCAGCTGTTTTCATTATCCTCTGATGGGGATAGAAACCAAAACCAGTCAATTCTGAACATAATGAAAGACATTCTTCTGATTCAGGACAATGACTTCTAAAATGTGCCTTGCTCTGGAGTATAGAAATATTAAAAAATGCCGGCTTGCTTCTGTGAAGAGCCAAGTATTGTGCAACACAGTATTAAATTTCAGTAATTAATTACATGCTGCCAAATTCAGCTGCACAACCTGTGGTTTTCCTGAAGGGCTAGCAGTTGTTTCAGCTAGTCTTCATGGCTCTGTCTCAAAGCCCATTAAAATTGATCAAAATCTCTCTATTGACTTCAAGTGATCTTAAATCAGATCCAAAAAAAAAAAAAAAAGGACAAAGATTTTAGTCTTATTTACAGAGGAATAGAAATGGCAGTACAGCATTCATTAAAGTATCAGAATAAATGAAGTTACTATTACTAAGAGAGAAGATATAGGCAAACCCTGCCTTTGGGCAGTCTGAGGATTTTCTGTTGGTTTTGCTGTCCCAAGCCCAATGGATCTGCAGAACTGGAAATGTCTTCTTTTTCCCCTGAAACCTAAAGTGAAATAATGTCTCATCAAAATGTTCTGCAGATGGTAGACTTCTTTTGAACAATGATATCAGGAGAGAACTGGTATAGTTTTATTTAAAAATGTTACTGTGGTGCTCTATGAGAATGGGACTTTGGCTTCTTTGTGCTTCCAGTCTCCTATCAGAAAAAGCAGCAGCTGGACATGGAACCATCCACAGCCAAAGGAATGGGATCTTGGTGCTATAAACAGTCCTGGAGAACCAGGAAAATCTGTAAGAGTAAGTGAATCCCAGCAAAATTAGCTCGTCTACATAATCACTAAAGATTTAAAAGTTTGAAATTTAGACAGAACCAAAAGAGTCACTTTTGAGCTAAAGCAACAAAACCCAGCAGCCCTTGTAACTGCAGGGGTCTGGTGTCTCTGGAGACTGGACTGCTGTGAGCTCCAGCAGGAGGTTCCTCTTTGTTCTGTTCCTCTTTCCACCAGTTTTTCATCATACAATTAAGGCAAGAACCTTTGGGCTCTCCCTCCTGTCTCACTTTAGATATGCTGTGAGATACCCTGGATTGGGAAGCAACTGCTGTGCACTTTCAAAAAAAGCCACACCTTTATCCAAATGAGCAACCTTCTATAAAAGACATGTTAATTCACTTTTAATTGAAGTGTTGACATTAAATATGGAACTTGGATATAGACTATCAGATATCCAGATATCTGAGCAAACTAGTCCAAGCTGGAGGATCTCTATATTATAATGAGCATGTGCTGCTCTGTGACTCAGGAGCCTACACACATCTCTTGAATCTGTGTGCCTGAGCATGAAGGAGTGCAAGCAGCTCAGTGAATCCTTCCTGAGAGAACAACTATGGGCAGCTCGTGAAATTTTGTTTTCTCTATTTTCTCTTCTGTGGAAATAAACCCTCCCCTCGCCAACAGGGTGAGAATGGCTTTTAAAAAGTGCAGGAGTGTTGGCACTTAGGAGGAGTTCCAGAGAAAAAACAGAATTTTGTAAGGAAGAAGCATTTTTAGCTCTATCAACAGCAGAGGAAAAGAGATGTGGCAGAAAGGATTCACGGAATCTGAGAAGTCACATAAATTATGGGTGATTTTTGACTTCTAGGATCACTGAGACTTGTAGTCAAAAATCCTTCACAACAAGCAATAAAAAATTCATTGTATTGATTTAAGACACGAATGGCTGGACTTGGCACACTTCAAAAAGCTCAGGGGTCTGTTGCCTCTTCTGGCACAAACCCATGAGGAATGTACATGGTTCAAGCTCTGAGTCTGGGGGTGTAAGTTAGAGAGGTCTTTCCACAGAGCAGGGTTAGGCTTTGCTTGAGGGGTGAGGGACCACTGGACCAGAAGATCCCTCTTGCAAGAAGAGGTGAGTCAACTGACACTTGTAAGAAGACTGCGATGCCAAAATGGTACTGCTGAAATTCTCTAAAACTGTAGCCTGGTCATGGCTGAAGAGGGAGAATTTGACAGATAGAGTGTTATATTGAGCTTCTAGATGAGAAATTTCCTTCAGTACTAATCTTACCTGTGGCTTTTTTACACCAAAACCAAACTCAGTGATGGAACAGAGCTGCCTTTGGCTTAGAGAGCAGGAATTGCAATTGATTGTGCCTCTTGGTTTGATTAAACAGCCCAGAACCTTAACAAGCAGAAAACAAAAAAATTTTACTGTTTCACACTATATAAAAAGAAACACTTGTTTTTAACGTTTTTCTCACACCTTGGAACTGGTATGACACACTGAGGTTGTTAACCTGTGTCTGCTGCCTGACATGTTAAAACTGTCCTTGTGGATCAGATGACTCAGTCAATCAAAACAATCACAGCTGCCAATCAAATGCCATGAATCTGTAAAATTAACTTCCTTGAGGTTAATTAGCTGCAGGTTTGCCTGAGCTAGGCCAAGCCTCTTGCATTTTCTAATAGCTCCCTACATAACATGCAGTCTCAGAACACCAAAATCAGTTCTAATCTACATATTTGAGTCAAACACTTTCTCCTGCAGTTGGGAAGGGATTAACCTTTTCTTATGCCAGGAGTTTGCCTGCATTGAAGGAGATAGCACAGCTCCAGTAAATTATGTGCTCAGTGCAGCACCAGCCATGTGGAAGTTGAGAATCAACTCCACTGATATTCACCCCAGGCAGTAAGTCATGTCAAATCCCACAGGCTCACAAACCAAATAAAACCAGAAAGCAGGTTTGCCCTTCAGTTTCTGTGGGTATTCATAACTCACATAGGCAGAGTTCTTCCCCTGCACATGGGAACACATTTCTAAGTTGACACCTGCAGCAGTTTGCAGATATTTCATAGATAGGTTATTACAGCCTTTGGAATGGAAATATGGATGGATGGTCATTAAGAAACTGGCACAGGCATAGCCATTACCAAGGAGTGTTATAAACCACCCAGGTGGGAGAAGAACCTTGATATAGAAAGCAACCTTTTCCAACATATCATTGCAGATTCTGGGTGGAGGGAATGGACTTACTCAATGAGAACTTTTCCTAACACAGGCTCTGAGAATCTGACTTCACAGTTCAATCATAGAATTGATTGGGTTGGAAAAGCCCTCCGAGATCATCAAGTCCAACCCTTGGTCCAACTCCAGTCCCTTTACCAGATCATGGCACTCAGTGCCACGGCCAATCTCAGTTTAAAAACCTGCAGGGATGGTTATACAGTGGATCATCAAATCCTTTTTTTAACATGCTTTCATGGGAAGTGCCTCATATTGCATTTTCCAGCCTTAGGGATTCCATGCTGAGGTCAAACACTTAAGTGTACCTCAGGCTTCCTCACTCAGCCTTGAGTTGCATAAATGACACCAGCTTTTAGCAGCTTTTATTTTGTAATTAATTGCTCTATTCATAGATCATAGCTGGTAGTGTAAACTACAATTTTGGGGATGGAGCTGTTTTGAAAATCATTCAATTGTTTGGGTTTTTTTATTTTATTTGTAGTATCATGCTAATTTACTTATTTCTGCTTTTAAATCACATAAGCCTTCACTTGTCTGATGCAGGAACTGGAGCTTTTTTTATTCTAGTTAATCTCAGAAATTCAGGTAATCAAGTTGCCACAGCAGTGGGTACAGCCAAGGAGCTTTACACAGGTGATTTAAAGGCATCATGCTGGTCTATTATATAATCCAGGCTGTCAGGAGTTCAGAAATTAAATCAACAAGAGAAATCACTAAGACTAGCAGACTCTTAAAGTTAATCCAATACATAAAAAATGTCCTAGACATGAACTCTTATGCACAGTTCAAATCTTTAACATTGCAGGAAAATTAAAAATCATTCAAACACATCTGTCTTTAGTGTTTTATACACTGTAATAAACACAGATAAACAGCTGTAATTTCTCAATGGTTCTGTAACAATGTCCTAATGACATTGAACATTATTTATAACAGAATGATGTAACCAGATTGTTTGGTTAGTATCTGCAGTGTCGTTTCTGCACTTTATGCCCCTCTTGGAACACAAACAGGGTTTATAGGACTGCATGTTTGTTTGGGAAACTCAAGGGCCTGACTTGCAAGATGCTGAACACCCCCATGCCTCATTGTGGTCCCCAGGGCTGCATCATTCCTTGCAGGATTCGCCTTTTAGTCTCCTTATTTGTGTTTCTCTCCCTCAGGTTCCATTTGGCAATTGAGCCATTGCCATATTAGAAAGGCAAGAAATGAAAAAAGAATAAAAAGCTGAAAAAGCAAACTCTGTGTCATCTCCAATGTCCCCATTGTCTAATTTTTTCTTTCTGTATCTCCCTTATCCCACTACTCAAAGGAAATCACAAAAAACCAAATTACCAGTCAATACCAGTCCTTATGTCTTCTGCAGCACCAAAGAGCCTGTTGGCAGCAGGGGCCACACCTCTCCAAGCCCAAGCTGTTGTTTTCTAATATATTCCTGGCCAGAGAACACCTGTGCTTCTGAAGATGATGCTTTTCAAACTAAAAGCTGAAATATTGGTTCCTCACCATCATCACCCAGAGAAGCTGTGGCTGCCCCATCCCTGGAAGTATTCAAGACCAGGTTGGACGGAGCTTGGAGCAGCCTGGGCTGGTGGGAGGTGTCCCTGCCCATGGCTGGGGGCTGGAATGAGGTGAGCTTTAAGGTCCCTCCCAACCCAAGCCATTCTGAGAGTCACAGTTCAGTTGTGTCTCTGATCATGGACTCCTGGTTCGCTTTGCTTGTTGGTTTAGCTGAACACTCTTGTTTCTTAGATTCCCTCCCACTATGGATCTTACCAACCTGCAGAGTAACATCCCAGTTTTCTCTTTTTCTCCAGCATGCACATGAGGAAAAAGCCTTTGAACCGGGTCTCTCACAACATTTGTTCTGCAATCAGCTTTATAATACACATCCTTGTCAGTCTGGAAGAGACAATCCCCTGAAAGCCAAGGCAGATGATCCCGTTAGGAGGTCTGATTGCTACCTGATTTGCAACAGACTATTTTGACACAAGCAATTAATCCCTCAGGCCACTTGTTACACCTCTTAAAATGTTGTAGCCCCAATTGTCCCTCAGCTAATGTCACAGGCCTGTGGTTCCTACGAACACCTTTTAGCACAGGGTGTGGGGACACCCAGCAACACAAAAGGGAAGCTGATGTCAAAACAAATCACAACACAGCTATCACAAGGGCTGTCCCACTCATGTTTTATACTGAGTCACTAAAGACTTCATTTAACACTGTAAGTAGGTACTAGGGAGGCTCACAGAACCAGCAGGGTCGAGTCCAGGGATTCAAGGTGGTGGAGTCACATCTTAGAGAGTTTAATACTTGTGCAGCAGTGAAACCACTGAAATGCTGCGAGTCAGGAGGCAGAGTTAAATCACTGCAGGCAAAGCAATCACAGAAAGGAAAACAATATTCTGAAGATAAAATGTCCCAGATAAGAAGAAAATCTAAATGTAGGTAGAGAAATCCAAGCCAGCCTTGCACATCATGGCTGTATTAACAAGGCTTGCTTTCAACACAGCAAAGCACATCAATCCTCCTGAGAGATCAGTCCTTACAGAGAGCAGGAGGATGATTTTCATAAGTTAGGTAAGAGAAAAGAAACAGCAATAGGAGCCCTGCTTGCATTTCTCTCTCTAAATTCCTCACTGTTTTCAAGCATTTTGAGACATAAGTTCAAGGTCTTCTGTTCTCCATGTGGCTTTTCCACAGGCCGTTCTTGTGCAGCCAACTTCTTTTAGTCCCAGCTAAAACTTGGAGGGATCTTTCTGCAAAAGCATGTTTCTCTGGAGTTCTTTCTTGCTCAAATATGTTTGCCTCTAAGCCTCCCATTTAACTGTGCTAAGAAGAGTGCAGGTCATAAATCCACTAAACTTCTTCATAAAATAACGAGAATTTTTTTTCCTAAGCCAATACCTCTGTGGAATTTGTAGTTTATATCTTTATACCTTGTATTTTTCTCTTGGATTTAATAAGAAACAGTGATTTGTCATGAGAAGTGTCATTTCTGAGGCTTTTCAATCAGCTGTCCCAGCTGTAACATGCTTGGAGCCCATGGATGCAGCCAGAGCCTGAAGCAACTGCAACAAGAGAGATCATTGTGGGTCCTTTTTATTTCTAACTTATGACAGATGGGTGGATTGGTTTGCCAAGGTGCATCTTGTAGGATGGAATCCCCTATCCACCAATAGGGATGAGACTCTGGATGAATTCAGATGTGGCAGCAATATAGCTGATCTGGTAACCACAACAACCATAATCCTCGCTGCAGGACTCTAAAAGACTTGTCTTGCTGCTATTTCTTCTTAAAAACACCTTAGCTTTCAGTATTTCTTCAACACCAGTAAAATGAAAGCACTAAAATTAAATTTATCCCAAAACTTTGCTCCACTTGGAGTTAAAACACATGAGCTGCTTCATTATACCCTGCTTGACTGCCTGTGTAAGGTCACCAAAAGATAATTAAAATAGGTCTGCCTAAATAGACATCAGCATCTGTTTATTCAGGATATATTGGACCAGCTCTAAAGCATGATGATAATTATATAAGCACACTGGAGTCATATTTGCAAGTTCTTCTGAAAGTTGGTTTTAATAATGAAAAAATATTATCAGGACTCTGACAATGCATTGGAAAAATATTTTAGCTGTTCTGCCAGCTTTTGGGGTAATTGTGTATCCCCTGTAATAAGTGTGCAGATATTCTGCTCTTAGTTGTACTGTGAATTGGAAGAGTTATTTGGGATTTGTAAACAGATTAATCTAGATTTACATACACAAAAGAAGAAAACAATCCCATTTCAAGAGCTGAAGTGCACTTTTTTGTGTTTATCTGAAGACACCCAAAGAAAGGGACAGAAAGACTCGACCAGGGAGCAGTGCTGGGCAAAGTGAAGTCTCCAGGGGACTAAATCCCCAGAGGGTGCAAGGCCAGAGCTAGCTCTGCTGCTGGGTCTGTGCAGTGGTTGTCCTTGGACACAGGAAGCATTCCTGGAGCCAGATCATGCCTTACTTTAACTCTTTTGTCTCAAAACTATGACCAAGCAAGTCCTTGTCTACTCTAAAGCAGCCCAGACCCACTTTGAGTCTGAGACCTGGGCTGAGACCCTTTTCTTCCAAGCCCTCTCCTGTCTCCATGCCTGATGCTGGTGTTGGGTTTGGATTTGCTTCTTCCAGTACATCGGTCATGCTCAGCAACACCCTGCAGGGACAGTGGGTGCTGTTGGGTGTTCCTGGAGTTCAAGGTGGCACAGGTTTGTCCTGTGGGAATGTCCTGCCAAGAGTCTCACTCCACTCTGGGCTTCATTTTCCTCTTTGGCTCAGATAGATCCGGGTTTGCTGAGGTTTGGGGAGCACTGGAGAGCATAAATTGAATTGAGGAGGGCAAAGGAGGCTGGAATTAAAAGAAGATCATGAACAATTATTTATTTCAAAATTAATTTTTAAAAACTCAGGATACAAAGGGCTGTGAAAATACCAGAAGGAAACACATCCTTCAGTGCTGCAGCAAACGAGGTATTAAATACCCCACGAGGCATGTTGAAACACCTAAAGGAACTGCTCAGGAAGTTAGGCACTTTAATAATACAAATCCTGTCATGTTTATAGCTCCCCAAAGCCCTCCTTACATATGATAATAGAAGTCTGACTATTCTAACATAGTCATTTTAATTAAAAGCTCTATTCCTCCTGACAGGAGCAAGTCAAAGAAAATGCAGTTGGGATCCCACTGCAATCTCATGAAAAATATGAATGCTTTCCTCTGTAAAATGGTGTAGCTTAGGGATTGGTCTGGCCTATGTTCCCTATATAAACATCCATAGTTCTTCCTCAAAAATGGAATTTAATGGCTGATTCATTTTGTTGACATGAAAAAATTCAACCATGAAACCTTTTTCACCCCTCAGAGAGCTTTTATTTTTCTCCCAAAAAGATTTTTCATCCATAAATTTCCAAGGTTTACAGCATTAAAAATCAACTGTACCTGCCAAACTTATAAAAACGTTTCCATTAGCTTGAAAATTGTTTTCAGAACTTCATTCTGCTAGAAACTGCTGTATTTTCTCAAAAGTTTGAGTTATCCATTAATGAGAAAATCCAGTTTCCACTTTATTCAACTAAGCTACATGATTGTGCAGAGTATAATATTTAAGTCCATATCCCTGGATATTCTGAGCAGGTCCAAACCTGCAGATCCCCAGTCATGGTAGATCTCACTGTGACTACCCTCATCCTCACTGGCTGGATCACAGCCTTCTATACCATCCTTCACTCTTTGTCAGACCTGGAGAACTGCCTTAATAGCCACAAAATCCACGTTGAACCTATTTAAAAAAATAAAAGTCACTCTGGCACACATACAAGGAGAGGCTAAACCTTGTCAGTTGTTAAATATGTATTTTTCCTAAGTGATTTTTAGCAGCTAACGTTGCCCCGTGTGCCTTCGATTGGAGAGATATTTCTCTGAATAACTGCTATGTAGCCAGCTGCATACACTCATCCCTTGCTACATGCTAAGTAGCAATTCTTGTCTTTTTTGGTGCATGCAGAGAGGATGGGAGTCTCTTCAGGTGTCTCCTTTTTATCAAACTGAGCAGTTCAACTGCCTTCTGGGTGCTCAAGCACACCTAACAGGTCAGAGGCATAACACACTCACACTGCCACACATCAGTGGGTCAAGAACACTCTCAAGAGAAGTAATCAACACCCAGAGAGCTTCTCAGATGACAACAGCAGAGATCAACAATAACTCCCGCTAAGAGGGGTCATAATCATAATAGTTTTGTAATAACTTCTCTGTCTGCGAAGGACAAAGGACAACTAACACCCTATAATATTTTTGCTACTTCAAAAATAAGGATGTGCACACACTGCTGATGCTGTGGTGAAGAATTACAGAATCAATTAGGTTGGAAAATACCGCTAAGATCATTGAATCCAACCTTTAAGAGACCAGTTCCTTCCCAAAACCTTGCAGAGGAGAAGCAAAGAGGAAAGCAGTCCTCAGCTCTGCAGCAAAGATGATTTAAAATATTAAAAATATTAGTAGTAATAATAGTAATACTAATATATTTAAAACTCTAGAAATATAGAAAACATTAAAACTGCATCACTGTTTAAAAATAAATTCCTCATTGTCAAGGGGGAAGGAGAAGTGGTGTGGTGTTGTTCCATGCAGCGCCTTGAATGTGTCTACAAGGCCAAGCCTCAGTGTGATGTTGACCCACACTCTTCACATCCAGTCCCCAGATGCTTCTCTCTGCCCCATCAAGCCTCCTGAGCTGGTCCCAGAGCACTCCCTGGGCTGCTGACAGACTGGGCTAACTTAGCCAGCTTGGCTGGGCTTTCCTTATGGCTTGTTCAGCCAACACAAGTGATGCCCCAGCAGAGGTGCCCACCAAGCATCTGGGGACAGCAACATCGCCACCCAGCACCTCTGCACCCAGATGGGACCAGGACTAAGCACAGACCTCCCAGGTCCCAGCCCAGCATGTCTTTGCTTGGCATTGCCAGAGTTCAGTGGAATTTTATCTCTTCTCAGGGTCCCCCTGAGTAAATCAGCCTGAGGGATGTATGCTGAGGGCAAAGCTGAACTCCTGGGATGCTGCTTAGAAATTCTGCACTTAGACTGACACAAGTGAAGGAACTGGGATTTCACCACTCCCATAACACTTTACTTGAGTATTTAGGAGTCCTATAATATTGGAACAATTTGAAAACATGCCTAAGACTGTCTTTTGCTCATCTGTTCCCACTGAGCACTTGCACAGTGCAGCAGTTTGCATACCAGGACACACTGTTTTGAGAATAAAGAGAAGGTGATTAAGCCACTTATTTTTCCTTGACTGGGCAATAAACCATTCTTCTATTTGCATTAGTTTTTATTATGTACATTTTGTACATGAACAGTATCTGCAGTTTGACTAATCTTTTGTGATCTAACCAAAGGGAGCCATAAGTTGTATTGTATTACTATCATTTTCCTCATAGGAATGAATCATACTCTTTTCCAGCCACTAGGACATATTTTCACCTAGGAACACAAAGTAACTATTATTTTTTGAATACTAAAAGAGCAGAGAGCTGGCTGTGGATATATGTGGCCATGGAAATAAATATGATGCTGTCCATTTTCCAGGAACACTTGGAGATGAACATGACACTCACAAAACACACTTAGGGTTTTAGTTTGTTTAATCCAGGGTGTCAAGTTTGTTAAAAATTCTCTCAGGTCTGCATACACATTGAGTCTCAAATTAACTCAAATGAGTGGGGGTTTTGTCATTTAGAACTACTTATTTTTTAAAATCATTTCACTAAAAACTCAAATTTAGAAGTAGGAGAGAAAAATGAACAAACCACAGTTTTTGTGGTTTTTTTTAAATCCTCAGAGTTCCCAGACAGTTTGTGCAAAATGAGTTCAACAACCTTGTCAAAGACAAATAGTGCTATGCAAATACAGATATCTCTCACTGAACAGCAGGTAGTGTTTCCAGGAGCCAAGGTAATAGTCATGTCATGAAGACTTCAGGCCTGTCAGCCTAGATCTGGACCCAACATCACCTGAAAATTGGTCTTGTATACACAAGAGGAAGGGAGCAGAGCCCTCAGAGAGATGGGATAAGCCTCAGAATGGGCAGAGCAGAACATCTCTAGCTCGTGTTGCACCTGCTGTGTCTTCTCCACTTATATGGGGGCCAGTGAGGAGGTGGGGGACAGAGGAACAGACAAAGCAGGTTTAACCCCTGATTCAAACCACTTTTCCAAGAGGAAGAGTTAAAAATGAACACGAGTGCAATAACCATGCAAACATCTTTCTTTAGCTATGGCAGGCTGTGACATCACTGTCTAAATATAGATATGCATCTCTCTTTCCTAGTGCAAGCTATAAGAAGAGATCCACCAGCATCACTGCCTTGCCCCTTGAGCTGTTTTCCATCAGCTCTCCATAAACACTCGTGCTGTTTATTAATTAATTTCCTCTGTTGTTATTTATTAAAAATTTTCAATTCTACACCCATTTCAGATGTTACACCACAGCAAAGCTGTTCCTACAAATTGTTACTTTCCTTGGTCCACAGTAAAACTCCTGAATAAAATATTTAAGTGGAACAAAACCATAATAATAATGGAAAATTAATTAAGCTAGCATAAATACTCATATACCACAATATGTAAGTATTAAATGAGTTCAGCGTCCAGGCTGGGGTTCCTGAGGAGGGCTGCCACCCACTGGGATGCAGATCTCCTTCCTGCCTTTGATAAACTGCCCTTGAGGGGCTGAAGGGGGTAGATCAGTTTCTCCATCCAATGTTTTTTCAGTGAACACTCAGTTTCTTGCAATAAAAATTAAGCCTAAATGAAATGCAAACCATAGTGTGCTTATGAGATTACAGACTCATTTTTCTCTTTCAACCCTATCCACCATTGCATTGCTATCAGAAATGCAAAACTGCCTTCCCTCACTGAGCATATCCCAAGGGGTGACTGCCAAAGGGCTCCATGGCACACCCAGGAGGGTGTGTGATGCATTTATGAGCATGCAGCAGTCCTGGTGTCCAAGAGCCAGGGAAGCAATTACCCAGGCTTGCTCATAGTCAAGGAGCATAAATGTAGAAGTCACCATTAAAACGAGATATTTCAATCTTTACCTTTTTCTTCTGCTCACATCTTAGGGGAAGAACATGAGAAGTCCCATCAAGCTATAGTGCTTCTTGCTTAGGAACACACTGTAGGTGTTGGCTGCTCTGTATAAAAAGAATATTAACAAAATCTGACATGTAATTGCAAGAAATTCGTGTGCTTCAACATCTTGAATAACAGTTTTCTGTCTCTTCAGAGAAGAGAGCAAAGGAGGCAGAAGTACACTTTGCTTTCTGATGTGGCATCAGTCTTGCTTGATCCAGCAGGTATGGAGACTCCTAGAACTGATGTCTGTGACTGCAAACACAGTGGAAGACAATATCTATTTTTACCTCGATATCTTTAAAAACTAAGATGTTTTTTGTGAGACGAGATAATAGAAATCCTTGGGGAAATCCAGAGACTAGTTCTTGGGCTTAGAAAAAACAGACTTGGAGAAGTAGCTAGGAAATATTTCAGCGACACTATTAAGCCTTTCAGAGTGGTCCCAGTCAAATTTAGATGTCTTTCAAATACCACCAGGGATAGTGACTCCACTAATGCCCCTCCAGTAATTGACAACTCTTTTGGTGAAGAATTTTTTCTGTCTGACCTAAATCTCCCTTGGCACAATTGAGGCCATTTCCTCTTGTCCTGCCACTTGTGCCTTGGGAGAAGAGATGGACCCACACCTCACTCCAGATTCCTCTCAGGTAGTTGTGACAGCCAGTCATATAGCACTTTTTTTGCATTATATATTCTTTCCATGCACTGTTGGTACAGCCAGTACTCCCTGGCAGAATAATAACACAGTCAGCCAGGAAAAGCAATATCTGAGAGTTGCAGGTGCAGTAGAAAAGCTACTGAAGTTTGAAATTAGTGCTGCATTCAATCACTTGAGCCCCAAGAGAGCACTGAATTTACAAGTTTCTGTTTTCAAGAGACCTGTTAATTAAAACGAAGATTACATAGTTTGGAAATAGCTCTGTGATAAATGGATGAGGATTTATTACCTGGGATCTAATTTGCAGCCACCTGTGAATGGCAAAATATGGGAGGTTTAAGAGTGACCAAAGGGAATGTGTTCTCTTTGCCGTCATGTCCTGCATGGCAAAGGGTACTGAACCCATGGGTCCTCCTCCCCTCTACCTCCAGCCCCTTCACCTCCAGCCAGGAGATAATTTTAACCCTTGAAACAGCTTTTCAGTTGTATGTCTACACTGTGCACAGCTTGAGGATTTGACCTTTCCTACCTCATTCAACAAGTGTCACATCACTGCACCATCGTGGGGACCCTGACTGGGCTGTTTTTAGAGGCTGAAGAATGGAGATTACACAAAATCTTGGCAGAAAACTCACCAGCTCTACAGGACTAGGAATGGGTGCCCAGCCCCAGACAGCTGCCACTGTGAAACAGCTTTGGAGCGCTGCTTGGGTTCTGACTTTGGGAAGAAAAGCATCACAGCCTCTCCCAGCTGAAGGGCAACCTCAGTCTCTGCAGGGAGCAGTGCATAAAGGTGGAGGGCTCCACCCTGTGCCAGCAAACATCAAGCAGCAGAGCTGAGCCCCTGCAGGCAATGAAGCAGCAGATCCCAGAACAGCCCAGCAGGAAGCTGTGGAAAAGAGGGAAAACAGAAAGTAAGCTGAGACTTACCTGCAGGTTCAAAGATTACTGTGTGGGTTGAGCAAACAGCTCACCTCTCCTCTTAAAAATTAAGCTTGAATTGACCTCCTCCAAAAGTGCTGTAGCAGCACAACACACCCAGACAAAGCTTGCACGGGGCTTGTCATTGGCAGACTTTGGTCAGCTCCAGCCTCCTTGCCCTCCTTGTTCCCTCATGGATGATGCTCACCCTTGGCCTCCATGCAGGCCAAGTCAAACAGACTCATAGGATTGGGAAGCACAGAGGGCTGTAGGTTTGTGGTTTTAACAAATACTTTCACCTTCACAGTCCCCCCAACACCAAATTTTTCACTATCTCCATCATCTTTCTTTAGAATTTGCTGGATCACTAATGGACAAAAAACATCCCTAGGTCCAGGCTTAGCACCACAAGCTTCTACTTCTCCCACTGGTCAGGACTTTTTATAGTTAGGCTTTCCTCATATTACAGGATATTTATTTTTAAATTAATTCAGCAGGTGGTGTGAAAATAATTATGAATAGCATATGGCTTCATTCCACAAATGTGGCTCTGTAACAGCCAGAAACTGATTGTACCAACTCTATAGAAAACCTTCTTCCAGCACAGTTATTGGGAGCAACAGAAACCAAGTATTCATCTCAAAAATGCCCTTGGGGCCCAGCAAGCCAGGATCCCACATATAAGGCTCTGTATCACCCAGCACTGCTCTTTCCAGACATTCTTTAATATCTCTGCAATTGATTTTCGATGTGCTGGTGAGGGCAGGACTCAGTGTTTTAGGGTGCATTTGGAATAACTGAAGCATTGGAGGCTTGGTCTTGTAGCCCCTATTTGTTGTACCCTCCAGGCTCAACACAGAGAGGAGAAGAGCTGAGCTGAGCTGTTGGGAGCTCTTCTGTTTGCAGACTCTATTATAGATTTAAAAATCAAAAGTGGAAACTCAATAGACCCTCTTCAAACTATGGGTGGACAACTAAATAACCCCAAGAAGTCTGCCAGGAAGCAGACTTGTCACATGCAGCACCCTGCTGTCTTTTTCCACTTTCATTTCAACTAAAGCTGCAGGTACCTTTAATTATCTAAGTGAATAGTTTAATGATAAATTACATTCCATCTCTGACAGCTGAGTAATTCAGGAGAATTTTAATAGGGAATAATAAAACAGACTTTTAAAAAATTCACTTTGATTACATGTCATCTTTAATTAAGTCAGTCCTGAAAAGCTCCAAGTCATAAAGGTCATTGAAAGATGTTGGCAAATTCATCAACTAACAATAAATTTTTTTTAAAAAAAGCCACATAGGTCCAATTATGACACATTGAGGTAACTTAAAATGATACTGCATGTCATGACTGAAGTATCCCTATATATTAGTTTGAAATGTAAAAATTACCCACGGTTTTTTAAAAATAAATACTTCTATTTTTAAATTGCTGTTCCAATACATTTGCTTTAGCCAAAGCAAAACAATGTTATCTTTCAATTAGCAACTAAAACTTCATAAATAATGAATTTTTCAGGGCTTTGGGGTGAACTTTGGAGAACAGTTCACCTCCAAACAAATCAAACTAGAAATTTTTATTTTCAAGTCATCACTGAGACAAGCAAACAATAACATTCTCCTTGCAGTCAGCCTACAAAATTGTTTGACTTGGAAGGTCATTAAAACCCATTTACCAACATTTGCTGTTGGATCAAAGTTTACATAAGGGAAACTGTTCAATAAAACTTTGACATTATAAATAAAAAAAAGTCAGTGCTTCCAAACAAGAAAGTAATTATTTTTTCCCCTCAGCTGAAACAATCCACTAACCTTTCTCCAAATTCACAGCACACTTTTATTTTGGGGTTGAGTTCCCTCTAACCCTGTATTATACTGGCCAATCTTCGCGAACGAAGGTTTGGGAAGGGCTCACCCCACGTGGGTGTGCCCTTCGAGCCTGTGCAGTGGATTTTTTAGGTGAGGCTCAGCGTGCGCAGAACTGGCCCCACCGTTTAAGTCCTAAGGTTCATTTGCCACGGCCGAGCGAGCTTGGACAGGGACAGTGAAGTCCTTGGGACTATGTACAGCACCCAGTACTAACCGGGACTGACCCTGCTGAGCATCCGAGATCTGACGGGATCGGATGGCAGGGAGGGATTGAACTGCCAGGGACGGTCCCCTAACTGAGACTCAAACTCGTGACCTTGGGATTCAGAGACCAGAGTGCTCTCCATTACACCACTGGACCGCCCCAACAACCCCGCACTAGATCAAGTTAAAACCACTTTCAGAGAGTTTACTCACTGGTTAGCATTGCTTGAATGTCACCAAAACTGAAGGGACCACATGAGTATGGCCACAGACCTCGACCAAAACGCAGCAGGTTTCTCATTCAATAATAGTACCCCAAGTTTGGTGGAACATCTCCTGCAGCATTACCTGCAGCAGAGGTGAAGGAACTGAGGGTAGAAGGAAGAGCCAAGAGCGCCAGGACTCTATCCTGCCCCCAGCTCTCAGCCAGAAGGCTTTTCTCCACCGCTGCTTTTTGCAGCCCAGAAGAAGCCAGTGGGGTCTCCTGCAGCCATTAAACAGATTATAAAAACATTCAGCTGCTTGCTGCTCAGTAGGGTTGTTCCAGAGATAATCAAGCAGGGGTGCACTCCTGGCTGACAATACTTTATGCAATGGCAAGCACTCATGAAAATAAATGAATCTATTTAGAATGATTTTACAAATACATATGGGAAATATCCACTGCACCTGCTCTCATGGAATGGGACTGCACTGAGCAAACCTGTTCTGGAATCATATTTTCAGCCTAAAGGGATTAGTACCTAAATTTATTACTTTCTTAATCCTGACTGGACAGAACCAGAGCTACAATCTTTAGGGAAAATTCGTCATCCCCAATCATCTCATCAGTCAAGAATAAGACGGAGTGCAGATCTCAAACCAAATGCAGCTGTACAGCATCGCAAGAACTGGTTTGGGTCGACTTCAGGCCTGAGATCAGAAACACTCTCCTGTTTCCTGATGAAGCAAGTTTCCAGCAGCTAGACAAGCCCTGGCTAATTTCCTGCTGCTGTGAAAATTGACTCCATATCCACTGGCCTGGTGAAAATGTATTTTGTCCTTGTGACAGAGAAGGTCCTTCACAAATAGCAATGATTTAATGTAAAAATAAAAGCAAACCTTGTACTGAATTTGCGTAATTTGGGGTTTAGGGATTTTCAGCCAGTTCCAAGAAGCAAGATTCTGTGTAAATTCCAGTTCAGACAAGACTCCTTACCATCAGTGCCATCCAAGAGCCGTGCAGGATTAGAAGCAAAACAATATCTGGAAAGCGAAGTTATTCATCAGCATTCCCTACTAACATTAACATCTGGTGATTTCCAAATCACAAGCCTTATCTGCCTCCCCAACAGAAGCCAGTCACAGCCAGCATGCAGAAGCTGGGCCATTTATCACCCTGGAATTATTCATCTGGCTTCTCCCTTGGATAGAGGAGTGTTGAAGCTGCCTAAAGCTTGAGCAAGGACAAGGCTCACCCTGTGCAGGAGGAGCTGCTGTCACTGCAAAGCTGAGCTGCTTTCTGGTGCCACAAGGGTAAGCCCACAGGTACAAGCCAGCTGCACAAACCCCTCTTTATTCCCTGTTGTTCACCCCCTTTTGGGGAACTAACTTCAGTCTGCAGCACGGGCCAGTCTGGGTCTGCCCTCTGCACCCACTGCCAAGAGGAAAACGTTTGTGCGCTTCACCACCAAAGCCAACCCTCAGCCAGGGAACAAAACCCCAAATCAGACCCAAAGCAGACAGGTGGGTGGTGTCAGCCAAGCTTAGCAATTCCAGAGGAGGAGGAGGAAGTATCCCTTTTGAACAGGTAAAAAGAGGCAAGAGGAAGAGGCAGTAGAACATTCCTCCGATCTTCCCTCCGAGCTGCTGGGTTATTCCTCTGCAGGAGGAGAAGACAGATGCCCATGGTGCAGGCACAGTTCCTCGGAGCAGTCCAATAGGGAGCGATTGTGCAAGAGTCTCTGCAGGGGTGGGAGACCCATTAACCCCCACCCCACCTGCCAACCCCACCCATGGCCCTAAGGAGGAACTGTTCCTCCTTGAGCTTTCCACAGTTTGGTGCCACCATCAGATGCTCCCAGTAGGGACAAGGGGAAAACACCCACAAAGGAGCACTGTGTGCTGGGGCAGTGTCAGATCATCCGCCTGCATGTTAGAGAGAAAACTTGGTGGTTTTTTATGTGCTGTTGCATCACCTAATTTCCATAGACTTATCATGGCTGTGGGGTGAAATTAGGGGAAAAAAACCTCTTTGCATGCAAGATTCCCCAGGTGGTATGGAAAAGCAAGAGAAGAGAGCACCAAGGACAACCAGGCAATTGGAACACCGCACAAAAATGCAGAAGGAATGAGAGACTAAAATCAGATGCAAAGCAAAAGAATAACCCTGCACAATCTCTCTTCATGGGATTTACAGAAATAGCAGATTTGTCTTGCTCTCAGACTCTGAGATATTCCTTGCTGACAAAGGCTGTAGCTTTTTCTTATTTGTTTTTAAATAAGGCTGGGGTTTTTTTTCAATGCCTACATATCCAGATATACATTTTAATATGAAATATTTTCCCCAGATTTTGTGAACTTGAGCAATCACCTCGTAATCAGGGAGCAGTCCAGTACCTCATATCTCCCTGCTTGAAAATGCATCTCCTCACATGTGAAGGTCAGCAGCCAAATCCACTACTTGGATTTGACACTGAGAGGGTCCTCCAGTTTTTCTTGGCTTGCCAGGGAGAAGAACACAACATAATGTTGGGCTGCTCTTTGATTTTTGAGGCATTACATCTATTTGGCTCAAGCTGATGTTTTCATGTTAAGGGTGAGCAGATGATCCTCTCACATACAAAGCACAAGCTCATGAAACCTGGGGGCTGACTTGGGGCTTTACTTTGAGCTTGGTTGCACTCCCAAGCCTGGGAAACAGCACATCTTGTGTGCACTTTTTGAAGTTGCTCAAGAGCTCATTGGAACAGTCCAGGCTCTCTGCCAGACCTGGGTGATGGGAGGGAGAGAAAAGGCAGATGCAGAGTCACTGCCCATTTGTTTTCCCTTTGTAGTTTACATTAGATGCCTGGAAGAAAACTACAAGGCAAACAGCTATGAAATCTGATGTCTTTCCTTCTCCATACCCGTAGTCCACTGTTTGCTCTTTGGTCACCTTGAGAGTCATCCTCTCACTTGAGGAATTCCCTCTGAAATAAAGATGTATAAACCCACTGCTCCAAACAGAGCCAAGACATGTCCTGGTTACAGACTTGCTGCTGTCATTTGCTGCCTTTGTTGAATCCCCTGAATCTGCACATGCAGCCTTCCTGGCTCCCACCATCACCCCAGATGCCAAGCACCTCATTACTGCTGGACCCAGGGAGCAGGCACCAATCCTGCATCTCCCTCACCTCAGGAAAACTGTGCAGACTTTACAGAGTGCCTCTTACTTAAAGAAGTGAGTGGTATTAAAACTTATTTTTAAGTCCCACAGCCTGGAGAAACTCCTCAGGGCAGGAGGCAGACCCTGGCCCAGGACACAGGACTCTTCACATCTACCCCATTCCCAGCACAGGGACTTCTGCACTGGCTCACACCTCACCACAGGGCATATACAATGACTGAATTAATTCCTCAAGCAATTTATTTTGAAGTGTGTTATACCAGAGCTAGACTTCATCAGTGACACTATCCTAGGTTTGTACTCCAAACTGGGCACTGCCAATGTAAATGTCAGTGTGACCCATCCTCCCCCGCAGCACAGGTCTGCATTCCCAGCAGAGGCAGCACCTGCACCAGCCTGATCTCACACTCATCTCCTCTCCCTGAAAACCACAATTATCAGCATCAACATCAGTAAAAGGAGCTTCTCCTTAAAGGATCAACATCTGATTCAATCCCAGCCTTCAACGCCTCACCCGTGTGACACAGCTCATTAGTTCCAGCTCCCAGGATTACTGCAGGGGTTTCACTATCCATGTGTGCCTCTGTGGGACCTGTAACTTGCCTTGTACTTCAAAGCCCACTAAAGGGTTTTAACAAGAATTTTTAACTAAAGCATCTACAGCTCCTCTTGGAAATGTTTATCTTCAGCAGAATTTGTGTGCAGTGCAAAGCTCAGCTGCAGGTGATTTCTGCCTTACCTGGCCCTGGCCCGTTGAGATGGGGGATGTTTTTCTAAGCAGATATTTTGCCACACAGCAAAGCTGTTCCCCAGAGCTGCTGCATAAGCAAGGCTTATGCAGAATCCATGCCCAGGCAGGGGTGATGAGCACACAATCACTGCTGAAACACCCTTAGCATGTGGCTCTAGCCTGGCTGTGGTGGAAACAGGAAAACCTGCAGCTCCCTGAAGTACAGAATGTATTTGGCAAAAGACAAAATTCTTAACAATGAGCCAGTCTAGACATGGAGACATGTGGATATGGAGAACCTGCCACCCTCCAAACAACTTCTTCCTGCAGCTGATATCATAAAAAGAAATATCATCATTTGTCCAGCTTCGCTTCTAATCAGTCCCTCTCACTCTTGGTTCTGTTGCTACATAAAAGAGGCCTTTTAACACCAAGAATCATCTCCATGAAGGCATTAGCCTGTTCTGATCAAGTCAATATTTCCATTAGCTAACCAGGCATGTCTGCTTCACTGTCTTGTTGCCAGGCTGTTAATTCTTGTTTCTGGTTCTTTTCTGCTCCCTCTCTTCTTTTTCTACTCCATTTTAAGCACACAGATGGTGACACTGCCCAGCGGTGCCCCCAACAGGAGCATGCACAGGCATCACATCCCCTTCCTGATCCCACACTTCGCTCCCCTGCTCAATCACCCACTTTTTTGTGGGTTTGCCAGAGTGTTTTGCCATCTAATTTGCATCATGATTAGCAAGGGGAGGGGAAAAAAAGACGAGCAAAAAAATAAGCACAGTATCAAAGATTCTTGTTCACCCCAGCACACTTCTCTGCCTTCTAGCAATTCATCTCTGTATTAAAAACAAAGTACTAATGATCATCATCCCATCAGTAATTGCCTTAATCTGATCAAAATTTCTGCAGTTATCAATCATTACAAATTCTCATTACCCTTTTCTCTTTCTCCTCTGCTATGCCTGAGGCCTCTCCAACAACAACATGAAAAATTTTCATTTATTCTGAGAGCCTGTTTGGCACCTGGAAATCAGAGCTACCAGTTTACCAAACATGCAGCAAAACCACACATTTTTCTGGTCCCAGAATCAATCACCTCAGAGCACTTCCAGTGATAAATTAAGCTTCATAGTTTATGTGCAAGATAGTGAAAATTATTGTTTTCCACTTATTCGATGCACAAAGAGATCTGTAAACCAGAACATACCACTCACATAGCAACAGGTATCTCTCAGGACTCCTGTCTGCACTTAATGGCTTGAACAGCATCTTCTGAACAGAAAGAAATGAGGTACATGAGTAACTGCTGTAGTCAAACTGCTGGAAAACTGGAGAAGTTTAGGAATAGTTATTTTGGTGAATTGTAACCCTGAACAAGCCAGTGTAAAATGCCAATCTGCAAATAGCCTTCCTTCAAGCAATAAGAGGAGTTTTTTAAGAACTTATGGCCATGGTAAAAGTGCGGTTTGCAGCATCTGCTCTTCACAGGGCAAATAGAAAAGGATGCAACACGCTCAAAGTCTGTGGTTTAGTGCCTTATTTGTGATTCCACGAGTCTTTGCAGAGAAACACTTGCTAACAACAGAAACAAAGCCCACAGATTTTCTTGAAGCCTGTCCTGGACAGCAGCCACTCATGCATGACTTTAAATATTTTTACCTTGGGTGTAGCAACAAGCCCAAGGGCATGGAGGAAGGTGTGACACAGCGGAGCTGGAGGAAATGAGCAAGTACAAAAGAGCTGCATGCAGCACAAAATCTAAATAGGAGAGAGACAATGGAAATGACCCATTCCCAGACAACCCAGAAACTGAATTCCTACCATCAAAAGGAATTCCTAATCTCTTAATGCACTGAGGGATTCAGCAGTCCTTGCAACTGCCTAAGCATTTAAAGGTTAATTGCAGCCAAGATCTTTCAATAAAGTTATGCCAGAGAATAAAGGTTTCAGGAAATTCAGCCGCTGTAATTAGGAGGTTGATATCACAGACTCAAATCTTCCGGAGCTTTGTGCAGTGTCTAACACTGATTCTTCAGTTCTTCTCTTGGATTCAAAACAATACAAATAAATACATGTCTCTGTGGGGCTGAAGGCTTCAAAATCCAGCAGACCATTTCTTTCGAGTCTAATTAGTAAACCCAGGGCTATATTTGGAAGACTCCAGCCACTTCTTCAAAACTCTTGGATAAACAACAGCATCCCACATACAGATATTTGAATTTTCTTTCCTGTAGCTTTTTTTTTTTGTTAAGAGCTCTACTTTTATTTCTCCTGCAGACTACAAAGTCCCACAGTGACCAACAACGGAGTATCAAAAACTCTAGAAAAGGGGAGTCACTTCCCTCTACATTCGACATGAACTTGTTTGGCTCACTTGTAGTAGCAATAGGATCCATCATACCTATATCTTTGTATTTCTTGGGTTGACTGCTGACAAAGTCTTTGCCTGAGAATAAGGAAAGAGGGGAAGGTGTTAAAAAGCTCTTGCATGTGTCACCAGAAATTGGTGGACGTGATAGATGAAAGCGTAAGAAGCTGATGAGAATTACAGACAGCACAGTAAGGAAGGTCTGGGTTCACGGGTGGTGGCAGAGGAGTTATGTGAGAAATGGCCAAATTTCACATATTTGGAGAACTGAGCACCTGGTGGGGAGCAGAGTCTTACACGGCCAGCATTGCCCAGGTAATCTGTAATGTCAGCTGCAAACCTCAGAGCTCTGATATGTTCAAGCAGAGCTGTATAACAGTTTCATGTCTTAGTCCTGAACTCTCATTTAGCCTTCAGCCTACTTTGTGTAGGGAGTGCTCTGATAAGAGTGTTTGGGAACAAAGAAGACAAAACCCAGACCATCTGCCTCCTTTTAAAAATTAGAAAATACTCTTTTGATCAATTGTTTTCTCATGGCTCAAAGGCTCCCACTTTGGGATGGTGTTTTTCCTCACTGAACAGAGCAAGGACAGGCTCATGTGTGGGGCTGGCATCACACACTCAGAATTTATTCTGTCTTGGTCCAGTCTCTTTTGAAAGCCCAATGCCATCTTAAGAGCAAAAAGAGATGCCCCAAAACAGAGACAAGAAGAGCTCTTAGCCAAGCATACAGGATCGTTTTACCTACACTTGGCAACATAAAGTCCAGTTTTTCTACCACTGCCTTTACACAAGTGCAAGAGGCCAGAGAGGTGGTAGATGCCCCATCCCTGAAACGTTCCAGGCTGGATAGGGTTCTAAGCAACCTGGTCTAGTTGAAGATGTCCTTGCTCATTGCTGGTGGGGGGTTGAACTAGATGGCCTTTAAATGTCCCTTTCAACCCAAACTATTCTATGATTTCAAATGTAAGAGCAGAGCTTTGCTAATTCAAAACAGCAGGATACCAAGAATGCAGGGGAAGGGAAAGGAAAGAATCATTGCTATCCCAGAAAAAGCTTGACAGTTGGGCCAGTGACATTTCACTTGGATGGAAATGGGTCTTTGCTCTATTTTCAAAATGAAAACAGAAAACAGGGTTAGTGTCAGGCCAGCAATGTCTCTATTTTCAAAGCAAGTCAGAAAGTAAGTTGGATTTTCTCAGGGATATTCATGGCTCAAAATCTCTCCTTTGACATCCTATGCTGGTTTAGGGCTCCATGTATTTCAAAATGCTTTAAAGCCCAATTATCACAGTAACATCCAAGTGCCATGTTCCAATTTCATATTGTGGGAGAAGAAGAAACTAAATAGGCAAGACCTTTTCCATTACTGAACAGATGAGAAATGAATTTTTGGAATTGCACTTTAACATAGGGTCTTTTTACCTGCTTTAAACACTTCTCCCTTACTACCAAGTTCAGGGAATAGCTTAAAACTTTAACATGAAGGCACAAATGCATCTTGCAGCACATTCTCTTGCTAGAAGCTGGGCAGATTCCTCCAGGTCTGGTAAGACTCCAAACACATTCTATGTTTAAACTGCCCAGATGGCACAGACCCCAAGTCCTGCTTTTTACTGCTTCTTACAGTGAGCATTGGTCAATTTGTTGTTCCTGGAAGGAAAAATGCTCACTTACGTCTCAATCTCACTTCTCATTAACAACCTTGCTAATGAAATCCCAATAATGATGTGGACTGATAAAAGTTGTGATGAAACTTTAACTCTGGGAGAAGTCAAAGAGAGAAAGGAGAAATGCAATTTGGCTGCCACATTTAGTGTTCAATTCACCACTCAAAAAACAAAGACAAGATATCATTCTTGCAATTAACGTGGCAAGAAGAGAACCAGTGATTAATACCAAGTGCCTGAATGTTCTGTTACATGATGTTAACAACCCTGTAAAATGGAGAATTAATTCCAGGCACCTTGGGCACTCAAGACCACTTCATCAGAGCCACTGAGAGCACTGTGAGAGATATCAAGATCAAACTAAGGAAATTAACTGTCATCTATAACTCAAGAGGAGCATAAAAAAAATTCATGACTTCAACTAACTCTGAAAAATAAGCTGCATTCCATTTTACTCTCCTTTGAAAAAGATTAGGGCAACATTTTGCAGCAATGGATTTGTGGGAGCTCCCTTTGAGCTCGATTTTAGAGACACAGGTGATGCCACTGGGAGAATATACAGCACCAAAAGTTAAGAATATGTATCTTAAAAGGCACCTATGATAAAATCCAGCCTAATTTCAGATGGGCCAGGGTTGCTTTTATGTGGTTGTTTGCAGTACATCTGGCACTGCACACTCGTGCAGCATCACCAGGAACAGCATCACCTCTACAGTATATACAGAACAGAAAGCTGCTTCAGCAGGCATTGGGAGGTAAATAGGATTGGCACAGCACAAAAAAGAAAGGTATGAGGAAGGCATGACAAAGCTGTTGCAATGTTAGTTTTACCTTGTATCTATGAAGAATGTCACCTCTGCACAGCAGCACAAGGAGTGCTGCCTGGTCGTTTGATGGGGGAGAGGCTCTGTGATGGAAATAATCTCCTTCGTGTACATGTGTGCACCCACAGTTATACACAGGGACTGATGTACAAAACCCAGTCCCTTTTCAGCAAGAGACCTACCAGAGAGGGTCCTCCCTAAGCTCAGGTTTTGGGGGTTGATGGGTGAGAAGGGAGAACAGTCCATGCCTCTCCAAACCTGGGAGCAGCCCCTGCTGTCAGACTGAGCTGAAAGCCTTCACGTCCTGCAAAGACACGCTTGCCATGCACAGCTGAACTCCACAGGCTAGCAAAGTGAGCTCAGTTGGTTAAAACTTGGTTGTAATAATGCCAAGGTCATGGATTCAATCCCCTATGTTGGGCCATTGACTTAAGAGTTGGACTCAATGATCCTCGTGGGTCCCTTCCAACTCACAATAGTCTGTGAATAGTCTGTGAAAAAAAAGGTGAGCCTAAAACTTCATCTCCACAAGGAGAGAATCCAAAAGTGCTCATATAATCTTCCTCTGACAGAAACAACAGCAAAACAGTCAGCCCATGACATGCAAGAGAGATGCTCTGTAATGCACTTCTGGAAAGTGCCCTGCTATTGTACTGACACTACCTGCTCTGCTCAGTAACTGGCACAGAACAGAAAGCAGGCGGTGGGAAGGTCATTTGGAAATTACATTCTAAAAGAGACACTGCACATTTAAAATTCTGCAGCCTCGGGAGGACAGAATTGAGTTGTTTATTCAGGAGGAAGCATGTCTGGCTAACATTGAGTTTTCATTTAATTGGCACTGATGAACAATAAAGTTGCAAACTCCTTTCACTAGTGCATGAATGTGCAGAAAACAATCTGCCACAGAACATTATATAGGAAATATTGTCCTTCAGCACCATGCAGCCTTCTGCCATGTGAATCACAGCCCATTTAACAACGACATTGATGCTGGGCTTCTCAGAGGAAGGAAAGGCAGCTCTGACCATTACACACCAGCCAACATCATTAGAGTCAATTACCCCATTAGCACTGAAACAGACCTTATACGTGAACAGGGAGCTTCAATGTTCTTCAAGTACTGCTTTCAACCAGAGATCAAAAATGGGCACATGAAAATATCCAGCTACTTACAACAGGCACTCAGCACCCAGCAGAATTGGGGCCCTAATTAGGATTTAATAAGATGGTAATTGTAATGGCAATGGTCTCATTAGCCTGATGCCTCGTTACTGTGAGCACAGATCAAGTTGAGAAAGCCAGTCAACCTTGCAAGCCTTTCCAAACAACCAGACGAGAGCTGATTAAAGCAAGTGCTGCTTTTGTGGCAGTTCCTAATGAAAAGTGAATTCATGGCCAACGGGAAACCAACAGTAATTTGTGTCACTCTTTTTAAGAACATCTTTAGTGAAGGCATGGGACCAGGAAGTTTGTTAATACTAAATAAGTGCCCAAAATAAAAAGGAAGAATTTGTAGTCAGCACTACAAAATGAGGAACACTGAGCTGGAACAATGATTGCCTCAAAGACAGTCCATGGAAATTACTAATGACTGCTCAGTGTAAAATCTCCAAATCAGACCAACACGTTTCTGAATCACAAAGAACTCAATGGCCCTTGGTTACCCGATATGTTTATTTAAGCTGTCACTTCAGGTATGCACTTGGGCACTGCTCAATAGCAGGTGAAATCATGCTGGATTTTCACTGCAATGTTCAACCTCTCTTTGATCAAACAAATATCTGTCTACTGACTCTCATCTGCCTCTGTTTGTACAAGATCATAGCTATGGGTCTGTCAGAGTTTTGCATTTATTAATAACACACACGCAATGTGTTTTACAAATAGTTTTTCTTTTGATTTCAGGAATTTAGATAAAAAGCCAGACTATTTCATGCACAGCATTGGAGTATAGATGCCATCTCATGCTGGGCAATCCCCTAGGTGCCAATCAATCAAGAACTTCTGAATGCAGATTAAAAAGGCGAGGCCTCTGGGCTCTTTTCTCACCTTCTTCCCATCAAAAACATCAAGTTTACTGAGGCTCGGATTTTGCAGCATTTTACTTTGCATCATCTTTTCATCTCAAGGAAGCAATGTGAGCAGAGAGCTGGTAAAATAAATTCAAAATAATGAACTCATTAAAAATAAACATCAAAATGGCTTCAGCAAAACCAAACCTCTAACAAAAAAAAAAAAAAGACATTTCTGAGATTGATTTCTAGTGATCCAACCAGACGGTTTTAAAGCTCCTGTGAGCAGTTACCAAGGCACAGGCACATAAAAAATCCTGTGCAGGAGGGAATTGACACTCTAAGTTGACTGCATTATAATGGATTTACTTTTTTTTTTATGAAGAGATATCTGCAGAACAAACCTTTATGTAGACTGCCTTTCAGTCAAGAAACACCATGACCTAGCACTGAACCATTTTAGGATGGCACAGGATGTATTTGCACAGAGGCCTTGGAACAGCAGTCACCAATTACACACCCCAGGGATCTTCACCAGTATCACTTGGCAGCTGTTACCTGAATGTTAAGAAAAGTAGCAATGTTCATGGCCATGAAAAATTGAGAGATCCCTCAGGAGCCTGAAAATGAGATTTTTTAGCAGTTATGAGGGTCTTATTTACTAAGCTAACTTCAGTATTAGTGCTTTCAAGAGCCACTCTCCCACACAGGTGCTGGTACCTATCCCGTTCCACAGCAGCTGCTTCCGGGAGGGCATGCAGCAGAAAACCACTCACTTGGGTTTTTTTTGTTTGTTTAGTTCCCTGAAGCAGCTCACCTGGGGATGGAAAAGAGAAAAAATACAAGAGGCACCAATACCATCACTTTGAGTTTCAATTGTGCATTAGCAGTGAATATAAAACACCACTTAAAGACGTTACTGCAAACAGAAAGACCCTTAAAGATGGCACAAGACCTATACAAGAGTGTAAACATGAATTTCACACATGGAGTTAATATAAAAAAGGAACAAAGACCTGTGGCATGAGGAAAACACTCATAGTGTGGGATTTATAAGGACACATAGTGGTAGGGCACTGAGTAACAACTTCAGGATGCAGGAGGGCAGGTTTAGATTAGATATTAGGAAGAAAATCTTCCCTGTGAGGGTGGTGAGGCACTGGAACAGGTTGCCCAGGGAAGCTGTGGATGGCTTATTCCCTGCAAGTGTTCAGGGCTAGGCTGGATGTGGATTTGAGCAACTTGGTATAGTGGAAGGTGTTCCTGCCCACAGCAAGAGGGCTGGAACCAGATAGACTCTAAGGTTGCTTCCAATCCAGGCTATTTTTTATTTCTATGATAACTGTGCTGGTTCAGGTGACCAGATTCTGTTGGTGACCACTTTGCAGAAGACTAACATCCTTCTCCTCCAGGCAGCTTCATAAGAGAAACACCAATGGGGGCTGGCAGGGGGACATAAGTGGTGCTGCTTCTACAGCAGTGCACACCCAGGCCACCCAGCAGAAACTCTACTACCAGCTCCTCAGGGTAGAGAAAGGCAAAGATTAACCCACCTTTCTGTTTGTTTTAGTGCTGCAACAGCTGAGAGCAAAGCTGTAGTTTTGTCTCCCTTCAGCTACACCCAAACCAGAGCTATGGAGATGGCCACCTCCTCAGACTGCCACACCAAGTGTGCTCAGACAGGGCACACAGACCAGGAAGANCCTGGCACTTGGCCTTGTTGAATCTCTTACAATGTGGTAACAAGGATGGCCCAGAAAAGCCAATCTGCAAAAAAAGTGGGAGCAGCAAAGAGCAGAACTATGATCTACAGATATCATGGATTCAGCTCACAGCAACAGCCCAGACTTTAACCCAGGAAACACAGTAAGTGTAAATGTCACTGTGCAGCAGCAGGACCTGAGCTCACACCACTGGATCCACCTGCTCCTCCTATGCTTTGAGCACTCCTGTTGGCTTCACAGCAGCTAAGCTATCATGGCAAGACCAGGACTTTCATACCTGACTTACTCCAGAAGGATTTGTGGAATTGTTGTGCAAGGGGCTGTCAGACCAGTATTCTTTGTGAGGAAAAGCAGATATAGGTATTTGGGTTCTTTTCAAACTTATAATTCTGTCCTAATTTTAAGTGCTGAATGCTCTTTTAAATTGTACATAAATTGCATTAGTCTAATATTCACATTAATTTTGATGTTCAGTGAGTTACACCAAGGAAAATCTCATTTTAAGCAAAGGAAAGGAGATCTTGAGACTGGAACAAAAAGTCTCCATGTGCTGGAGCCATAAAATTTTTAATCAAGAGTCATGGGGGTTTTCCCACAAAGGTACACATTTCCTAATACAGAAGGTAACAGTCAACTTTTGATCTTGATGCTCTCACTGGGACTACGAGCAACTTGTGTTAGTTAACTGCCCCCAAAACCATCCCCAGCCCCTCCAGCTGGAGTGCAGCCCAGAGGTGAGGGCAGGGCTCAGAGCATCCCTCCCTGCAGAGCCAAAGCAGAGGGACTTCAAAGTCCTTTCAGGGGCCAGGGCATTATGGCAATCCATTCTAGGCATGTGTTGCAGTGCTTGAAGAGTTGGAGGCAGGTAAGGGGCCAATGATAAGCACGTTCAAGAACATTATCTTGAAACAGCAAGCACAGTGCTTGAGCAGTGGATGGGAGGGCTTCAAAGCAGGCAGGAGGGGGAAGCCTACGGAGAAGAAAGGTACTTCAAGGCACATCCTTTACACTCTGGAGATGTGAGTTCCGATCTCCACTCCACAGAAGTCCTTTATGATCTCTTAAAGTGAAGAATACCTGTGTCACCCCAGAAGTTATGAGCACCTCCCAACCCCAGGGAGGTTCTTCTTTCTATGAAGAAAATTACATGAAAGACTGAGAACTACGTTGTTCCCCAAAGGTTACCCTGGGACCGTGGCACTCAGGCAGCCACTGCATCTGGAGGCTTGTGAGGAGCAGCTGGATTCTTGAGGTGGTTCAGACAAGTAGAGCCAGAGGTACCAAACCTCCCGATTCCCACATGTACAAACCCCAACAAGCATCACAACTCACTGACTCCATTCCTGCAGACAGCACACCACCACTGTCAGACTGATGTGCCACTAAGTTCACACGATAAAGCCCTTCCAAAGAACATTGCTCTTCCACTCTACAAGCACACGTCCACTGGAATGGAAACTTGACAAGAGGAGAGACAAGGAGGGTTGGGGCAGGTGACCACAGTCTCTCTGCTGGCTGCCTGCCACACAAACGCTACCAAAAACACAATGGAAGGTTCCTGCTTTCCTCCATCCTTCCTCTCCGAAGGCACACGGAGCACAGCACACACTCAGCATGTGCAGGGGTGTGCACACTGCTTCTGCTCACTAGAAAGAGCAGCAAAGTCTCCCATGTGGCACAAAACTGGGACTTTTATTTTAAGACAGAAGCTGGGGTTGGTTAGAAAGCAGCACCCTCTCACTGGTAAGGAGGGTGCCAGGAGGCCTTGCCCTCCCCAGCAATCGCTGCATGAGTTTGGTCAGACAGCACATGCCCAGGTTACATCAGATGACCTTTTTCATGACAATTTGTGCAACATTATGTTGCTACTTGAACCCACAAGTTTCTCCATATTTACCCAGAGACCAGGCAGCTCTTTCACCTGATGGAGAAACCTATATGCCCATGCACTTAGAGGTTTGACAAGACTTCATGAATTTTGCCTCCTCTGCCCAAAGGAATTAGTCATTTATCCCATTTGCTCCTGACCAGCACCACTTTTGCTGTCAGGGGTAAGGGAATGGCACAAAGAGCACCAAGCAGTCAAACACACTGTGTTTAGCAGATATTGCACAGTGACCATTTACATTGCCACACAATGTATTTTCTTTAGCTGTTTTGGTACTGTGAGCAGAGCCATTTCTTTGGGGCAAACCTTTCCACTTCTCCACCACCAACACCCAGGAAACACTGCAAGCAAACTGAGCCCACATCATCTTCTTTACCATTTCTAGGTAAAGGAAATTATCTGCAATGAACTCTCTGAGGTCAAAGACCCCAGCAGTCTCCAATAAATTGTGTAATTGACTGTCTGACCAGACTCTGTACGGATCCCTGACATGTCACAGTTTAACACAACATCCCTGTTTTGTCTGTGCATAATTTAAGGAACAGCTGAGTGCTGTTTCCTTCCTTGCACAAGAGTGGATGCAGCCACATGTTTGAGCACTTTGCTGCACAAACACTTCAGGTCAAAAATCCCAGCACATGATAGTTTCAGGGAAGTCCCTGCCAAGCTGAGCAGGGGCAGAACTTACAGTCTGTCTCTGTACCACTGGCATCCTTCACCACTATTTTTTTGTGTCACCATGTTTCAATTTTCTCCTTACAACCACCGTTTCCTTTTGTCGTGCAAGTTTTGTTTGCAGCTCTATGATTTAAATGAACTTAAAGTATATTTTCTTATTAAAATACACATAGAAGTTACTCTGTGTTGAAACAAACCCCTGACATACTGAGGTAATGGCTGGCACTGTCAGATGATCAGACACATCTGTCTTCAGCATACAGATGTCCCCAAAGGATCTCTCCCAGCATCTTTCAGTAATCAGAGAGATTGCTGAAAGTTGGGTGTTTTTATCTCTTCAACTTCCAGGAATTTTCCACCAAGTGGGAATAAGTCTTTCGGACAGCTCTGACTCAGAGTGAAAGGCAGAAAAAGTGACAGGTTTGGATGACTTGAAAATAAAACCAGAGAGAACACATCTGCAACTTCATCCATACTGAAGGAGGCTACAAAAAAAAGTGACAGCAGAAGAAAATCATACATTGTAGGAACCTACAAATCAGAAGAACCTGACTGACAGCACAGCAACACCTAGAGAATAACAGACTAGAATTGCTGGTGGAGAATTTAAATATATTTAAATTAATTCCCCCATTCCCGTGAAAGCGATTATGTTGACGCTGGAAGTACCTGAGATTTCAATCTGTTTTGAAACATCAAGCTGCCAATATTTTCATCTTTTTTTGCAAATAACCATTAAGGGGAATTAAAATGCAACATTTCTCAAGGATTGCCAGTACATCATCCACACAAGAGAGAGATTAAAGCTGCTTTGACAGCTGCAGCCTCACCCAGCTGCAGGAGATAAATGGCCCACTCCGGAGCAAAACTCAAGGACAGGAGCTCAGAAGGAAAAGGGTACAGGAAAATCTTTAACAAGGTCTAAAGGCTCTTCAGAGCACACTTGGAGAGCCAGAAACACGGATCGCAGAGTGGTTAAAACAGGTAAGATTACTAAACCCAGGGGAATTGAGGTCACGATATTTCTCCTTAGAGACAGAGATCATCTCCCTGCACTGTTGTTCTTCCTTAACAAGGCAGTCTTGACCTGAGCCATCCCTTCTCCTCACAGCATCTGCTTTTAGAGATGCACAGAGAGGCCCAAGGGCTGTGCCCTCGGGCTGGGAGGGAAGATGGGGATTTGAAGGTGTTCAGCATCACCAAGTCAGAAGACACTGGATACCCAAAACAAAGACAATATTTGACAACCACATGAAAACCTACAGATTTCAGACACAAATCAAGCAACACAGTGGAGAAGCTAAAAAATGCTGAAATTGTCCATACAGGGGCGGATACAAGTTTTGCACAATCTTAGTATGTGGTCAAAGCTAAACAGTTCCAAGTGGTGAAGTGCTCCCTCTGTTCTGTTCAGGAGTTGTCATGTCCAACATGACCCAGGAGTTTCCTTAGTAGCTCTTCATGATTCTGAAAATTCTCAGAGATTAATACTGAGGGCCAAGTCAGTTGTTTTCAGAAATTAAACTAGCCAAGAGAAGAATTATTTCTTCTTCATGAATATCCCTCTTTTGCTTTAAATTCAGTTTATTAGCCTTAATTTGGCTGATATAAAAATCAAGTAAGTCACATGGCTCAATTAAAAGCAACCAGATTTGTTGGGTTTTTTCCTGTGCATATGTAACCCATAAACAAAGACAATAATATAATAATGGCCAAAGCATTTGTTTGTATTCAACAGAATATGAATTCATCAGACTAAAGTAATCTTGAACTAAGTCACTCTGAGGATGCAGATCAACAGAAAGTTAAATTAGTCCACTAGAAACAAACTTCATCTGTATTATTTTTTCAGGATTCTTTTAAAAATCAGTGGAGCTCTTGAAAGGCTTTATATCCAATGAATGACTAGCTGCAAAACAACTAAATCAGTTTAAGAGTGGAGGTTTGTCCTACCCTAGGAATAGCTAAATAGAAATACAAGCACCATTTGGTGGTACAAATAATTACATCCTTCCCAGCCCAACACACACCTTCCACCCAGGCTGCAGAATCCTGTTCTCCTCAGCACCCTTTTTTCAGCCCTAAATTTTGGAGCATGTGGAAAAATGCCCTCTGCCAGCCAAGAGCAGAGTCACTGCTGCTCTGCTAGGAGGCTGGTTTGGTAATTTGTCCAGCATGATTCAGCTGCCAACTCCATTCTTCCCCAAAGTCCAGGGGAGAGTGGTCTTTTCACAAAATCAAAGAATGGTTTGGGTTGGAAAGGACCATAAAGCTCATCCAGTGCCACCCCCTGCCATGGGCAGGGACACCTTCCACCAGCCCAGGTTGCTCCAAGCCCTGTCCAGCCTGACCTTGGACACTTCCAGGGATGGGGCAGCCACAGCTTCTCTGGGCACCTGTGTCAGGGCCTGCCCACCCTCAGAGTAAAGAATTTCTTCCTAGTGTCCAATCTACACCTGCTCTCTTACAGCTTAAAGCCATTTTCTCCTTGCTTATATGAACACAGAGCAGAGGACAATCTTTTGTTTTCCTGTTTATTAGGCAAACCATCTACCAACCCTGAAGGTTTGCTGTGGGCCACACACACGCTGTCGTTACAGCTGTAATTAAAAACTTTACTGCAACACACACAGCACAGGCCTGAGGGTCTCAGGGAGCACCCCCAGCCCGTGCACTGCTGGGCACAGACCCTCAGAGCAGCCACACCAATCCCACCCAGCATCTGGAAACAGAAAGCCACAATTCTGATTTCTTACAAAAGAGCCCAGAGATGATATGGTTCAGGAGGGACATGGTGGCTTTGGTAAACGTGCCTCAAAGGTGATTCTTGGAATTTGTAGACTGTGGCGCATTTTAAAGTAACAGTCAATGAAGCAAGTGTGATGACAAGGCATTAAAGTGTCCTGTAGATGAAACAGACTGTTCTGCATCAGTTCTGCAGATGTTAAACCTCAGACAGAGCAGCTGAGGCTGCTGAACTGTTCTGCTCAGTCTCCTTCACTCAGTTTGGATCTTCAGATGCAAACAGGTTCTCAGACAAGTAGCTGTGCTAGCAAGCAAAGAGGACCTGGCAAGTTATAGAATTGCTCTCTTGTCCTCTACCACCAAATCATGAAGTGGCTAATGACCAGTTAGTCCAAATGCAGAGATTTTACAGCAGATTTGCAGAAACTCTCTGCTACATAGAATCAATTAAATGTTATGCTAACAGTTTTCCTTGTTTCCTTTGACCGAAGGAGCAGGAACTGACAGCGATCACAACAGAGAGAGGTCACCGTGAGAATACCAGCACAAGGGTCCTGCTAATTGCTAATTGTTCATAAACATCTGAAAAGGAGGTGAAATATGAAGTTCACCTGCCTTCACCCAGCAAAAGAGAACATTCACTACAGAGAATTACAGGTCTTTGTTTCACTAAGCAACAGGGTGAGAGGTCCAGATTATATATCATTGAATTGACCTACCAAATGATGCATTAGGAAAACATGACTCCAATTCTGCTTTCACAAGAAGGAGCTGCTACTACCCACAAATGACATCTCAGCACTATAATAGATAGCTCTGAGAAGTGTTAGCTTGATATACAGGAGTCATTAAGGAAGGGCAAATTCAATACTGGGAATTATTTAAAAAAAAGGATATACCATTTTTTTGGCAGAACACAAATGAGGTGAAGGATTGTGTGTGCAGTTTTTATTTCATGACACATGCCTGGAGGGAAACATGAAACAGAAGTGTGGAAGCAGAATTACATTTTACTCTATAGGTGTCTCTCCCTGCATATCTGTACTCTGTAACTATGGCATTCTCTGAAGGAGAAGATTGGATCCATAACTGGAAAGCACATTATCACTTGAATATACATTCAGAAGTTGTAACTGAGGGAACAAATAGGATAATGAGATTATTTAGAAAACAAGGAGATACTCACCAGGTATGACGAATCTCTGTATTTTAAGGGAAAGGATTCTATAGCTTGGATGAAATTCTGCTTCAGATTCATTCTAACAGACTAAACCATCCAAATTGCATGCCTTGAACAACTCAGGCTGCCTAAGCAACTGGGAACAGCAGGTGCCTATTCAGTGAAGACTTAATACAGAAGTTGTTAAGAAAAAGAACCAAACAGGTCTGGTTTTCTTCTGCTTTTGCACAGGTAGGACCAGTCCTGTGTGCCAAATTCTGCTTCCAGCTCCTTCGATGAGGTGGGTTCATGTACCAGCAGGCCATGGCTTGTAAGAGACCCAGAACTCTTGGAGTACATTATTTTGAACTTAACTGTGCTTTTATCCTGGAAAAGCACCTCCTCCACAGGGCAGCATCTACCGACCATCCTAAGATATTAATTTATAAGCTGTCCTCTGTACAAAATCATCCAATTTGCTGATAGATGGCAAATGGTGCAAATCATGAATAACAACAAATAAATTACCTGCTGCTCTCTAATTGAAACCGGTGATGACCCAGGTCATCTAGAAACTGAAACAGTTTTTCTCAAGGAACAATTAGTTGAAAAACAATACTAATGAGGCAATAAGTGCTGTTACTAAATTCATTCTGTTGTCATCATTAGGGGAGGCAACATTCCTGCTCTGTGCTAATTAGGTCAGCTACCAGAAGCTCAGAAAGAAGAACATTAACCAAGTGTATCTGGAGCATTCCAGAGACAGATGGAGACAGCCAGAAGGGATTTCTGAGCACTCATAGCCTATGAAATTTTGGAATCCTCTTAAACCAGTCATTCCAGTTAGATCAAGATACATGGGTTTAATACTTTCACTCTCTCTAGTAAAGTACAAAGCACTTTATCAAGCAGCTTTCAACTGAGGCCAAACAGCAAGTTTGTCTTGTTTTGCTAATGCAGTAATGCTGATCTCCTGCCCCTCCTTGCAGAAGGAAAGATGTCCCTTGCAGGTGACTGGTCCCTCTTGAAAACGAGTCTCTTTTGGTGCTGATAAGGATGAAATTTAGATTCTCCAACCTTTTCTTGTTAACAGGCATTACAGGTATAAAAATGTCTTGTTGGGCCAGTATCACACTAATTTGTGTTAAAATAAGGACTGTCCTCTGGGATAATTTCCCTTGACCTGTAATTACTACAATGACACCTGCCTGAGTAAGTCCACCCCTGTTTTACACCTGCCACAATTATCAATACCTGAAGTTGCAAGCCTACCAAAATGATCATTATCCCAGACGAAATCCAGAATGAAAACCTTGCAGTGCTGTATGATTGACTGTCTTGCACAACACTGCTTGGAGAACCACAGAAAAACGTCAGAATCACATGACCCACAGCCTTTTTCCTTGGAGGAAAGATCCCTCTCCTCTACCAGCCAGAGAGCATTTCCCAAGAAAGCATCAGAAGTAAAAATCTGACTCTACCTGAAAATTCTCCTTTGTCTTACCTAGAAAAAAAAAATTGAATAGGAGTAAGGCCTCAATTTCCTTTCACGAGTTATAGACTGAGAGCAGACTTTGTGCTGGGCACGTGCACGATGGGACACGAGCAGGTGACACAGCACTGGCAGCCCCACATGCATCAGCCAAGCAAAGCCCCTGCACTGCAGGGCTGCAGCCTGCCCTGCTCACATGGACCAAGGGAACAGCACAGAGAAGGCTGCACCTCCTGTTAGTGAAGCACAGGGATCTGTTACTGCAGATCCCCGGGGCAGAGAAAGGGACACACAAAAGCTGCCCACCTGTATTTTCCCTGCCCAGTGACAGCATCAGGAGCACAGCTTGCAGCTCAGAATTACATCATGCAAACATCTCCACAAAGATGCAGCAATCCTTAGTGTGCATTTACAGGAGTCTAGTGGAGGTGCTCTAAGAGCAGTGAAGGAACTCCTCTGGGCAGCACAGCAAACTCCACTGGTGCAAGCAAATGCTGTCAGTAACAAACTTACAGTGTTCAGCTGTGAATTTAAATGAGCTCTGAACACAAGACATCCCTCAAAAGAGGATTTTTCAACTAGAGTGGCATCAGCACAGTGATGCTGCCATTATTACACAGCCCCAGCAGAGCAGAAAGGGAAGGACCCTAAGGCAAGCAGAGGCCATTCCTCCCTAGTAGTTCTTTTTATTTTGCAGTCAACTGATCCTAAAGGTCCACACTGTGACCTGAACTAAGTGCCCTCTGGATACCTCATGCACGTCAAGGTACTAAAAAAAGAAACAAAATCTTTGTTCATTCTCTACTGGAGCTGGGTTGATGACAAGACTCAAATTCAAGCAGTTGCTTTTTATTCCATAATTCTACAAAATAGTCCCTTCACTAGGGTTGTCATAGTGTACACAAAAAACACTTTTCAGTCACTCAAAACACAGCCTTTGTAGCTCTTGGGATTTTTGTTTTGTTTTTTGTTCTGTGGAAAGTAAACAATCACATCTGGGTTTGGGGAGTGGGGGTAGAATTAAAAGGGATTAACCTGGCCATCATATTTCCACCAAATGACAAGAGTCAAAAGCTTTTTCTTCAATGTATTCATCTGTAAACACTTCCCCACTCAACAACTGCACAAAAGATCCAGCTGAGGAAGGGCTGAGTACTTTTCTAGTGAACTCTTCCCACATTTGTATCAAAGACCATCTGGACCATATATTGGCAATTGTCAACCATTACAGAAGTCAGCAGGGTTGAATTTAAATATTTCAACTTCTCAAATCAGGAAATTAAATTAATCTAAAAATATTTTAATTAGCAAGTTTAGCTCTAGAACCAGTGCAACATAAAGGACACCCATTGTATAACCAACTTTACTGCTTAATCTTAAGAGAGTAAGCTACAGATGCAACAGATTCACCACAAGTTATTTGGTTAAATTAAATACTGCAGTTCGGGTCATGCTGTTGTGGCTTTACAGTACCAATGCTCAAGTTGGCTGAGTTAGTTTTCCTGTAAGTAAAATGCAAGTTTACAGAGAAACAAAAATAATTTAGTATAGTATGCTGTATTCTGTTCCATGCTCAGTCACAATGATAAATGTCTTCAACAGATAAACAGTATTTCAGCATTATGTTGATAATGCCAAAACATACAGGAACTGTAATGCCAAATTTACAACATAATACAGTGCTCAACAAACAGATTTCTCAAGTATGGTGGCCAGTGGAGAGAAGACTACAGGACTGAGAAGCATCCAAGCACTACTCAGTGCACACAAAGTGGACCACACTGACAGGAATGCTTTACTTTTTGATGGAATTATTGTTTTAGAAGTTTCTCCTGAAAAGAACACAGTGTAAAATAAATGTTAGACCCTTGCCTCAAACGTGAAGCAAAAGCACTATATGTTATTTACAGACCTGAACCAGTAAAACCACTTTAAGAACAGAAAAAACCTGTGATCACTTGACAAAGATGACAGAGCTTGGTTACTGTTTTATGTGAACTAGGCTGGTAATGAAGTTGTAAACAAACTTTAACCAAATTAGGTTAATGCATCTATTCTTACCTCAGGAATATTGCCATTTCAGCAGACAGTGATTTTTAAAGCTAAGGACACTATCAGAGGTTTTATTTTTGTTTAAAGCCAAAACTTTAAAAACCTGGAAAAGCTGGCAAATCATTTTTGTTCCCCATTAGCCTTCATTAACTTCTCCACAGAATCCTTCAGCAAAATTTTCAAGCCCCCTGATTTTATCTAATTCTGCTCCAACTTAAACAGCTGGTAGCAAAGTTGAAGCAAACATAATCAACACCTGAAAATCCCTACTCAGAGTGGTTTGGTTTTCCACTGCTGGGGACAAGATCAGACTGCTGGCATTCTTCTACATGTAAATAACAACACTAAACCATTTGTTTTTAATTTTGAAACAAAAACTTCCTCAAAATTAAACAGGCTTTGCAAATATGGAAATAAATATATATATATATATAAACCAGATTTGAATCTGTCAATCCCAGCAGCGTCGTCTTTATTCCTCCTGCTCCCCACCCTCAAAACTAACAGCACTGCCAAAGTGCAATGATGGTGTGACACTGATGGAATTAAATTCACTTACATGAAGCCTCGATACAAAACAAAAAGAAAGTGAAACTTCGTCCCTGCCGCACCTGTTTTTTTTCTCACATTTTGTAATGAACCCATGCAAGCACGAAAGGAGTTGTGTTGGTATTTCGTTTTTTTAAAACAGGCATAAGAGTTGTGCCAGACAAAAATGGTCAAACTTTTATTTCACTTCAGAAAGATCTTATACTACCAACTCATTTCTCTTCATAACCAAAGGTGATAAAAAAATAAATTGATAGTAATGAAAAAAGCCAAACCCTGTAATCAAGCTGCTTTTTCAAGTATGTTTATCTCCTCATGAAAGAGCTGCATTAGCCATACTACTGATTCAAACCTGTGTCACAGGATTAGGACACAGACCATAGGCCTGGACCCCCTGGAATTGTGTTCAGCTGGATCTCCAGCCGAGTTTCCACAGGACTGGAAGCAGGAGGCCGAGGGGTACACACGTACATGTTACACTACTCCTCAAATCCCTGATTCTGGCTGCATCCACTATCACAGCCCCATCATGTCCTCCCCAAACAGGAGAAACAGCACAGGAGCCACAAAGTGATCTTAGACAGGTACCATAGTTCGCTAATCAACCCAGTGCAAATCTTGTGCTGATGGAGACGCCCTTTCAGACCTCCTAGACTGAAGAATTTTGTCCACAATGTTTCTACAAAGCACAGCATGAACAATATCTTAGTATTTCATTCAGTCTTGAATTCCCACCTCCATCTAAATAAATTACTGAATCACAGAATCACGGAATATTCTGAGTTGGAAGGGACGCACAAGGATAATCGAGTCCAACTCCTGAAGCCAATGAAAAGTCAGTGAGGGGGGTTCTACAAGGGTTGGTCCCTGAATTAAACAATAATACAACATACAAAAAATAAAAGGGGACAAATTTCCAAGTCACTATTAGTGATGATGATAGATTCAACTTTTCTTCCTTCTTCCTTAAATTCACTTCCCATTAATGCAAGAGAAAAGTGCAACTTTGCAGCATGTTTGTTCACATCAAGTTTTTCCTCAAGAACACATTTTGCAGTAACAAAATATGGTCTATAAAGTCGCAAAGTGCTCAAGCTGAAGGCACAGAGTACAAACACATAGGAAAACAGATTTCAAAATACCAAGTAACAAAAAAAGAGTTAAAATAAAATCTGGAATTTAAAACTCCCTGACAGAAGATACATTTATATGGTGCTACTGAACAAGTTGTATTTTTTTATAAAAGGAGTCTATGCAGCAGTGGGGAAAGACATTTGAAAATTCTTTTAACTTTCATAGAATAGTGTTTGATCCCTATATTTGTGACTAATAGTCTTGTGCCAGCTATTGCTTCCTTATTTACCTGTATCAGTGATTAATACATACTAGCAGATGTCAACTTTTGAGAACAAGGATTGTGTGTCAGAGCAAAGAATGATAAAGAGAAGTACATTATGACCTGACCACATATTTGAGACACTCTCAAGGAGAAAAGATTCATTAGAAGATCTGGAACCATATCCAAATAAGTCCATGGAAATGATTAGCATTTATGCACGTATTCAGGAAATGTAATGAATATGTAATAGAAATGTGATGAATATCTATTAGTTCCATGAACATAACCTGGTTTGTTAGGTTGCTGGAATGCATGCTTTGTGGAGAAATGGCCATGCATCCAGCACTGTTAATACAGTCATGTTGGCTTTCTGACCTACCAAATTGGTTGGAGAGTTTATTTCTCAGTTTTTGGTGACAAAGGGACCAGCTCTTACAAGGTGACAATTTTTAAACTAACAAACAAATACTGCAAAATAATGAAATTTTATTCTTACTATTTAAGTAGAAGCTCCAGAAAATAACTTGAAGTTTAAAAACTAATACACCGACGTGTTAACTAGTTTTCAGAATGTCTTTAATATTAAGAAAAGAGTGCAAAAAGGATTCTTCCATTCTAATGCTTTTGGAAGCTGCTGATTTCGGCTGACCATTTCCACTTTGAAAGGATTGTTTTTCAAGGTGCTTTCCTCACAGAAGTCGCAGAACATGAACTTGTTGATAGGCTAGACCAAGGAATCATGTCTTTCAAAGTCATCCCAATTGTAGTAGCAACTGACATTATATAAAGAAGAAAGTCCAAAACTCTTCTTTGAGGCAAAGTTCATGTCAGAGCTTGAGTATCAGCAGTTGCCAAAGGAGGCTCCAGATACCAGCTGCGCTCCTCCAGTGTCTGTTCTGGCTAGGAATAGAAGCTGATCCAGTATATTCACTATCTGTATCCCCTGGAGCTTGCACAAGCTGATGAGCCACCTGAAATTACACAAAAAGTTCAAGAAATTCTCTCATATTAAACTTTCATACTCTGTGTCTTGCTCCCTTTCCCCAAAAACACAGCACTGCCTGCAAAACATTAACAGTAGATACAGAAGGGGGTATGCCACATGAATGTCCACTGATTCATTTCAGCTTATAATAAGAGTTTATCATAAAACTGTCTGACATTTTATGGTAGGAAATACAGTAAACATATTCAGCTGAAAGCACATGAGGAACTTTGGTGGAAAGAATGCCATAAAATGAACAGAAGTTAACAACAGTACCAGAACAGATATTGTTCCCCAATCCTCAAGGCTATTTAATGCCAATGAGGGCCTTGTACTTCAATCCTAATCTAGTCTGTATAGGACTAGTCTTTCCCGGCCAAATGCTCAGTCAGCACACAAGGTGAGTAGAAGATGGGACCTCTGCCTGACTGCACCCAAATTAGGGCTGGCTGGAGTAGGGCAACCAGCTGAGAATGGAAACATCATTTTTCCTCGTGTGTCTTCCCCTACAATAGGGGAAATTAATGGAACACAGTGAAGAATCTCACAGTTAATCATTCAGCAAGAGACTTCAGCTACAAACAGCAGAGATCTTCCACTGCTGCACAACTCGAACATTGGTATTTTGCTTTTAGTCACTCAGGGCAGGTGGACCCTGGGTTGTCTCAGACACAGCTCAGGTGGACCCTGGGTTGTCTCAGACACAGCTCAGGTGGATCCTGGGTTGTACCAGACATACCTCTAAGAGCTCCATGTTAAAAAGCACAATCCTCCATTCTGTCAAAAGACAGGAACACACATCACCAGTGGGTGACTGATGGAGGTGGACTGGCTTATAACATTGCCTGTTATGTGTATCCTGACCAGACAGAGACTTAGGAGAACTATGTTCTTTTTCTTCAAGACCTCAGCTTCCACTTATATCAAATGGAAGCATCTTGGCCTCGGTATCCAGCACAGTGGCTGTGGGACCCTGGCAGAGCTAGACAGGCTCTGAATCCAAGACGTTTGTATTCTTACTTGTCATGGTAAAGGTTCCATTTCAGACAGCCAGTGACATGTGGAAATGCAGCCTCTGACACCCAACCACCCCGAGAACCCACAAGTCCAGCACCTGGATGCCCAACCTGTCCCAGCTGCAGCAAGCTGGAGGGCAGGGTTAGATGCACACTTACTGTAAAGCTCTTCTCCAGGTCTCTTGCGTGATTGGTCACCTCTGGGAAAGAAGGGAAAGAAAGGAATTTTCATGATAACCTGAATTAAAGATGTCTCTGCTCATTGCAGGAAGGTTGGACCTTTAAATAACCCTACCAAGCCAAACCATTTTATGATTTTCAAAATAACATACATAATACACAGTGAAAAGCAAAATACCTCAGCACAACCATCAACTTCCAGAGGTTTAGAAACAAAATGCAAACATAGTAACAACAACACTACTGCAGAATCCTCAGTTTACTAAAATAAAAGTATAAACCCTATTTGCAGATTAAATTAGCTCATCCTTTTGTTACAGATTGCATGTTTGATTTCATAGGATTATTTTTTACAAAATGAAGATGAGGAAAACTGCTCATATATAGCATGGTCTTGAGTCACACATAAAATTGTATTCCTCAATTCAAACTCCTCAATCAAACTTTATAAAACTATGTGGAAAACTCTGCATCTACCAGTCTGAAAAGCTAAGACGCTCCTGCAAAGACCAACAATCAGACTCTAAGCAAGTCTGAGCTGATAACACTTGTTCTTTACACAGAAGATTTTAGTCCTTAATAGTGGTGATAAGCTGATTTCTTCAACTAGAGCCTGACATCAATTAATGCTGCTGAAGACATCTCACTGTGCTATATTCCTCATAGTTATTGTTGCAGGAAATGCAGCAGCAAAAGCATCATCATTTTCTGGGACAACTAAAGGAGAACAGATATCATTTCATACCAACCCAGAAAAGAAGAGACTTGGCATGCTAATTGATAAAAGAGAAGAAGATTCTTTTTATACATCTATATGTGTAGGAATATACCCTCAGAACAATTCTGACAAGTCATAAATAAACATAACCTATGTTCACAACAGGATGAAGGATATTACATCTTTAAATACATTTCCAGGCAAAATGCATTTCAAATACCACTGAAAATGCCACGCAGCAAATAAAACTGAAACACAGGTAGTATCTTTTACCTGTGCCCCTTTAACAATGGCACTCAACTCTAACCCTTTATATAACCTGCATGTTCACCAGACTGCAGGAGAGCACATTCATCAGGGACTAAATGCCATCCATCAGACATTCCTCTGCAACATTGTAGTTTGCATTTTTATTTCATAAACTGCAAGCAAGTTACATAGAAACAGCACTTACAGAAAAGCATGAGCAGGGTGGACCAATTTTCTAAACCTACAGGGAATACTCTCCCCATGTCCAATACCCAGAAGAACCCATACTCCAAAAAGCCAAAAGGAAGAGTAAGAACTTAGGCTCTGAAACCATATGTGATGTAGAAACCCTTACTTAGTTCTTGCTTGCACAAGTATCCTCAAGCCCTGATCTCCTCCTTGCCCACGTCTGTCACACAGGACAGAAACTGTTTCCTACAAATTTGCATTAGTTCCACAGTCAGAGAATTACTTTTCTGCATAAAATAGGAGTTGCTAAAATATATTATGAGGATTCCACAAAGTCTGTAACAAGACAGCACCATGTAGGCATTTGGCCTTGGCCATGGTCAGTGTCCCTTTCTACCTCTCCCAGCCTTTTATACAGTCTCTTCCTTACAGGACAAGCCAAAGAACTGCACAGCCAAGCTAACAAGCCTCTCATTTTCAATAGCTAAAGAAAAACAAATCTGAAAACGATTGCTTTTGTGGATATGAACTATTACAACTTGAAACTTCATTTTTAATTCCCTAAGAACTGTTAAACTGGTGAAATGTGCTTGTAAGCAGTACTATTATTAGCCACCTACAGAATTAGCAAGATTGAAAGTTAGACACAACTAAATGTTCCTTTTTTTTGTTTTGCTCTGGGCATTATATCCTTTTGTCAGCACTATATGCCTTCTCAGTTTCAAATTCTCAAACTTCTAGTTCTTGGGCCAAATGCAGTGCTTTTCTCAGCCCAAGCTCTTATGGTTTATTTTTATGCATATCTCTTAAAAAATTCTTTTATTCAACAAAAACCCTTACAAGGAGAGTCTAAACCACATGATTTGCATTTGGGTCCATAGTAGAGCTTTGAAGCTCAATAATTTACCAAGCTTTGAGGAAAACTACGTGGGATGAAATCCAGAAATACATCTAACAGCAAACACACCCACCTCTAGTGGGTGTTCAAACTGCAGGACCAGACTCAGAGCATTGCACAGATAACAGGAAAGATGAAGATGTATCCTCTTCATGGAGAAAGCATCCCCTTGGGAATAGACCATAATGCTTCCCCAGCCTGATCTCAGACTGTCAGGCTACTGCATAAGTGGTACATGGCTGTGGTGGAAGTGCTGGGCCTCTGTCCAGGCAGCTGAATAGAACAGCACAAAGCAACAGGCACTGCCCAGAGCAAACAATACACAGTATGAACATTTTCTGCTGTCTCTTTTACTGTTTGCTCTTCCCCCTTCCTTCCCATTTCACACTCAGAAGAGAAATGCCTATTTAAAACAAACACTTGGACTGTATAAATAACTCTGGAAGTGGAATAAGGAGAAGTCATCAACTGACATTTTCAGAAGCATTGTGGGAAAAAAAAGAGAGAACTTACAAAAAATAAACAGACAAAGTAAAGGTTGAACAAGAGCATGACCATGCAGCAGAAGCACAACAAAAACACAGGGATGGATGAACTGAAAGCAATCTGTTTCACCAAAATATTTCAAGCCTTCCAATCATCTACTTTTTGGTACCATCTGCAGGGCTGTTAGTGCTCCAACACATGGAAAGTAAGGCCTTATTTCATATGGATACTGAGCTGTGGAAGTTTTAAATTAACTTTTAAATTATTTCTTCAATGTTTTTAGGTGTATCCATTTTCACCATTGCAGCACTGTCCAGCACAATCACATTGAAGACTAATAACTATTACCTAGTGAATCCATTCTGAATAAGCTCTCTTTGAAGTTTCTGGTCTTGAGCAGCATATTCCTGAAGTTCAGATTCCATAGCAGGGGGGAGAACATTTGGGATGAATTTAGAAAATAAAGCTGGTGCCATCTGTACCCATTCTGTAAAAAGAGGGAAAGCAACAACAAAATATGTGCAAGAGATACTTGTAAAAATTTTACTCTTTGACAAATGTAACTTTACTCTATTTTAAATATATATTAGCACCTTGAATTAAAAAAAGAGAAAACCCAAACCCATGCCCTAGAGCAGAACAAATAATCAAACTTAAAATCACATGTTTACATGTAGATAAAGAAACTTTTTTCATCAATCTTATCATTAAATTGAAATTCAGTTCTTCCTGAATCTCCACAAGACCTGCCAAGTCTCTGGACACTCTCAAGGACAGGTAACTGATGATCAGCCAATTCACCTTGATAATCAGATAATTGTTTGTAACACTTTACTCCAGGAAACTCATCACAAAATGTACCTTTACACAAAATGTACCTGAGTCTTACTCCCAAAAAGCACAGTAGTATCACCATACAATCCTCCCTCTCCATCCCCCATGTCAAATGAATAAATACATTTCTCTCACTGATCTTACGTGAACGGTTTTTAATGTTCATTATGCCATTCTAACCTGTACTGGTTCAGCTTCAGGACAGAAATGGGATTTAATTTCACTGCACTGAACGCTGTCTTACAGGAGCAAGACAGTTTACCTTAAAACTGCTTCAAGGATGATTATAAGAAACACAGAAGAGACTGAACAAAGTATGAAAACTGGCTTTATTGCAACTGTGTAACAAGGTCTGAGGAAAAATAAATAGCCCTCAAGTATTTCTGCAGCCATTCTTTCCAGAGGTTGTAGCAGTTATCTTAAATTTAATCTTTACTTATAGAAAAGGGATACTTTAAATTTAATTACTGAGGTACACCACAATTCCCACGCTCCTGCACAAACTGGTGTCATCTGCAAACTGACTGAGGGGCACTTGATCCCTTTGCCCAGAGCACTGATGGAGATACTAAAAAGGAGTAGTCCCAGTACAGAGCTAGATTCAGAAGAGAGACTTTTCTGTCACATTTGAAGCCTGACAGCCCTAAAGTACTTTCAACTTGAAGAGAAGGGAAAGTCCATGGCCACCAGCCACATCAGCATCACTTCTCCTTTCACTCCCTGCACCTTTAAGCAGACAGTTCACAGCACTGCTCTGATCCCTTTCCAGTGGGCCCATTTTCTGCTTTACTTCCCCAGTCAGCTGCTCACCAGAGCCACGATACCTCCAGTGCAGCAAGTCCCACGTGCAAGTGAGCAGCACTGCCTGAGAGCAGCCCTTGCCCTGATTGCTTCACAATTCATCCTCACGAACTTGCAGCACCAAAGAACAGATTTTTACATCTATCCTGGGCTCTTCTGGTTGGAATGACATTAAAGCTCCTCATTTTTTCAAAGGCTGAGAATTTTGTTAAGCAGGTAATTAGAGTAAGTTGGGCGCTTCAGCAAATCTGCTGACATGGTAACTAAAAGTCCCTCACCTGGGTCTTCCTACCCAGCTGTGGAGAACAGGCATCACAAATTGTAGGAACAATGTTCACATTTGAATATCTCACAGATGTGAGAGAACTCAGAATCTGGTTAGGCCATGATACCAAACCAAACCAGTCTCTCTTGTGGTAGAAGGGGATAGTGAGACAAGGATCACCTGAAACAAGACACTGGGAAAATCACAAGTTACAATATTCTGTGGCCAAAGAACAACCACACTGAGCTGCTTTCAAAAGAGTGACACTTTTATACTTATGTATACACCCTTTCTTTGGTCCTGAACAGTTTATAAAAATGAAATCAGCATTGCCATAAAAATGATGGCAGTATGTTATTTTGCTGTTGTAAAAGCCCTTGCTTTGTCCATGCATTTTGTAAATGGAGTGCCCACCACATTCCTGCCTTGTACACATGCTAAATACTGCACTAAAGCTTTTTCTAAAGTATTCCCACCCTCATTTCTATTTCCATAAATGGGGATTGCAAAGCAGAACTAGACTCAAGCTCAGACACAACTCTTCTCGCAGTCCCACCAAGGTAAGAAGAAACTATCAGTACTGTAAAAGGAAGGGAAGTAGGTATCATTTGTTTATGGATATTTTGAACCCTTCCTGTTTCTAAAAGCTTCTCAAACACAGGGTAAAGCTCTGCTCAGTTCTCCAAAACTTCCAGAACCAAAGATTTTGGTACAAATATGATTAGAATCAGCAACGCCATTTTCCTTTCAATGTAATTGTTGTTGCTTAAGATGCCATGATGTGTTCATGAGTTAAATTAGGCTCTTCCACAAAATAAAACCAACCAAACAATGGCTTCATAGAAGAAACATTCACCTCATGCCAAAGAACTGTTTAAGTGCAACTTGCAATGTAACTTTCATAATTTCAATACTTCTACATTTCTGCCATGGCAGACTCATCAACAGCCTTCTTTCTTTATACAGACCTTCCCTTTGCCTCCAGAGTAGAGGGCTGGGCTGTTCTTTTCAAGTGTATTTGGTATTCACACAGGACTCTGTGCAGTCAGATGAGCAACAAGAACCAGGGCAGAACTAAGCATTATGATGGGCAGAACACAGCACACTTTTTTTGTTAACTGTGCATCAAATAGAGAGTATAAAGGAAAACACATATTTAGGAAAACATACCACAACCACAGTATGAGACTAGTACAGACACTCTCCCTTTTTACCTGGTCGTAGTGTATACAGGCCCTTCACAATATTTGCCATGGTTGAAGGAGTTATTTGAAAGGGTGTTGACTGAGCTTCCAAAAGTAAAGCTGAAACAAAAATCAAGAGCATCAGTGATTTTTCTAACCAAGAGATACAGGCTCTTACACATATATTTTGCAATCGAAAATACAGCAGTTTTGCTTTTTTTGGTATTTGATGTCCACACAAAGAAAACAGTCATGTATCTGACCTTGACAATTTAATTCTCTAGAGTAATAAAAAATCACCTTTAAATAGAAGTAGTCTGTTCAGATTATGTATGATAAAAATGTGGAATAATTTATTTTTCACCCACTGGAGACAGCAGCAGTTGTTTGGCAAAACCAAACAAGCAATGGCTCCAAATATTTAGACACAGAACTGAAGTAAACAATTTACGTTTAGATGCACTCTCAAACTGAGTGTGTTAAACACCTGAACATCCACAAATCCTTGCTTTATACATTTAGAATCTTGTACATAAAATTAAGGATGGATTGAAACTCTGTGTACATGTAGTGTAAAAACTGTAAATGTCAAATAAGAAAAGTTGTTATTTAAAGACAAATTAACATTTTAATCTCATTCTTGGTATCTTCTGTAGCAAACATTGCAACAATTGCATCTTCCTCTTGTGGAAAATAGCACATTTACAGGTTTTACTATGATACTTTATCCTGATTTGTACTTGTATGAGTTTTGTACCTACATCTGAATTACAGAAACACATACAGAAAAAGAGAAAAATTAAGAAGATGTAAAGTAATTGCTGCCTCTCAGTTTCCATTTGTCTACAAAGGAGTTCAGCAATATATACATGTTTCTGTACCCACTACAGAGAAGAGAAATTACTCTTAAAATTCTACCTACAAGGCATTTCTCTTGGGCTCACATTGTAGAGACTCTGCTTTTTAAGCTTCAGAGCCCCTCCAGGTCAGGCTTCAGCAGCTGCCACTATGGCACTTACCACAAAAAGAAAAACCTTCAGCACCATGCTCTTCTGTTCTGAAGCTGTTTAAGTGGCTCATGTCACAGGGAAATTAAAACAAAGTATTTTTTCTAACCTCCAAGTAATCAAAGTTGTTGTATTTAACTGTTATAGATGAATTTATTTTACAAAGAACCATTTTAAAAGTGCCTGCTCATTTCAGCTGAAGCCTTGAGAGTGTGAGAGCCTGTGATTTGTTTTGTAATGACATATTTACAGTCCCTTCCCTAAAGATGTCTCAAATAGGCTCTTTCCTAAAGATTTTTCAAACAGCTTCTTGGCAGCCAAGAAAGTTGCAAATCACAGAATTAAAAGAGGCATAATGCTTTATAATGTGACAGTAATGCACAATCCAAACAATGTGTGTGTACATAAAAATATGTGTATCTTTAATTAGACTGTGGCTACTTCAGCCTAAGCTTCATCAAGAGATCTGCAAAGTGGCCAGAGAACTGTGCGTTTGCTCTTTACATTAAATTACATTACTAAGACAAGTAAAACAAATTATTTAAAAATAAAAAAATTTCATCACTTTATTGCAGCTTCAGAAAATAACATTTCTTATCTTGGTTTCTGCCACTGCACACATTTCCTGCTACAGTGCAAATGTAAATCACTCCCTCCTGATTCACAGTCAGTAACTACAAGGAAGATAGTAATATATTCCACAACAACATAACAAAGTAAGGGCATACATTTCCCATTTCTCAATAAAAAGATAAAAAATATACTGTGCAATAAACCATAGAGTATGAACTAACCCAGCCCAGCCCTTTTCCAAGAGCTGTACATCAATCCCTGAAGAAGGAAAAGCACTGCTGTAGGATTTGGGTTTTCAGAACAACCTCTGTAAGAACAAACAAAACTCCTCTCTTTGGACAGATCCAAATAATCTCAATGCCAGGTTTAAAGACAAGGATGTAAAAGTTATTTGCACACAAATTCATGTTCAGTTCTGCAATGAAACCAACCTAGACCTTCTATTCTGTGTTACTACTTGAGAGCCCCAGGGAATAGAAACAGCTGTGCCAGACAGGCTGAGGTTACCTCTGTTATTTTAAAATCTTACAAAAGACTAACAAATTCTACAGTTTTGCCTCTTGCTTTGTTAGCATAACCAATGAGACTCTACAACACAGAAATTACACAGACTCCTTCTACCTACTCCCACCTGCAGCATTTACAAAGACAGAGCAGGGTGAGGCAGAATAAACCTAAACCTTAGCTGAATGACAGTGGTAATGACACTGTGATAACATCTGAACACCTCCACAGTGTTTATGAACTAATATCACATTCTACAGAGTAAGTAACTAATATGCAAAGAAGTTAATTAACCTGTAAATAAGTCTTGAAAATAACTCATGGCAGAATCAAAGAAGAGAAAGTGTGGATTCCCATGATGAAATGTTTTATTTGCAGAAAGATATAAGGATGCTTCAAAATATTCTCGAACTGAGGTGAGACACAATACCCAAAATGGCCTCAAGGATTTTTGAGAAGCAGTGGATGAACTATATTGGAGTAAGTGAGGTACAAACCTGCAACCCCTCAGGTACTCTGCAGTAATTGAGTTACGCCATTATCACACAGAAACACTGAAGAACCTTGTTCTTTGATGAACATTTAAGCTATTTCCTAATTACAATGGGGTACCTGGGGCAGGACCCCAGTAACTCCAGGAGTAGCAGATGATATCTTAATGAGTTCAAATTCACTTGGTCATAACTCAAGGCTGACTTGCAAAAGCTAAAGTGTTTGCTGTTTTAAAAATATTTTTCTCTCCTTCAACATTGCTTTGAGAACAGATTTATTTTACTTAGCAAAGATGTAACTTTTCTGGCAGGACAGTGAAACTTTTGCGTGTTATTACAATGGGTTTTTTCCTCCCTTTGCAGTAACTTCAAAGTAAGCTATTTTAACATATCATACATAAGTATGACCTAAGCAGATGTGGTCAAGGCTGTAATTATTCAACAGTGCACTTTGAAAACCATATTCCCATCAAAAGCAACTCCAACAGCTTCCACAACTCAGCTATTAGTCAGCTGTTGCTCTCCACTCCTCAAGAGAAGCAGAACCCATTGTTTAATGTAAACAAGTGTATGCTGGAGATCTTTATCTCACTGTACAAACGATGCTCTTTACAACTTAATTCTTTATATTATTGTGTAGTATAATAAGTTTAATGCTCCCACAGAACTGAGCCCCTACACAAGTGCAGATGAGGTACTGAGGAGTGCACAGCAGGAATGCCAGAGCTGCCAGCAGTGCAGACACACCTGGGCAGCACAGCCCAAACACACTTGGGCAGCACGGCCCAGACATACCTGGGCACTATGGCCCAGACACACTTGGGCAGCAGGGCCCAGACACACCTGGGCAGCAGGGCCCAGACACAGCTGTGCAGCACGGCCCAGACACACCTGGGCATTATGGCCCAGACACAGCTGTGCAGCACGGCCCAGACACACCTGGGCATTATGGCCCAGACACAGCCGTGCAGCACGGCCCAGACACACCTGGGCATTATGGCCCAGACACACTTGGGCAGCACAGCCCAGACATACCTGGGCACTATGGCCCAGACACACTTGCGCAGCAGGGCCCAAACACACCTAGGCAGCACAACCCAGACACACTTGGGCAGCAGGGCCCAGACACACCTGGGCAGCAGAGCCTCACCTGGCACTGCTGCCCTCTGGGGGGACCAGCAGGGCATGTGCAGTCGGATCTGGAGGATGATAAACTACCTTTCTCTCAGCTGAATTACACAGGGTCCATCTGACCACACAAACACTTCTACTTCGCAGTGATAAAATCACATTCATCTTGAAGATGCTTCCTTTATCCCAACCTTTCATTTCCAATCCAGTTCATGCAAAACACTGGATTGAAACCCACATGCCAACAGCAATTAAACAGGGAGGGAACTGCTACACATGGCACCCAAGATGTGGCTGCAGGTTTTTGTTGTTGCTGTTTTGGGCTGAGGTTTTTATGTTTGTTTTTAATTGTTGTTATTTAGCATTTTGGGTTTGTTTTGTTTTACCTGCTGCCTATTTTTATTATTAAATTGACTGCTGAAGCTTGATCCTATACTGCCTTTTCATTGCTTTAACCTAAGTACAATTTCTACATTTTCATTATTGATCTAGAACTTCAAAAGCCCTTTGAATGAAAACTGATTTTCCCTTGGGCTTCACCCTCACATTTGCAGTTACACCACATCCTTATGATCCTGCATTTTCATTTGCTTTTAAACAGAACTAAAAATAAATTTTTACTAACTTCAATTCTTTATAGGTTTGTAATGAATTAAAATGTAGATCAGAAAAAAATATTAAAAAGTTGTCTTTATTATTAAGCATTTGCTACTGGGCATCTAATAAAGCCACAGATTACTTTTTAAAATATTCATTACATAGACCAAAAGCTTTATTAAGTACTAATAAAAATGCTACAAAACAAAAATTCTGAGTCTTAATCACATGGAAAATATTCAAAGCTGTAAAAAAAATAAACATGAAGAACTAAGCTATAAATGTAGAAATATATGCTTTTGGACTTCTACAATTGGAAAATGAGGTGGCATTTTCACGTTTATAATTTTATGAAGACACTGAAATGAAAACATTATTCCTATTCCTTTGCCAAAGAGACAGATTAACCATGATGGTCATTACTTCAGACTGTATTTTCCAACTTAATTTGAGGTGCTGCAACTTAATCAACATGAAACAAAGAAAACAGAGCTGCAACTTTTTAAAATGACCTAGTTCTCTGATGAAAGGTTTAGTTCAGAGACAAAATTTGCCTGTAGATTGTTCCTTAAAGAAGGTGAGCGCATTCTACAACACTTGGTAACAACACAGACTGTTGCCAGTGTTGTTACAACAAAACTACTTTGTCTTTAGCTGTCAAATTACAGCTACTTCAGTATTACTGATACCCCCCCTTAAAGTGGTATGTGTGTGTTACTTTTGATCATTCCATCAGATGTGCAGAGCACAGAGTGTGTAAAAAAGATTAACAGGTCCCAAATCTTCCTTATTTAGCCCTTGAGAGTGTAGGGGAGACCTGCTGAGGTCTAAGAAAAGGGTGACATTATCGTGACAAGCTCCTGCAACATCATCCCTGCACACTCCCCAGGGGCTGGAAAAGAAGGGCATCAACACTGCAGTTGATTTTCACTATCAGTTATCACAGAATCATAGAATCAATTGGATTGGAAAAGACCTCCGAGATCATCAAGTCCAACCCTTGGTCCAACTCCAGTCCCTTTACCACATCATGGCACTCAGTGCCACGGCCAAGCTCACCTTAAAAACCTCCAGGGATGGGGAATCCACCCCCTCTCTGGGCAGCCCATTCCAATGCCTGAGCACTCTCTCTGCAAAGAAGTTTTTTCTGCTCTCCAACTTCAATTTCCCCTGGCAGAGCTTGAGCCCGTGCCCCCTTGTCCTATTGCTGAGTGCCTGGGAGAAGAGACCAACCCCCACCTGGCCAGAACTTCCCTTCAGGTAGTTCCAGACAGTGCTGAGGTCACTGTCTATGTCTACCAATATTTGCAAAGAAAGAAGGGAGGAGAAGAAGGAAAACATTGTTTTTGATGTTAGAACTGGAAATTTGAAGTGATGGGAATAAGACTAAACTATTTACCTACGTAAAGTAAACTAGAAATTAAACACTGAACAAATCCACAATACTTTAGATGCATAAAAGTCTTTAAAGTTAATTTTAATGAAGAACCTCAGAATCCATTCAGTATCCCTTCCCTACATCGCCAAAAAGGACCTTTTATGCTACAGAACCCTCTTGCCCCCCAAACCATTTACTGTCAAAAGTTGGTATTTCAACAGGTTCATATTTGAGGAAAAGGGTGTATTAGTTTCTTGTTTCAGAGGAATTCTAACAGAAATCACCCTGCTTTAGTCTGACACACTGGAATGAATCAGTACTTTGTACCAGTGCTCTGCTACCTTGCTTCAGTTTTAAGGCACTGAGAAAGGAATCATTTAATTTCATTTTCCCTATCCTGATACACAGGCTAATTCTAAAGACAGAGAGTAAGTCACTCCACAGGCCAGTACTTCTGCCTTTTTAAATTTTAATTTTTTAAAGAAATCTAGCTCTTTTCTGTTCTTTTGCTTAAAAAGCAAGAAACACCTTATGAAGGTGCCAGAGTGAGGATGTACAGATTTTCTTCTCATACCCATTTTGCCCACTTTAAGGAAAAACCAAAGCAAAGCAGTGTCTAGGAGCTGAGTAACAGCATATTACAGAAGGGCCTCAGTAATCAAGAAGGACATTTTTTAAACACATCGCTTCTGTCATCCCAGTAGTCACTCTGTGTCTCAAGGAAAAAAGAAGTGATTTCAAATGCATAAGGACAGTTTCTATATTAAAGCTTTAGTTCAGATTAGAAATGTGATTTTGAAGCAAATTCACTGATCACCTCCACTTACTGTTCCTTGGTTGGTATGACAGGGCTGCCTTGGAGCATATTACTTTCATTCCTTTTGGGTAAGATTAACCAGACGTGCTTGAGCTGCTACTAACTGGAATCTGTCCAAAGGACCAGACATTAGCAAGTGTCAAATAAAACTCTCCAAAAAACATGTAAAGGCCAATACTGGGTCCTCAACACCAACACATGGGTGTTTCTGGACAGTAGATCTGCTCCCTTTACACCACACCACTTATTAAAGTAGAACGAGCCTCAACCATGCAATGAAACTCTCAGCTCAGGGACCACACTTTTTAGATATAAGCCTGTGGTCATCAAACTTCTGCTGCACCAAACCTACCACGATGCTCAATGCTTTTTGTCAAAACCAAATCACAACTGACATTTGAGATCAAGTTCACTTAAGAAAGTAACTGCCACTTCCTTATGAAACACAGTCAGTAGATCTGCCATGGAAATGAGAAGCATGAAGAACAACTTCTCGGCTGTCAATCTGAAGGGCAGCAGCACCAGGAAGGGTGGGGGGAATGCTTTGTGCAAGAAGCTGAAAAATGATGAGAGTGTTTTCTCCCCTTTTCAGAGGATTTTCTCTGCAGTTTGTGTGTCAAGGCAATAACAGGTTGCTTCTCATATGCAGATTGTTTGAGACAGATGTCAAAATGCAAGGGGGGAAAAGAAACGCCGCCTCAAGCAGGACAAATGTCAATCCAATCCGTCTTTTTCTGGTCCATCTCTGCCAAAGGGTGAGGCATAAAGAGTGAATAAAAAAAGCCAGCACCCATCAAAATAAACCCTGTGGTCTCTGTTGTAGCTGTATAGTCAGGTCATGAACTTGGCATCAATCAGAGTCCTCCTCTCAGCATTTTACACTGCTCTTCTCAGAGAATTCACAAACAAAGGCTGGATATGGAATGTATTAACAAAAAGCATTATGTGACAGCAGCACACAGCCAAAGAGATGAGGGTCCCTTCATTCACTGACAGTAACAGGCTTCTGGAGTCATCACAACAAAACATCTGCTACACACACAGTGCTGGGTGCCCACAGAGCAACACACTCCTGCTTACCCACTGCACAAACACCAGGGAAATCCCAGCACAGGAAACATGCTCCGTAATTAGGAGCATGTAATTAGGTTCATTCTCTGTAATTTTGCATTAAACTTCTACCTGCTGAAAGGACAGCTGGACAACTTCACTGTCGGGGAGATGTTAGCAACCTTTTCCAACTTCCATGCTAACTTTTCTGGTACTTTTTAGAAAGCAGCAATGCAGTAGAAATATCCATCCTGACAAATTTATAAAGGAAAACCTTTTCCAACATAAATAGTCCTTCTATTGAACTTTAACACACTTCCAACTAAAAAGAAAATATTAAGAAAACAGAGTAACAAGATCTCTTCCCTCATCTGAATCCAAGGGACCCAGCTAGGAAAAAACAACAGTCTGTCATATGTAAGAATCTTCAGATACAAACTTCTCTCTACAACTAAATAGAAACTATTAACATAATGAAGCAGGCTGTGAGTGGTCTCCTTTCTCTGGACTTTTTTCAAATAAATTTTCATGGAAAACAATGAGAAAAACTTCTCCTTTGGTAAACTATATGATATGTTTTTACACTGGGTTTTAGCTCTGAACTCACACAAGCACTGACAGCGAGAACTACATTCAACAACTGCCTACGTGCCATTACAATCTACACAGAGCAAGCACTCTGTATGCTCAAGATTAATCTGTAAGAGCCCCAGTCAACAAGAACCAAATCAGAAGTGCTGAAGAAAGCAGTTTTCACTCTGATGAAGTTCACCTGACATCCTAGTTGAGTAATTACTGAGAAGTGCAGGCGATGCTTCTTTGGAAAGAACATCTTGTATTGAATGGTAACTACCAGTACATTGCTCTAACAAGAGCAGAAACCACTTCCTGAACTCCAAACACTAACGTGTAACGAAAGAAACAGTTTCTAAACAGACAGACTGAATGGTTCAAGCGCTGCAGTGACATTCTAATGCTACCACTTCTCTGGAAATGCCATTATCAGTCTGATACATCCTTACTTCCCCCACAAACACTGTTGTAAGCAAAGAATGAGCAGAACACTTCTACTCAGAGTAACCTCTAAAATAGCTTTCAGCCATATGACCAGTTTAAGTTAGTGTTCCTTTTCTCAATATGGAGGTGCTGAGCACCTCATCAACCTGCCAGAGCAGGACTCCAGCCCAGAACTCTTGAATTTTCAGGAAGAGAACAAACTCTCATAATTAGAAACCAAGTGCCCTATCCACCAAAGAGACACAACAGTGTGCTGTTGTTTTTCCTTTTGATAGATTCAGAAGCAAGCTTGTTTGGGGCACTAACCTGCCAACATCCAAACAGAGGAGAGTAGCAGTTGCTTGTAATACTCTCTGTCATTGAATTTTTACTTATCACAAGCACCAGAAGCAGAGTTTCAGGAGCTGTTATTCACTTTCACACAGTAATTGCCATTTTTCTAGACAAAATGAACAGGCAGGATGATTCCAGGGCACAGAGATTGCAGTGCAGGACTACCAGAAGAGACAGTGGCTGCATAAGGAGAAAACACATCTGTTTCTGGGATTTTCTGCTTACAAGTCACCTAATGCAGGAGGTGGAATTGGGTTCAGTAGGTGCAGCAGGGACAAAGACAACATTCTCCACCACCCCTAGTGACATGGGGATATTTATCTCCATTTTCTCCCTGGCCTCATTTCTGAAGCTTCCTGCAAATAAGATGCTGTATCTTTGCTTGTTACATTCAGCTGAGCAGTTCTACACACAGAACTTCTCCCAAGCCATTGAATACAGCAGTCTTACTTGCAAGATCCAGCTCTGCCTTTGTAAGGAAAATAATCAGCTTATATTCACTTAGTTCAAATGCACCCACTTTAATTTGAAGAGCATTTATTTGATAAATGTGAGTGCAAAAGCATTTCACAAACACATCCATGTCCATGGACCTGTGTATGCTTGAATTTTGTTATGTATTTACTTTATCTGATGAGATGTGCTCTAGATAGGAGAGAGCTGTCTTTAAAACAATTTCCTCTATCAAAATCAAAGTGGAACCAAATCATTGTTTGTGTAGGAAAAATTTGTCCAAGTAATGTTCATTTAGGCAGCATTTCCTCTGTAAGTAATGAATTCACACCTTAATCACTCTATTTTTGGCAAATAAGTGCTCAGATAGGCACTCCCACCAGAGAGACCATTGTACCACACATTCATCTTGCACCTTCCTGTCTTCAGCCACAGGCCCCCGGGCAGACCCAGGCTGGGGCAGCTTGAGCAAGACCAAACACTAACAGATCTGTGCTGCACTGCTTTTCTCACTTTTTTTTGTTTCCTTGTCCTTTTGAAGGGGAGCGGGAGCTTTTTCAAAAACCAAAACAGCCTGCAATGTACTTACAGTCCCTCCTGAATACAGCTTCAATGGAATGCCAGCTTCCAGGCTCGGATAGGATGACAAGATACTATAAACTAAACCCACTTTGTGCAGAAAAACATAGCAACGAATTTCAAGAGCAACAGCAGATGTTACTCTTGTCCTCCAAGTCTAGACCACAAATGGATCAAACCAATTCTGTCATTTGCTTTTTCGAACAGAGGGAAGGGAGGGATGCTTCTCCTCTCACTGAAGTGGAAGTTGCAGCATCTCTTTAAAAAAACAGCCCCAGGATTCCATTTCACTCTATAGATCACGATTTCCTTGACTTTAATTTCCTAAGCATACCCATTCATAACTGCACTTTTCTCCCCTCAAAATGCAAAAACTCTTTTTTGTTGAACCAAATCTGTATCAAATATCACAAAACAGCAGCACAGACCAACACTAGGAAGTCAAGTAAATAACAAACACTGACTTAGATCCTATTTCACAGAGCCCTTACAATTCCAGAAATGAAGGTACTGCTCTAATCTATTATGGTTTGAATTTCAGCAAGCAACAGACAACAGCTGAGAATGGCAGAAAATAACACAACACTAGAACTTTTTCAGCACTTCTCCAGTACTGTATCATGTGTCTTCAATTACTTCCCTGGAATCTGTTAGCAAGCCTAGAAATTTATTTAGGCATTTTTAAACTCAGTTTAAAGATCCTCTTATCCAAGATTTAACCAATTCATACCACAGTTAGAAGTTCATATCTGTCAGTATTTATCATCTTTCTTTGGAGCAAGATAAAACCTAAACAACTTAGTTTTAATAAACTGACAGCCAGACTGAAACGAATACAAGGAAGTTGCTCATTAAACAAGAGAATCTATTTACAGCAACACAGTTATTTTTCAGCGTCTTCATTTTACTTCTGCAATTAACAGAGCTGGGAAGTATTTCTATTACACACACACACACACACACACACACACACACACACACCAGCACAGGTCTCCTCCTTTCAACAGTTCATCTGCAATTTCTATTTGATTATGCTTTTACCACCACAGAAAGTTAATTACATAGCAACACACAACTACATCACTTATGTCAGAGGTTTGACCAGTGTTACCTTTGCTTTGCCATTGGAAAAAAATTCTCTGCCTGAATAATGCATAGACAAAAGTTATATAATTTTAAGGCAATACCATCTGAATTTTCCATGACCCTGTTGCAGCAATGATCTGACCACGTTTCATGATATTGTTAATTCTCTTTAGCACAAAATAAAGTGTGAGGCCCATGGCTGGGGATTCCTCACAGTTCTGCTATTTCCAAGGTGATCTGATCTGCTACAGCTAAAAACAATTCTTAGCGACACTTTTTCAGATGGCAAGGACGAGATGGCATCAGAGCTGATGAACTCCCATAATTTTAGGGTATCAAGCTCCCTGATGTTGTAGTCACTTTGTTTATCCATTCTTCTCCCAGAGTATCAGTTCTCAGTGACCCTAAAACACACAGTAATGCTCCTATCCCAGCCCTTTGCTGGAGAGAGCAGGGCATTGGTAGGTATGGCCAGACTTCGCAAACGAAGATTTGGGAAGGGCTCTCCCCACATGGGTGAGCCCCTTCCAGCCTGTGCAGGGGATGTTTTAGGTGAGGCTCAGCGTGCGCAGAACTGGCCCCACCGTTTCAGTCCTAAGGTCCATCTGCCACGGCTGAGCAAGCTTGGACAGTGACAGTGAAGTCCTCAGGACTGTCACAGCACCTGGTACTAACCAGGGCTGACCCTGCTGAGCATGTGAGATCTGACAGGATTGGATGGCAGGGAGACTGAATTGCCAGGGCACGGATGGTCCCTACTGAGACTGGAACTCGGGACCTTGGGATTTGGAGTCTGGAGTGCTCTCCTTTACACCACAGGACTGCCCCATGAGCAGGGCATTGCTATCCATGTAAAGACAAAAGGAGAAATATCCTGCACTCCAAAGGCTCTGATGCTTTGCTACTGCCCTCTCAAGGAGCAAACCAGGGCAGTACCACGGTCCCTGTGCTCACAAACTCACAGTAGCAGGGGCAGGTTCAAGGCAAACTCAGAGGTTCACCCCAGGAGTCAAAGTTCCCGTTAACTGCTCATGTGGATATCCCTTGAAGCAAATTAAATTTGCATTAAACCACTAACTTAGAAACTGCTGTCAGCATTATGCAGTTCATTAACTAGCAAGCAGTACTCGAGTATATCATGACAATAACCACAGCAGAATCACAATTCTTCAACCACACCACATTCTTACTGATACCTGTCAAGATTTTGATAATGGAACTAAAGAGTAAGAGCATAAGCAACAACAAAACATTCATTATGTCATAATCACAAGCCCTAAGGGAAAACAAATACTGGTTTCCCCAGATCTCAAGAAAACGATTACTTTGCACAAAGTCACATTTTTACAAAAAATTTTAAAAGTTGAAGTGTGCCACATTTCCTCATGCCTTAAAGGAATTTGTATTTAAGTTCACTGGTCATTTTTCATTTTCTCCTGTTTGTTGGGGATTTCTGTAATATCTAAAAGCACTATGGCTTGTCAGACTCCCATTATAAAAAATAACTCAATAGGTTTACTTACGCATTAGGTTGTAAATGTGCTTTTCTGCAACATGTTCCGTAAACAGCTTTATAAGGTCATCTTTTAAGTCTCTGTTAAGCTTGGTTTCTATGTAAAATTTATTCTGGAAAATAAGACAGAAGTTTTCAAGTTTGTTTCTCACAATAGCAAATAACGCAAACTTATTTTTTCCCTGAATAAAAATAGTTAAGAATTTTAAAGCTGTAGAATATTTCACAGATAAAATGCCTCCTTGGTGATATTTTTTCCAAAGTCTAAAAGCAATGAAGCCATTAAAACAGGTAGGTTACAATAATAAATCATCAGTACAACTATTCACTTCAGCGATTCATCAACAATCTCAGAGTACAGCTACCCAGAATTAATCAACTGTGGAAATAAGTGATACATATAAATTTGAACTACATTACAATTTTTAGGACTCCATTATCTTGACCTACTCAGCATTAATAGTAAATTTACCTATTTGAAGAAAAATCAAAAGAAAATTCTATTCAGGAGTTCCTTGAAAATGAACTCAAAAAAACCATATAGGAACACTGACCTGACAGATTTACTAGAGGAAGGGAGATCTTAAGGGAGAAAGGTTTTTCCACACTAAGTCAAGTTGTTCTCCTATCCACTAAAGCATTTAGCACAATTGGAACAAACTTTCAGAACACTATTAGAGCAACCTTTACATTTTTCTGTGAAACCCATTCTCTTGGCCATTACCAAAACAATAAACACACCATAAGACAGTCCATGTAGAAACCACTTAAATTTTCAAGGCAAGCATTCAGCAGCAGTTATTTACCTTTAATAAAAACTGAACCTGTTAGAACAAAGGCAATCTGAGTGCTGAATCCATGCCCCTACTGCACTTTAGAATTGTTGTACAGATGAACAATCTTAGAAAGATTGTTTTTTTTTTAATTTAGTAAACTTCCCTCTGTGAGTTCCTTCCCTGACCCTATCTTACCCGTAAAGGTTTTATCAAGGGCTATTTTATTACTCAGTTGTTTCCCCCTCACCAGTGCCTATTCTTTGAACAGGGATTGAGGGAAAGGCTCTGCAGACAGAATAACCTGTCTCATAAGGAACAGACTAACTTCATTTGTAATGGTTTTGGTCAATGGTGAATTACCATTGCAACAGAAATCCACAGCAACCAGATACACATCCTTCGCCTGTACTCTTGTGTTGGTGAGGCCACACCTTGAGTGTTGTGTTCAGTTCTGGGCCCCTCAGCTCAGGAAAGAGATTGAGGGGCTGGAGCGGGGCCAGAGAAGAGCAACAAGGCTGGTGAAGGGACTGGAGCACAAGTGCTGTGGGGAGAGGCTGAGGGAGCTGGGGGTGTTTGTGCTGGAGAAGAGGAGGCTCAGAGGTGTCCTCAGCACTGTTTAGAACTACCTGAAGGGAAGTTCTGGCCAGGTGGGGGTTGGTCTCTTCTCCCAGGCACTCAGCAATAGGACAAGGGGACATGGGGGGCTCAAGCTCTGCCAGGGGAAATTTAACTTGGAGAGCAGAAAAAACTTCTTTGCAGAGAGAGTGCTCAGGCATTGGAATGGGCTGCCCAGAGAGGGGGTGGATTCACTATCCCTGGAGGTTTTTAAAGTGAGATTGGCCGTGGCACTGAGTGCCATGATGTGGTAAAGGGACTGGAGTTGGCCCAAGGGTTGGACTTGATGATCTCGGAGGTCTTTTCCGACCCAACTGATTCTATGATTCTATAATTCTATGATTCTAGGAAGTGTTAAGATACACACCCTACTGCAGTCTTTCACCAGACCATTTTCCTAAAGCATTTACACCTTGAGGTTCCTGACCCCATAACACCATGTACACACTGGTGCAACACACAGAAGTGCTAACAGTGTTGAACTACTGATTCTTATGAGCTGACAGACGAGTTGCACCCAGCTAAGGATATAACTTACTCTGTTCTTTCCCAGTCTAAATACCTTTGTGCATTAAAAGAAACTGGCAACAAAAGGTGCAAACTCTCGTGCTTCCTTTTTGTTCATGAGTTGGAAAGCCTATATTTTTAAGTTTCACTACTAGAAAGCAACACAAAAATAATAATTAAAAAACCCCTCAACACAGCAGTTACAAGGCAATACTTCAAGAACAAATCTAAACTACTCTTCACCTTTGCTCTCTTGGAAACACCTTTCCAAAAGATGGTAAAATCATGTAGCATAAGTACTCCATTTCCAGTCCACACTGCTGAAAGCAGATAGCAGAAGAGCTGTCACTTTCCCTATTCCTGATAGTGGAAAAACAGGACAATTTTCTGTATAACATGTAGGTAGTGACCCAGGCTGTACCAGCATTTTGTAAAAAATGCCTCAAGTCACTTAAAGGTCTTACTGACTGGTAAAAGGGAAGCAGATATAAGTAACTGAGAAAGCCAGGCATGATACAAACACTTAGTCTACAAAGCACTGTATCACAAAGCGATCTGGAAGTCTTAAAAGATATAACTGAGTTAGTATTATGAAGAGGAGATAAATAAATACTTGAAAGGAGAAAAAACAGTACATAGGAGTGCTTATCATCCCCATCCACATATACATATTTGATGAGCCATTGGCCAAGGGAGAACGAAAAACAACTTCCAGCACACTCCACCTGCAAAGGCACCAAAAGCATTTACTGAGGGACAACTCAGGTTTATATGGGGTTTTGAGGGAAGGTTCTGGAACTTGGACAGGACTGGGTAAAAGCAGGGGCAGAGTATGTAACTAGGGAACCAAACAGCCAATGGGGCAACAGTCAACAAAGGTGAGAAAACTGCCCAATGGGAAAACAGGGTTGTGGGCAAAGGTGGGAAAAAGGGTAGGGGCGGAAGAAGAGAACATGGAGGACTATAAGGGGATAAAGAGGAGGGAACAACGCGAGGGGAAAACAGTAAGGGGGTAACAATAAACTTGGCAAAAACTGAAACCCGTACAATAAAACACAATGAACTAAACTTCTATTGTAACAGGCTCTACTTTCGAGGCTCCTCGAGCAGGTTGTTTCACATCTTCCACTCGTCATGTGATGCATGTTCTCCGCCACACACTCACATATGTTCATGTACACAGACACACACAAAATGCCCTCTAGCTGACAAGCACCAACGTGCAATACCACCGAGTAAGAAACACAATATTTTAGAGGCAATGAAAAAATACTTAACTCTCCTAAAACCACAGTGCTCACAAATATTAAGAAGAGGAGGCTCAGGGGTGACCTCAGCACTGTCTAGAACTACCTGAAGGGAAGTTCTGGCCAGGTGGGGGTTGGTCTCTTCTCCCAGGCACTCAGCAATAGGACAGGGGGGCACGGGCTCAAGCTCTGCCAGGGGAAATTTAACTTGGAGAGCAGAAAAAAATTCTTCACAGAGAGAGTCATCAGGCATTGGAATGGGCTGCCCAGAGAAGGGGTGGATTCCCCATTCCTGGAGGTTTTTAACCTGAGATTAGCCGTGGCACTGAGTGCCATGATCTGGTAAAGGGACTGGAGTTGGAGCAAGGGTTGGATTTGATGATCTCGGAGGTCTTTTCCAACCCAATCAATTCTAGGATTCTGTGATTCTGAGCTCACATAATGCACCAAGATTTTCATCTACATCTCTAAGTAAAATGAACAATTGAGAATCTATAAGAAAAATATACTATCCAAATGCTGATTTTAATTTTTATTGAAGTGGAAATATGATTTTTATTCATTCATGTAAGTAGCATAATGTGGTATGCACAATCTCTAAGCATCCAGAATAACCTCATTCAAATTTACAAAGCAGTTATTCACTAGGAATAAAGCACTGTGTACTAAGCTTACTTCCACCTTAATTTGCTTTATTTCTGTTACATTCCAGAACTTTTGAAGGAGACCAAACCCACAGAATCTTAGAAGGACAAAAGTACACTGGGTCTCCATGCCTGTCAGAAAAGTCTGCTGTAGCAGAAGACTAAAACAAAAATCCATTACCATGTAAAAAGATAAAGTGCTCACAGCAAAAAAAGGAAAAAGGAAACTCCCTCAGTTGCAAGGTCAGCCCTCTCAGCCACCACTCAAAGTAAGCTTTGAAACACACTCTGGTCACCACATACACACAGGTTAAATCACCTCTCCTGCCTCCCACCATTCACACACAGGACATGGTTTGGTCCGTATCAGGAAAGGAAAGAAAAATGCTGCTGCTGCTCCTATAAAAACACACAGGTCAAAGCCCAACACAAAATGCTATGACATGTTCCAGTTCTACAGAAAAGCTTTCATTTTCCCTCAGCTTTACAGATTTTAAATTATTTAAATGCATATTAGAAGTTTTCCTAAGCAGCAATAAAATTATCCTGTCAGAACAAAGTTCTAAAGAGCAACTTAACAGCCTTGGAAACTCCTGATTAGAGCAATCACAAAAATGGAAAGCTCTGCCACCCTTGATATAAAGGCAGAGTTCAACGATAAAGCTTTCACTTTTCTCTGATCTCAAAAAGAAAATTATTATCTAAATCTTCATTTTACAGGTCTGTTTATTACTCATTAATCATTTTTATTATGTTCAGGTTTCAGATTCCAACTCTAACATATAAAATGGGATACAGAGCACTCCTCACCTGGAGACACAAATACCACATTACAACTGTGTACACAGGAAGATATGAAAATCAATTCAACAATTATGGCTTATCTGGTGAGAGAAAAACCTTGTACTGATAAAACTTGTCTGTTTTTATGTCTCCCACACACATTTTTTCAATACTAGTTACTGCAGTCTTAAGATAAATTTTGACTTCTGTGATGGAAGAACATCACAGAAAAGAGCATTCAGTACAATACAGACCTGAACAGCTTATCTCTGTCTGTAAACAGAGATCATTAAAATGAGATCATTAAAACACCTGTCTGCAATACACAAGTTATGCACATAAAGGTCAAAAAGTAGGTAGCATCCAAAAATATCTGGATGCAATAGGGAAAAAACTCTCTTCCTAGTTTTCCCCAGCATTTCACAACAGGAAGCAAGAGAACAATTGAAAAATCACCACAGGAACACATCCCTTGGCTTACAAGTGATGCTGTAGAACTGGATTTCATTCTGTATTAACCAGATAAAAGAGCAGATTAGAAGACACCCAGTTCAAGAAAGGCAAATTCCTCTTTTAAGGCAACAAATCTGTTTGGCAATACCACACTGAAAGACTGCAGCAAGACATCTAAATCCACTGAAATGAAGGAGATCCTACTAAAAGATACTTCCCAAACTCTGGGAAACTACCAAAGAGAATAATTCTGAAGAGTTTGAGGTTTATTTAATGTAAATCAGTTAAACTATTTTTTAAGAAGTTTCTTTCCCAACATATTTTTCCTTTTTTCATTTCTTTTTTATTCTTTTTGGTTTTTTGACACAAGGACAGCTTCTGGGAGGACAAATTTCAATCTTCATTACCACAAAAAAAAATAGTTTTGGCACTTTGACAAAAAAGATGCAAAATATAAATGTCTTCAGAGGCATAGAAGACTCCATAACTATAAAATCATCATAAAAAGCTCTTATAGTCAATGGTCTCTGAACCTCTCCAAGAATGTCTGACAGTTCTTTGAATATAAGTTTCTCTTCATCCATCCAACACTTTATCAAATGACAAACACGTTTCCAAGATACATTTCTTCCTGTCTTGTCTGAGCCTGTGCTATTTAAAATCCAGAAATAATCATCTCCATAGCCTGCCCAAACTAAGAAGCCAAAATATAAGGCAATAAATTATCTCTGTTCAAAAAGTTATAAATAATTAACTACTTGGGATGGGGTTTTTCCCTGATCAAAATAAAAGCTACCCTCCCCACTCCCAGAAAAGAACTATTAGGGCAGAAACCAACTGCAAAACTCCACCTTTAAAAAGCTTCCCTTCCTCTCCCCATACAACTTGACCAGTACTGTCAGGCAGGTAGCAAAACCAGGCATGAATTGTAAGTTTTACATGTCAAAAATCATTGTAGCTGCATTTTATTCTTCTCACTTTCAGTCAGCATCTTACGTATGGACATATTTATTTGAAAAGAATTTTCTAAAACTTACCATATATATGAAAAGAGGCACAATGCTCTGCAATGCTCCCATATACTGTCCAAGAGCTATGTTAAATCTTTCAATATAGAGATCTGGAGGGCTGGCCTGCAAGAAACCGTAAAAGTCAGGTTGTAATTTGAACAAGAGAAAGATCTGGAACAGCATGGGCTATGCTTTCATAGCAAACTCAAACAGCTACAAAGTATTTGATACACTAGGTCCACACAAAGCAAGCCACACATCATTCCAGAGTTTCTGCTATAACTGCCTCCAGCAAAACCAACCTTCCCTCAGTAACTAGTTTTTGCCTAGGACTACATGGTTCATTCAGTAACACAGTATTCCTGTAACAAACTAGCATTTAGCACATGCAAATAAAAACACTTATTAAAGATCAGACCTTCACTTAGAAAGCACTACCTGCCATGCCTGGAATCCATCACCAAATCTGAACAAGTGCTGCAGTGTGTGCTGCAACCCCCCTGAGCTTTCACTCCACCACAGCAGGGTGATGTCAAGCTGCTGCTTTGCAGCTGAGCTGGAAAGAGGCACATCCCCCAGCTCCAGGGAGCACTGTCCTCCACACTTCCAAATTTAAAAAAAAAAACACTTTTAAAGTTTTGCTGGGCCACCTAAAGCAAGGCAAGTATTGGCAAGGCAAGTATGGGGAGAGGCTGAGGGAGCTGGGGGTGTTTAGCCTGGAGAAGAGGAGGCTCAGAGGTGACCTCAGCACTGTCTAGAACTACCTGAAGGGAAGTTCTGGCCAGGTGGGGGTTGGTCTCTTCTCCCAGGCACTCAGCAATAGGACAAGGGGGCATGGGCTCAAGCTCTGCCAGGGGAAATTTAACTTGGAGAGCAGAAAAAACTTCTTTGCAGAGAGAGTAATCAGGCATTGGAATGGGCTGCCCAGAGAGGGGGTGGATTCCCCATCCCTGGAGGTTTTTAAGGTGAGCTTGGCCGTGGCACTGAGTGCCATGATCTGGTAAAGGGACTGGAGTTGGACCAAGGGTTGGACTTGATCTTTTCCAACACAACTGATTCTATGATTCTATTCTATGATTCTATTCAGGGTATTGAGCTAGAAGGACTACGAAGAAGCAAGATCTTCAAATACAGCTCTGCATCCACAGTCCTGTTCTCCACATCAGGCGTAGGAAAGTCTCCTGCTCCAACACACAGCATTACCCTGGAGCCCCAAGCAAAGCTTTGCTACACAAAACCTGAATGTGCCAACTTCATGACAGGCCTTGCAGAGCCCTGCAATTTTGTGTGTACAATAACCTATTTCCCAAAGAAGGAGATAAGGAAGCTAAGATCTGTTCTGCAGCAAACTAAATTAAAATTCAGAAGGGAATCAGAAAAATGGGAAGCACTAAGCACTGTTTCTGTTACAATATTTATTTGGAGGCATGCAGGGGAGCTGCACTGGAGCATTCAGAAGTGCACTCAGACACCCACTGCTCTGGTTTTCCAGAGGGGCTGGGGAGCTGCCTGAATTCCTGCTGTTCACATACACACCTATACACACCCAAGGGCAAAGTGCTGCTTGCTAATCAGAAGCAAAACTGTTTCCCCCTCCCAAAGCCAAAAGAAGAAAGAGAATAGAGCAGTAACTGAGACCTTGCAAGAAACCAAGCCCAAAGATTTTCCTAAATCCAAAGCATCTGTGGCATGAAAAACACTTGAAGTTGAGCTGCATCTCAACCACCTTTATCAGAACTTAAAGTTATCTTCACATAGCAGATTTTTCAGCATTTGTATGGACATTCACCAGGGTTCCTAAGAGAAGAGTTAAAATTTATGTCGATAATTTGCTCTGTTAAGTATTCTAAATTTATGTAAGCTTGTTTTTGCTTTTAAATTGGTTTCTTTTGCCTACCTTCTTAATATGCTTAATGAACACGTGGGTAATTTTCACAGTAAACACAAATACAGAGCAGACAGTTCAGAAAGGAAAGCAAAACTGGCAAAGGAATAAAGAGCATTATTCCATATGCTGTTGCCAAAGGTTATATATGGTTATCCCTCATTTTGATCATAAGGTTTTAATCTTATTGCAGATGCAGCTCTCAGGGGTGGCCAAACAAATTTTAGTTGGAAGTGCCAACAACGTATAAAAGTGGCTATGAGCTCCAAAGACTCCCTTTCACATATAATTACATATATAATTTGTTGCAAATAACATGCAATGAAATCTGCATTTCTAAGCACTATGTATTCCTGCTTCACTCCTTTTCAACCACAGTTTTAAATATGGTTATAGTCTCGGATTTGTAAAGACTCTGTATACAGCTTCTAAGATTAAAGAAAAAGGAAAATTCTACTTCAAAGAACATGTCAGACAAATGGAGACCCCTTTTTATTTAAAACAAAACCAAACCAAATCAACAGAAACACCCACCCCCCACTCTCCCACCCCCCCAAAAAAGAAAGAACAGAGACAGAAGCTGTCTGGACAGTGTGTGATTTAGTCCCATGAACAGGCTCTAGGCAGTGCATCCAGTCAGGCTGTCACTCTTTTTACAGGGGACATTAAGGATTCCCATCTCCTTCCTCCACTGCAGATGAAAACTGTGCTAGCTCAGCTCCCAAAGCCTGTGTCACAGTAAGAGAGATGTTTTATGAGGGAACAACTGCATCCCAAGCTGTCTCCTAAGAATGACCTCAGGAGTCCTTAAATGGAAGGATACATGGAAGATGTTCCCACCACCACCGCCTTGCAACCAAGTGGAAGACAACTGCCCTAGATAAACACATAAAAAAACTAGGAAAGGTCCTGACAACATCAGAGGAAGCATCAGGAAAATACCAGCTGGTTTTAACCTCTGCAATGCAGAAAGTATGGTGTTAACTGCTTTATCAGCATGAAATGGCACCTTTCAGTTTTATACTCCTGAGAGCTTTCCATGTCAAGCCTCAACAGTCAGAAAACCAACAGGGAACAGAAAAAAAAACAAGTTTGACAACCAAACTCTCCTCAACTATTGCTTGACCTGTAAACTACCAAAATACCCAGGCCAAAGAGAAATCAATAGTATTTTCACAGCTCATCTATGAATTATCGTAATCTGTGTGGGGAAACAGAACCATCTGCTCTCTGTTCGTCACGGTGTTACTGCACAGCTGCTCCAAACTGCCAGGCCCAATTCAATTACAGTAACTGGACTGGCTTTATATAAACTACTTGAATGTTATAAACTAAAACACAGTGCATAGCATCAAATTCATGACTAAAAAGTCGCTGAGGTTTTTTTAATAAAGTACAATTATAAACTACAACTTCTCTTTAAAATCTATAGTTATTCAGCTATAGTTATTACAAAAGAAAAAAAAGAAACTGCTTAGGCTGACACTTTCCATTCCTGGTCCTAGTCCAGAAAAAGAGAACACGTCCATTCAGCTGTTTTAATTACAGGGGGAGGGGCAGAACTTCTTACAACTCCCCACCAACTATTAAGTCTTTAAATCCACTCCTATCTTACCTGAGGGATGTATTACAGCAGCTATTCAAAGAAAGAAAAAATACATGCTGCTAGCCTGAAGTTTTCCAGGAAGAGAATCCCTTGTTCCTTCACTCTTCATTCTTAATTTTATCAAACTGTCAATTCAGGTTTTGGGGGGGCTCTTTTTGTCTGTTTGCTGGGTTTTGGTGTGTTTCAGTTTGTTTGGGTTTTTTTTTTAAGACATTATGTCCAGGGAGACCATTTAAATCCCCTCCTACATTTGCTCCCATCCAGCACTCATAGGATTAAGAACAGTTTGCCAGTAACTATTCAGTGTGTCGGCCCACAGGAGCACTGAATGTTGGGTTGGGTTCCTCAAACTGTGGTACAGTTGCATTTGCTTCACATCTCCAACTTGGCTGAGTCAACTACTTCTTAATACAAAATATGGCTGCTGTTTAAAAGCTGGTGTTGCAGACATAATTTAATCTCCTTACCCATCACAGCAGACATCTCAGCACCCAGAGAAATGAGACGCAACAAGAAAACACGTGTGACAAGGGATGACATGCAAGACAGACATAGTCAAACAAAACAAGCAATTGGATATCCAGTATACTAAATTACCCTTCCCTTATTTGAAATCTAGTACCTGAGCATTTCAATGAACTTGTGGGCAAGAAACTATATATGAAAAAGATGTATGATTTTTCAGCTTGAAAAACAGTTTGTCATTCTTTAACTGAACACATGAATGAAATCTGAAGACATGCTACTGGCTCAACACAACTCAGAAATGGCTCACAAGAGAGAAACAGAGACAACTGTGCTTGAGGAACACAAAGTTAACTCGTTTATGAATAGTTGTTTGGCACAATCAGGAATACATTCAGGAAAGCTTACACTCCTATGTTGAATGGACAGTTCCATTTTCCTGGGAACATGCTCACTGCCAAAATGCCAGCACATGTGCTGCAGCATCTCTCCCACGCATGCCACGAGAAAAGGAAGAATGGCCATGACTACACAAATTAACCTGTTATTCATGTAGGTGGTTTGAATCTTGGAAACTCGTCTCTGTTGTTTTGCAAAAAAATTTGTTTCCCTTGCCTTGCAATGTATGTGATGCCCAGGCCTACCTCCTTAGACATGGGTAGTATTAAAACTTAACAAAAGACAGACATCACACTGAGGCACAATTCGTTCAAAGGCTGACTGTGCCTTCCTAGTAAATCTGCACTCAACCCTGTTCAAAGCCGTAAAGCACCAAGACATACCCTCGTGTAACTGTCTCACAGCAGGTTAGCAGATGTAGGACATGCTTCCACTTCCATTCTACATGTTTGTAAAACAAAAAGATACTGTATTTAAAGACCATCAAAACTTTGTTTAGGAGTAAGAAGTATTCAGAAGCTTTTCCACCTCGTAAATACATATTAATTTGTGCTGTATTTATGTATATCTTCTGTAATTGTGTCAGGGCGTGCAGTCTCAGCACAGTGTGCCAAGGAACTAAACAGAACTGCAGGAATACAAAGCCTTTTCAAACAGCAAGGATGCTTTTTTCAGGTTAGCTCGCTCATGGCAATGCCATTTGTAATGGCAGTTCTGGCAATGTGGTCACTCTACACCTGCTTCAAATCAAGAACCAACTTTCTGATGTCCACACATGAAGATACAAAACATTTCTAACACTTTTGGTTTTTACCCTCTGAGTTCAAACTTGACCTGATTCAGTTCACTGTGATTCACAGCAGTAAAGGCTTGTTTCACACACACAATAATCAATGTTCTCCCAGCAAAACTGATGGATAAATATTTACAGCTCCAAATGCTTAGAGGCTTTTCTCCCTTTTAAATATTATGGACCAGACAAATGCCCAATTTGAGCCTCCTCTTTGAAAAATGAACTGTTGATATTAACAGATGACCCAAATGGACTCTTAAGAAAAACAAATGACTTAACATAATTAGTATCAAAAAAGAGTCAGGAAATGCAAGTCCTCAATTTCCATTCCCCACCTCTGTTTCTGACCTTTTCTAAAGAGAGAGCATAAAGGAGACAACTTTGTTTTCTCCCTAAGTCTTTGAGAAACTACTGCAACTCTGGAAATCATTTCAGGGAATCAACTAATTTCAAATTAACAAGTGCTACTTCTATGCTGCAAGAGATGAGCATGACTTGTGAAGGAGGCTCCCTATTTCTTGTTTAGCTACCAGGTCAGACTGAGCCCAGACAGTGTAATAAGAATGGGCCTCTTCACATCAGTGGAGCAAATAACTTGGCCACCCATAAGTACCTGACTAAAGTCTAACCATACCTTCATTAGCAACCTGATTTACCAAGTTTACACAAAAAGCAACCACAGATGATTCTGTCAAAAGCTGTATTTTACAGACTGGCATAACTGTTCAATTACAATACAGCACTACATAAAGGTAATGTAACCATTCATGTACCTTGGAAGGAAAGCAAAATACACCTATGAAAAAATCCGGGGTAAAATGAAAGTGTAAATATCAAGAACTGCTAAGGGATATTACACAGTACATAACGCTGCCCACAGTTAAAGTTCAGTTTTATCAGTCCCTCAAAGCACGACCTCGATGCATTTTTATACCACCCTGACTATATACAAAGCTCACAAGGTAAACATGACAAGCCACTTAAGCTCCATTACACACCTGTTTGTAAGAGACAAGTAAGGAAGTTCAGAACCTCATCTGAAGTTTGAAATAAGGTGTTTGTATTAATCAGTTTAGTGCTTCAGAAAGAGTAAGGGCAGGAATCGACAAGCTCCTCATCACTGGACAAAAACTGTACAATCCCAGGGGACAAGAGGTACATAAATGTGAGACAGAAAATAAGAAAGCAAAAGAAAGAGAAAGAACAGATTGTCCACAACAGATATTACTAACCTATATTTGAAAAGAGATTACAACTGACAGTGACATGCTACAAGGAAATCAGTTCCCAGAGATTTGGCAGTCCTCAAAACAGCAGAGTGTCTTTTACAGTAACCTGGTGTGGTGGTTAATCCCTCTTTGAGTTCTCCATGACCAGCATGGGCTGCAACCAACACCTCCTGCTGAGAGGGACCTCTCAGAGCCAGCAAACTCTCACCTTTGCTATACTCGGACCATCACCAAACCATGACAACGGAGCCTGGGCTGGTGCCCCCACTCCTTGAGGCTCAGGAGAGAAGATACAAATGCATCTCACAGAACTTCTTTGAATTCCAGGGGAATTTTTCACAGACTCCATTCGGTCTCTGTGTACAGTCTGCTTTAGGTGTCTGTGTGTGTATATGAATGCTGCTGTCTGAGATTCTTAAGTGCACTACACTCACAAGCTTACGAGCAAGTTACTCTTCTGCTTGTTGCAAATTCTATAGAATCTTTTGTTAAATTGTTTATATTAGACTATTGATTTAAGTGCTGTTAGGTTTAAATACTGTTAAAACCTTTAGGCCTAAACCATCGGTCAAGTCTAAGTTTGGCAAGGGGGTCCACTCATGTTGTGACTTAATTGAAGGGTCTCCCTTATCCATTTTTACCCTTACCCTTTTCCTATCCCCAGCCTCCAAACAAACCATTTTTGGTTGATTTCAGTTTTAAATTGATTGATTTTTCTCTGTGTGCTTTAACCCTGTAGCAGTAGTAGAGTAAAACTTGCCAACAAACTTTGTCACACTTTCACTTTAATATTAAACCTGCTTTTTCTGATACCTTTCTGTTGATTGTTTGAGCATCCTCAACCACTCCTTTGTGACACCTGACCCAATGGACATTGGCCCAAGGAAACAACAGGAGAGATGGTATTTTCATGCACTGCACCGACCGGTCTGAGAGCTGACAAGACAGATGGCTGAGAAGTTGTAAGGATTAACATCAAGCAGGAAAACTTTCTGGCATTGCACAACAAAGACTCTAAATCTGCAGGTCCTGGGGCCAACCAGCAGACATGCAAATCATCCACTGACATCAGTGGCTGCTCAGTTCAGTCACGTTCATTGTAATAAAATATAGTTCATAATAACAAAAAAACCACCATAAACAGAAAGCAATAGATCCCTTTTTCTCTTTTATCTAAGTAAATATGTGCAACATGACAAATAACTGGTTTTCAGCTCTCAGTCATTTCGGAAGGGAAGTACTGAAATTATTCTAACTAAAATGAGAATACTCCACTGCATTTGTACAAAAAAAGCTACTTTTGTAACAGGCCAGCTTAAAACCACAGTGCATTCTGATTGTCAATGCTTTGAGTACTTTCCAGTGTCTTTTGCTGAGCAGATATGTAATGGGTAGAGTACTCGGTTTTAAATTACTTTATTAGAGTACATAAGTTAAGCCAGAAACACGAGTGCTTAATGCAAATCCAGTTTTATTCATTTTAGAGAGAGATGTATTTAATTTGAAAGCATATGCTTGTGTATCCACCCTACCTCACACACCTGAATGACTCAGCATTTACCCACAAAAGCAGCTGACATTACTTTGAACCACAACATAATGAACTATGTCCATTATCAGTAAAATGTTTCCAAATAAAGCATCTTAGAAAAATCACCTGTGTACTGTCTGTGTACTTCACAGACCTCAAGACAACAGGAAACAAGTTAATTTTTCTGCAGAAACATTTTTTTTAAGCAGACAAAATCCAAAATTCCAATCAACTCAAGAATAAGGGAAATTTAATTCTCAATTACTGAAAGCTCCACATGGCAAAACTCAGTCTTAACTAATGAAGAGAAGCTGGTCAGACACCGATTGCAGGAATGAAAGGCAATCCTTGCTCTGAGTCTCTCCATAACCATCTGAAGAGAGAATTATTTACTTACAGACATTGTAACGAGGGAGCTAGAAATGTCTTGGGATACAGAAGGCTCCATATCAAACAGCTGATGTCCTGATGACATGCAATTCATCTCATCTAAACATGCTGTTACTCAGCAAGCACCACTCACTGCTTTTCACCCAATGTCTGACATGCAGAGAACACATCAGCCCATCCACATTTTTGTGTCGCCTCTGCCACCACTGAAAATGAACCTTTTTGGGGTGAAAATCTGCAAAGAAAACCTTTAGGAATGCACATGGCAGACACACCAACACCACACACGGTGTCTTGCAGTGTGGAAAAGCACAAGTCACGTGGGATGACCGGGGACTGTTTGAGTGTCCTGGCATGGCCATGGGGCCAAAGCACAAGTGCCTGGGACACCCAGGCAGGACAGCTGAGAGCTGCACACGCGGGGTGGGGGCAAGGAAATAAATACATATATGGGGGGTTTCTGCAGTGAATGCCCCACAGAAAGACACAAAGTCCAATAAGGCTCGACCCGTGCAAGAGCAAGGCCGACCGGTCCCCTGAGATGCTCCCACTTTTATTGTTTGGTATCTGAGTTTTACTCCTTTTGCTCTATTGACGTGTAATTCCTGTAGGAAACAGCTTGCTCTGGCATGCTGGTTACATGCAGATATTCTGCAACCCACTTGCCAGTAAACTGTTCCACTTCTGCACAAAGAAGTTGCTTAGCTTGGCATTTGCCTGCCAGTTCAGTTTATAATCATATTTTCTCACGCAAACCAGCATTGCTGCTTATACTGGGCTACATTTGCATCTCTCCATGTAAAAAAAAAAATATTTCTTTTGCATCAAGACACACTTTCCCAGCTAAACAGAAGTCTGCAATTCGATTAAATATTGTTGGCAGGTAGAGTGAGTTTATGTCAGAGAAATCAAAATACCACATATCTTGCATTAAAAGGATTCTCATACATAATATTTTTTATTGTTTGCTTGTGTGAACCAGAAGCTTCCAAGCAATCAACATTTACAAAGTAATTTGTTGTTGTTTTTAGAGTAATGATCTAGAACTGTATTTTCAACATAAATACCAAGTGACTGAATGTCATCAAAATTTACTAAGATCAAAGAAGTATCAGGCTAATGCCATACATTGTAGTAAAGTAATTTCTTAAGAGCAAATTTCACAACCCACAACTAAAAGTTGATTTACAGAACAATTTTCTGAAGCACATGAATTTTACTTCAAGCAGCTCAAAAAGATCCATTTACCCTCCAAAGCAAAGTCACGTTCGTGTCAGCCAAAACTCACGTAATAACACTCAAAGATGGTATCATGTTATATTACAGGTGTGTCTAACCTACATAAGGAAATTTTTGCAAGACACAGATTGCACTAAACAGTTGTCTCAATCATCCTTTCAACAGGCTGATGTTTAGCTGGCACTCTTGTTTTTAGGCACAAGCATTTAATGCATACATGTGCTAAAGCAAACTTTAAAATCAGCTGCCTCAGCTTTGGAACGTTGGAGGAAACAAACAAAAACTAACAAAGAGTAAAGAATTTGGGGTGTTCCCAAATTCAAAGCAAAGTAATGCAGGGTACTACCATGGGATGTATCAGAAGAACTGGCCAAACCTGTATAGCTGCAATGAATCACAGTTCTCACAAGCAGAAGAAAAATGTCCAAGCTGCACCAACTCAGCAGAACTAAGGAAAGGTTTTATTTTAAATACTATGTTCATCTACTCTAAACAACTTTTACAGAACAGCAAGGCTGTTATTCCATGAGGAATAACAAGAATGTAGAAGACAAAAGAATAAAAGAACCTAGCTCAAGATACTCCACAGTCAAACACCATGCCTATTAAATGCTGAGGGGTTATTTTTCTTTAAAAACAAAGCCACGAGGAAAAGAGTGAAACCAAACGGACATGAGAGGGATCACTGTGCTATATATTTTGATGAGAATGCACGTTTAGCCAGAAGTACCTGATCCAGTTAAAAGCAGTAAGATTGCTTCTGACTGACAGAAATTAATTATCAATGTGTTAGAATCGCTGAGGGAACTGTTGTAGTTTAGGGTTCCTTTGTGTTTGGCATCTCTACCTCACACACAGCAAGTCAGTACAGAACTCAAACATCCATTATGGAAGTGACAAAAGCTGTAGGGAAAAATCAAACAGTGATGCTGCCATGGCAATAACAATTTCAAGTACATGTCTGGAGATCCCAGCCTAAAAGGAAGGTTCAGCAAGGAACACACATGAAAACAATCATGGATGCACAAATAAGATACAGAGGATAGGGATATACAAACTGTATTAAGACTGCTGTAAACCACTGACCTCTAGAGATAGGCAAGAAAAATGCAGAATACACTGTAACACAAAACTTCATATGCAATAATTCCTAATTTATACTTCACAATCTGTATTTAATTAATTTCATTTTTTTCCTTTACATTTTCCCTTTTGTGGTGCACAAGAACCATAAACCGTTTCCACAGACTTACACAGCAATGGTAGACATTCATCTCATGGGCTCAAATCACGTTTGGCTGAAGTATTTACATCCCAGAATATACTGCAGGTTATCCATTCTCTAGTCTTTGATTCTGTATCATGTATTCAAGTTTAGCCACTGCTGTCCTCGTGGCTCAGATCACTAAGGCTAAGGCAGTGCCATGCAACTGGATCTAGTAGTTGGTATTCTGTCTGACAGCCCATTAGTGAATGAAGTAGTCCCCCATTTAGAAAGCTACTGCAAAACAGTCTTAATGGCAGTCTCCTCCACAGGCCCACCTACATGCTGTTCTGATATAACCACAGATCCCAGGAAAGACAGAATTAGGTTGTGCAGCTTCTTACCTGCAGCTCCTTTGAGACTCTCTCTAAGTGGTTAGTTATCTTTTTTATTAGGTCACTATACATCTGTTCCGAATGCTGCTGGCACACACATTTATACACACAACTGTGGAAACAAACACAGGAACAAACAGTGAACAACAACAGTTTGCAATGAAGGGTAACAGACTTCACAATATTTGGTATAAGTTGTCATTTAGAGGGTAATAGAGTTAATTGAATGATTATTGAACTTTTAAATACAGTCCTAAGCTTGGAATGAGCTCCAGCAGCCTCTCATGTCTCCCCTGGCAGCTCCAGGGTGTCTATCCCATTCCCCCTCCCCAATCTCATTTTAACTTAAAATGAGCACAGAGCACTTCCAAACAGCCAGAACAATTCTGTCAACAGCACATTCCTAATTCTGGCTTTTGTCTCTCCTATGTAAATTAAGTCTCCCCTAAAATAAGCAGTGGTTGTATGAATATCCTAGACAAGCAGTCATAGAAGTTGAACCAAAACCCTGATAACTTTTAAAAACAAATGGCAAGAGTTCTAAAATTACAGACTCCAGGATGTTGCTCTATTCTTTGTTACTTAAACTCTAAGAAAATCCTACACTTTCATCATAAAGAAAGATGCAGAAAAAGAACAATAAAACTTCAATTCTATATTTCATGGCTTGGCAGTGTTAACTCTGGTCCTCAGTGTCACTTTTATTTTTTAAGAATGTTTTATTGCTCTCATACTGCAATATATCATCTGCAAAGTAATGCTATTTATTTAAAACATATTTACAACCATTGTAAAACACACACATGTATTACTTTCAGCAAGAGGTTATTAAGGTAGTCATCATCATCAGAACTAACACAACTATTAATCTGTACCAAGCAGCTTTCATTCTTCTTGAGTTTTTCTATTATTTGAAGTCAGCATTTTGAAATTTAGCTGCCAAAAATCAAGAGGCACAGGAAGATTTTACCTGGTATCCTGGGCAAGCCAAATCTCCTCCCCAGGCCTCTCTGTTCTGCTACCCCTTCCAAAGCTCTCTGCACCAAGTACTGGGACAACAAATCTGTTGTTAAGTTTAGGCCAGAAACTGCTCCTTAGGATACGTGCAAACAGTCTATTTCCAGCAAGGTCCAGATCCCAAACTTGAATTCTGCAGGCTTTTAATGGCACCAAAAGCCTACAACTACGGGATGGTAACTGTGTCTTTGTACAGGAACCATTCTTTACAATTCTCTACTGAGACGATGAGACAAAGACAGGCAAACTACAAAGATGGCATTAAAACAACTGTAGCTATGGGCTGTTGGAATTTTCTATGGTAAGTAAGAGGTGAGGCACCAACTTCAGTGGCCAAGACACTGCTTTCATTCACTACCTGCCACTCTCAAAGTCTTCTGGAGGAAGGTTGTGCCACTAAATCATCAGTGTCCTGAGGAAATTTTTATTTATTCCCTTGGAAGACTTTAAAAGACTCCAAAGTACAGTGGTTTTGCAAAACAGTATCCCTAGGCAAAGTATGCCCATTTGGTGGGCCATGCTATATCTCAAAAAGCAAAAGTTACCTCACACCTGTCTTTTATTCTATTTTAAAAATAATTGAGTATCTGTAGTTTGATATTATTTAAATAATATCAAAGTCATCCTTTTTCTTTCACACATAAAGTCAACCAATAGCAGATCCTATTTTGGAACTAGCAAGAGCAAAAGACATTTTGGTATAATGCTCTTTGGTAAGAGCAAAAACATCAATGTCATTTGGATGAAAGAGAGAAAGGGTGGTAAGAAAAGTGAAACTGACTTTCAGGATCTCTTACAACTCAGCCAGCTGGGTAACCACAGCAAACAGCCACACATTTGTTTGCTCCACAACTAACAACATACAGCCACTTTCACCAGTTGACTGCTTCACTTGCATGTAACAAACTGAATTTTAAAGTACACTTCTGTTTAGTGTTACACACACTATTGCTGCATCTACTTCCGCAACACATTCCGTAGTCAAACACCAGCCCTTTTATGGACATGCAGGGTGTGTTTACATCTTATTGAACCTTCTATTTAGAGGTTCCTTCCCCATTTTAAGATCCCGTTTTCAGTTCCCAGTTGTGGGCTGATTCTGTGACTCACCCTCGCCCTGCTATTACTCAAAAGAAGTCACCAGTCTTAGTTCTTCAGCATAACCAAACACCTCAGGAAAAGGAAGACAGAAGGACATTGGAAGGTGAGCACCAGGCAAGAGGATGAATATTCGATATCTCCGAGCTGTCTTGAGGAACAGAAAACTGACTGCACTGCACCTGAGAGGCAGTGGAGGTTGCCAGAAGCACAACTTAACTGTTTGCTTTCTCATCTCAAAGGTTCCTTCACATCTCTCTGCCAATATATCCAGTCCTTTTCTAACAGGAAGTGACTATGCACAGGCAGGCTTTGGACTCAAAGATGAAAGCATCCAAACAAGTCTGCCACAAACTCTCAGTAATACTCAGAGCAAACATCCTTATTAAATTCAATTAAAAGAAAAAAACAGTCAATTTTCCTTCCCTTCTCAGTCTAACTAGTCCAGATTGTCAGTCAATCAAAGGAACAGCCTAAAAATATTTTAAAAAATGAAATAAAAAATATCAATCTTATGATTGGAAGAGGCTGTGTCAGAATAATTACAATCAGACATAAATTTTAAAAGAAAACTGACATGCAGGCCCTCCCAGTAACACTAATCTACAGAAACCCTTTTGTTTTGGTACTAGTAAAACACATGCAATAGAGCACCATCCATCAGTACAGACCTGTATCAGGTGTCTCAGATTTATAGGAGCTACCTAAGAGAAACTCAAACCCCATCATTCATTCAATAAATAAAACTTATGAGGAGTAAATGGGTGACAGAGATAGACTCCAGTTATCTGCAAACCATAACTAGGTATAGATCTGCTCAAGATATTCAATCACTGATTTTGTACACTTGCTGTGTATCAGAGATGACTTTCAAGAGATGTTGGCTTAACTCGTACTGAAGACTGTTTGCACACTGGGGATTTCCAGCTGGGAAAGGATTTTGATTATTTGCACTAAAAACTGTCTCTCCTAATTCAAATGACCATCTAATTATTTATATACATGATGATATCTGTGCCTGATAAGAGCAGTTCCAAAAGAGGAAATTTACTAAAGTTTTCAGTTGGAATTAAGAGGGAAGACTGACACTTGCCTTCCTGTTATCTGGTTCCTTAATCCAGAATTTAAAACTGCAGAGACAAAGTGGCTAAGAGCAAGTGGGGATGAGACAACAGAGGTGAAAGGCTCTAAGAACAGCAATCAGTGACTGAGCTGGCAGTATTATTTCACAGAGTGCAACACTGTGGTAAAGGAAACCAACACAGCACTGCTATTACTTCTGTTGCCAGCAAGGGCCAGTGGTTTTAACAGCATCTTGGCCAGTAAATGCAGCAGCAGCCACTCAATTTCCACCCTATTTACCAACACCCTGAATACACCTTCCCATCCTACTTACCAATACTCTGAATATTTACCAACACTTACAGAACAAAACTCTCCACTTTAGTTAATCTCTCGAGACACTGTCAGGTCTCTAAAGCATTTAGCACTTTGGTTTGGAGCAGTAGTGTGATTTGGAAGCAAATCCCCCACCATCCCCAGTCCTGAGCACTATCTTAGCCTGCAGGGCAGTTATAGTGTGTGATTGGATTCCTTTTAAAACAAACTGCAGCTCCAAGACAGGCACAATTCAAAGCTTCTTCAGACAAGAATGAAGATTTACATGGATGGACCTTGGCACCAGTTGCTTGTTTACTTCTGCACATCTCCTGCACCAAACTGATTCCTATTAGATATGATAAAAAAGCCTGTGGAAACGTTAAGTGAACTGCCTACCATGTCAGCCTCATCTTCCCCTTTGAGGAAAGGGATCTTGAGTCTGATACATTTCTTAATATACTACACTGAGCAACTATGGTGGAGCTCACTGTAACAGTACCTTAAGCATTAATGCACGTTAATTCTTTAGCATTTATTCCTATTAACATGGGATGTCAAGTTAGGTATTTATAATTCACTCATTCCAACCATTTAAACAATATTTTACTTCTCATAACCTTCTCACTTTCCTTCTCAAAGATACAAAATATGACAAATTCATAGGCTGCAAGATAAAACAAATATTTCCCTTTGAAGAAGAAAAAACAAGTTACACACCACTTAAAATATTTCCTTACCTGTATATTTGTTCATAAGAAATAGGGATGTAGTCACCAGGACTCTGAGTTAAAAGCTGATCTATGGCACTGTCCAACTTTGGCCAATATGTGCTCTTATAGTCTTCAATTGTTATAACATTCATTACTGCAAGAAAAAAGATGAAACTGCATTTTAGTAACTTTATTTCAAAGATTAGAATCAAGCAAATGCTCTGAAATCTCAGATCACACCACTAAGCTGGCCAAAAAACCTGGAAACATCTCACTTCCACTAAGAGCACCTCATCTAAAACTCAAGCCCAGACTTGAATTTGTACCTTTTTACTTACAGAAAATAAAGTAAAATCAGAAAACTTGCCAAATCAGTGCTTGGATATTTCTCTGGGGCCCAAGCAGCAGGAAAAAACAAACTTCTGGGATTTCTACCATGGCAAGACAATAGTATTTTTTTTAAGTAACTAAAGGTAACTTTGTGGCAGCCCAGAATCAGCAATTAACACCAGGTCCTCACGTGCAGCAGAACAAGCTTTGGCCAAGACTGGCAGTTCTTTGAATACTCCAGATTTATTAATTTCACATGCCTCAGGTGGGACCAGCAGATTCCTTGGTCTAAAACTGATGCAACTCCCTCTGCCTTCAATTGCAAAGAGGCTTCCAGGCAACTTTTTTGAATCCAGATTAGTCCCCTCTAGCATGCACAGTAATACTCCTTTTTCCAGACAAGAATCAAAGCAGGGAAAACAGGAGGTATTTAAATTAGCATTCCTCACTATTCTGATTTTCTTCCTGAGCTTCCCAACTGCACCTTCTTGCACAAGTGACTCAGTGAGCCTTCACAGACACGGAAGGGTTTGAATCTCTCTTCTTTCAGAGAGGATTTCTGAACTAACCACATGTGGCTCAGTTCCAGCAGGTTAACACCTTCTCTTCAAGGACTACCTTGCTGACTTGTCACACCACCACGGCTTCACAGCACCCACTCAAAACAAAGCCTTCAGCAACTTACCACAGAGTTCACTGCATATCAAAACTACCCAGCCCAGGAAATCTAAAACTGAATTGTATTTTTGCAGGGGTTTGAAAGGAACTGGGTAAGTGACTTTTGGTAGTATTATGAAGAACAATTCTAAGAAAATACAGGCAAAGCAGTTAATAGTATCATGAGAAGCAAAAAAAGGCATAAAGAAAAGAATTCTTTGCAGAGAGAGTGCTCAGGCATTGGAATGGGCTGCCCAGAGAGGGGGTGGATTCACCATCCCTGGAGGTTTTTAAAGTGAGATTGGCCGTGGCACTGAGTGCCATGATGTGGTAAAGGGACTGGAGTTGGCCCAAGGGTTGGACTTGATGATCTCGGAGGTCTTTTCTGACCCAATCAGTTCTATGATTCTAAGAGAATGTGGAACAGAGAGAGGTATGAGGCAAGGAAGTGTTTGAACACTATCTGTAAAAGCAAGTATTACAGATTCCTCTCATGTGTCTTCTTATTTCAGCCAGAAACTTTGCTTAGAGAGGAATGTTGATGCAGTGGTTCCAGTCCTCTTCACCCAACCAGCCACTGGTCTACACTTGCTTCAGCCCCGTTACAGAACCAGATCTGGTTAACCCAGTAAGTGTCTGAGCAGTGAACAGGATGCTGCAATCTGAAAGTGCAGCACCATCTGCTAACAAGGCAATAAAGATGACAGGTCTGGGTACACAACTACCAGGATTTCAGTTAACAAGTCCACCAAGTCCACTCCATGATGAAAAAGCATCTGTGCAGTCAGGAACAGCACAGCACCTGCTTGGCAGTAGATTCACCCCTTAGCCAGTATTGCTCGAGTTCTCATCCCTTATAGAGCCCACAGTGCAGGCAGACGTTCTCAGGAGCAGCTTCCACACAGCAGCTTTACTACTTCCTAGAAACATAGAATTGATCGGGTTGGAAAAGACCTCCAAGATCATCAAGTCCAACCCTTGGGCCAACTCCAGTCCCTTTACCACATCATGGCACTCAGTGCCACGGCCAAGCTCAGTTTAAAAACCTCCAGGGACGGGGAATCCACCCCCTCTCTGGGCAGCCCATTCCAATGCCTGAGCACTCTCTCTGCAAAGAATTTCTACCTCATCTCCAACTTCAATTTCCCCTGGCAGAGCTTGAGCCCGTGCCCCCTTGTCCTATTGCTGAGTGCCTGGCTACTTGTGCTTACACTCAGCAGCAAAATTTGAGCTTTTGTTTTTCACTTTATCCCCCAAAAAGATGGGCCTCCACAGAAGTGCTGTGTTCCACAGAAAACATGAAACTGAAGTCAACAGAAATATTCAACCAAGTTGATGTCAGATTTCAATGTATAATCACACCCACGTTAATCTGGTTTAACATGTTAAACAAGCCCTATTAATTTGAAAGAAAGTAGTCAAATAAGAATTGAGAACACTGAAATATAACTTTTAAGGCTGTTGAGATGTTAATTGTTTTATTTTGTTTTTTACAATAAGGAAAGAGAAAGAAGCAGCAGACAGGAAGGGCTGCCCATTAGACACACTGCACAGATAAAGGACAAAACACTGTTATGAACAGCCCTGGGAGACTTGCATAGGAAATACTGATAAATTCACAGTAACGTTCTATAAAGGCTTCAGTTTCATTCAAAAGTCTCTTACAAGGTACTATGTAATTTGATTTCCACACTCAGTTCTGAAACTGATCCAACCATAATATTTATACAGCTAAAAGTCCAAGACTACACACTAAACAATCACTATTTTTATTCTTCTAATCCAGAAAACAAACTACTTTAAAATGTTAATAACTGTCACAAGTCAGTAAAGCCCCTTTTTCTGGCAGTGCTTACACACACAAAAAGTGAAGGATGCCTTATAATAGGACCCTCCAAATACAAACTCCACTAGAACAAGTTCAAGATCAGGAAGGAAGGAATCACACAGATCCTCAGCAAGAAAAGACTGGCTGCCCTTTTAGAAACTTCTTTAATTTTTCACTTTTCCATCTTTTGAGGATGGCATGCTTAAATGCTTATCCCTATATCAGGTATTTGACATTTAAAAGGATTTGCCCAACAGCTTCCGTTCCCACACCACAAGCAAAGATCACTTTCATTTTGTTGAAATTTAGTTTGTTTCTGGGAAGTGATACTGATATTTTGTAACAAAACATGCCAGAATGCACTATTTTATCCAACACCAGCAAGTCTGGGCTGGGGGTGGGAGAAAAATCAACCTGATAAAATGGAAAGGAAGTCAGTATTTTCAGAGAATTGTAAAAGACTTCACAAGTAAAGCTTGAGCAGCAACTGCTTCTTTTCCATATACAAAAACAGTTCAAAAGAAAAACTGGTGAAGTCAAATGCAGCAGTGAAACCATTTAAGTAAAAAAAGAATATGCATGAGCTTCCTCTCATAACCCAGATATATCAGTATCATAGCCATAAATGAAACATAGCCTGCTCCAAACTACCAATTCTTTGATATCAGCTTCAATGAAAACAATGGCAAAACCCACTGAGATTTAAAAAAGAAAAAAGAACCCAGAAGCAGGTAAATATCCCCCATGAAACTGATAATAACAGTTTACACACAGCTCAAAAAAAGATGCTGAAACAGTAATGGACAGGATGTGAAGAACAGAACAGAATATTAATTTTAACACAAAAATCACTGACTTAGATCAGACAAGCTGAAAAAATACTCAATACACTTACTATGGTCACATATAAAAACATCCTTCTTTGAAATCTATAGTTAAAAATCAAGGGACAGAGGAGGACAGCTACTCCAACCTACTGTCCAGTGTGCAGACATCAGTCTGGCAATTCCCTGTCATTTATTCTGACAATAAATACGAAATAAGCATCCAAGCATCTTTCACAACCTGTATTTGACAGCAACATACACACAACTTTTCTGCCTTATTAGCAGTGTACCCTAAAATCCTAAAATACTTTGTCAAAGTGTGCAAATTCTTCAGGCAGATGTCTAAGGCTGATCTACAGACTGTGGCTCAGTCCCTTCCTTTCTCTCACCCTCATGCACGTGTTTACACAATGGATTTTGCTCTCCCCCCTGCCTGACATGTGCCAGAATACATTAGCAAGTTTAGGAATCTGCCCGTGGTTGCTCTCAATTCTATTCTATTTTTATAACGTGTTTCTCAGTGTGCAATAAGACTGGTTAGAAAAAGTAACTTTCTCTTCATCAGACCATTTGCCTGTGCAGAAATACACACACACTGCACTGAACAATGTTCTGCAACAGGGAGAACAACAGATTTCATGGAATGCCAAAGCACTCAGCCACATGTGCCTGTCCTAAATGGGACAGGCACTAACTGGCATCAAAGACATTTATAACCATTCTTGTTTGAAAAGGATAAAAGAAACAAGAAGGAAACTCTTCATTTTTCACCCCAAGTGAGTTATGCTGCAATTACTACTATGGAAAAGTTTTTCTTAAAGTATTTAAAGTTCTTACTCTTGTATTCTCCCTCATGGCCTTTGAAAAATACTTTTATAACACTACTGCTTTAGAAATCCATAACTGTGACTGAAGCTGATCAATATTTAGTTGTAAGTTTACCACAGCTTTGAAGATTTTCTTAAGTTGCTTCAACAGAAGAAAAGCTATAAATGAACTATGCATTATTCTCTCTGATTTTAACTCTCAGCCTCAACAAAGCCTCAAGGAAGATGTCCTGGATTTGGCTCCTCTGAAAGATAAGAAGGATAACCTGTCCAAGACAGGCTCTGCATCAAGGCATGAATCCCTGCTCGTTCAGCTGCAGAACTCCCTCGTGCAGCAGAGAACACACAAGTTTCCCATCAAGCTTTAGACTGACAATCAGCTTCTCTACACGTTCTGCCATTACTGAGACAGAGCAGCAGGAGAGGATCTGGCACACACTGTCTCTGTTTTCACTGTGCACTTACACCCAAAGTGACCCTTCTCCTTTTTTCTATACATGAAAATGAAACAAAGGATATGAAGGGATCTTCTGTCAGAGCCAGGATCAGAATAGGAAGTATCTCAGCTCAGCCCCTGTACTTCCTCAGTCAATGCCACTTCACTGGCCCCGTTCTGTGTGCTCACATGTACCATCACAAAGGTGTAGCAGAGTTCTAACCAACACAAATTAGACAATTTTGTATTGTGCAAGAACACTAATTTTCATTAAAACAATACTTAACATCAGTAAGATACTGTGTTGAGATACCAGTGGTGGAGAAGTGAAAAGAAGAACTCCAAAACCACAATCTAAGCAAAATCATGCTCTCCTGCTTCTTCTCCCTCTCAGACATAACCTGTGGATTAGCTGGGAACTCACTTTCCCATCTGGGTGGAGATCCAGCTTGAAAATTATTTTTATTCTGAAACATAAGGCAAAACTAAGATCCTAAATTTCTGGACTGGGAATTCAAGAGCCTGGGTCAGCAAGGCTGAAGGACACTTCACTTCAGCTGTCTCGGGTGTTCAGAAGCCACCCCAGGGTACCTGGAGCCTGACAAGCAAGGCAGGCAGAATGGCAGGGAGCAAACAGAGTCTGAGAGATTCAACTTCAAAGCAGCCAGGCCTGGCCATGAGCCTGGAGCCACGAAACCCAGGCTGCCAGAGGAGCAGGGATCCAGAAGCCTGAACTTCAAGCTCCTGATCAGCTCTGGAGCCGGACAGGTGAGAGAACACTGGGGAAAGTAGACAGGACAAAGATATAAAACTGCACTTCCCATCACAGTTTTATCATGGCATTACACAGTTAGGAATACTTTTAACTACCCAAATCCAAGTTCTCTAATAGTCCACTCGAAAAGCAAAAGCCTGTTTTGCCCACAGGGGTGACATCTGGAAACAAAAGCAGAACTGAAATGCACAGCAAAAAAAATTTTCCTTTCCCTCAACCTTTGCTCAGCAAAACAATAGAGAAGTTTGTCATTTCTATTAAAAGCTACATGCAAAAGGTGTTGTGGAGCCCTGTCCCTAGAGGTGTTCAGGGCCAGGTTGGATGGAGCTCCAAGCAGCCTGTTCTAAAGGAAGGTGTCCCTGCCCAAGGGAGGGGTGATGGAACTGGATGGTCTTCAAGGTCCCCTTTCAACCTAAATTATTCTGTGGCTCCAAGATTCTATTTTTCAGAGTAGATCAACACTCAGTCGTTCTCGTTAGGCCTTTGCAGACACATCTCATTCCCAGGACAGCACAGCCCTCCCACGGGCTCTGAACCCAAACAGGTTTCCAATTCACCTCTGGGATTTTCAGGCAGAAAGAAAAAGCTTCAGGAAAAGCAACAGTGCCTTCAGACAGCCCCAAACCCTGCCCACGCTCACTCTCCCGGCCCTACAGCCAAATCCACCGTGACAGGAAAGCAGGAGAAGTCGCGGCGAGCAGAAGAAACGTTAGTTTGTCCTTCCAAGGCATTTGACTTCGCTTCGAGAAGTCCCTCGGGGCGAGACCCAGGCAGGGGCAGGGGGAGAGCCGAGCCCGGCTCAGGGGGCAGCGGGGACAGAGGGGGGATAGAAGGGACAGCAGGGACAGAAGGGGCAAAAGGGACAGCGGGGGCAGAAGGGACACGGGAACAGAGGGAGCAGAGGGCACAGAAGGGACAGTGAGACAGCGGGGACAGAAGGGGACAAAGGGGGCAACGGGGAGAGAAAGGGCACAGAAGGGACAGAAGGAACAGTGGGACAGCTGGGACAGAGGGGGCAGCGGGGACAGTGGGGACAGAAAGGGCCGCGGGCAGGGCGCGGGTCACTCACGGAACTTGGAGGTGGAGGCGCTGATGTTGATGGCC
>VWZD01008879.1:600714-736624 GCA_013396695.1 Sakesphorus luctuosus | reverse complement strand
GACCGCCCTGCCCAAACCGGCGGGGGCGGATCCCGTTCCTCGATGCCAGGGAGTTCTTTTCCCAGGGGCTTTTCCCAGGAGCGGGGCGGGCCGGCAGGGCCGTGGCATGAGGGCAGAGCCGGGCCCCGCGCCCACAGCGCGCCCTGGCGGCGCCCGAGGAAGGCCAAAGGGCGGCGGATGGGAAAGGGTTCAAATTAATTAAATTAAAGGTGGATCGGGATTTCACACCGCCCTTCCCAGGCAGCCCCGGCCAGGGGAAGGTGTCCCTGCCCCAAAAAGAACTAAATGATCCTCGAAGGCGCTTCCCACCCACCCCGTGAATTCCGCCGCTCCCTGCGGTGTTTTAAATTCTCCTGGTAACGGGGAAAACCCTTCACAAATAATGTATGAAGGCGTTTGTCTGTCAATAAGCAATGCAACATTAACTGTTACATTCAGTGTTACATTGTAAAAAAAAAGTGTATTTCAGTATGCTGTTCATCAGGATCTGTGCTGGTAGGACAAACTGAGACAGGGGAGATTTGGGGGGGGATATCAGGAAAGAATTCCACACTGTGAGGTGTGAGACACTGGAACAGGTTGCCTGGTGAAGTTGTGGATATCCCATCCCTGGAAGTGTCCCAGGCCAGGCTGGATAAGACCTGGAGCAGCCTGGGATAGTGGGATGTGTCCCTGCCCATGGCAAGGTTGGGACCTGATGTTCTCTGAGCTCCCTCCCGACCCCTTCACATTCCACAATTCCATGAGGATAATGTCTAGTTGCCTTCAAGTGTATTTCCTTTGGGTATTATTTTCACTCTCACCTGGTTGATGCCATAGAAGAACAGGAAAGAATAGTGGGGGGGTTTACTGAAAAAAAATTCCACTGTGTAGGGTATTTGTTCTTTCTTGACCAAAAAAAAAGGAAAAAGGTAGATAAAATGATAAAATCAAAGGTGGCTTGTCCTCTTTCTAAAACATCTCATAAAAAGTGAAAAATGTGTCATTTTTTTTCCAAGCTGAAACACCAAAGTGCATTTTAGAATGAAACAAAATTTCCCTGGTTTATACAAGCAGAAGATGCCACTGATTTCCCAGCACACTAAAACTACTCTGAGTTCCTTTGATAAAGACAAATTATGAAAACAGTTTGTCCCTCTTGCATGTTTTTTTTTCATACATATTTGAGCTAGCAGTGTTTTTCCTAGATGTGAAGATCACAGTGTGAACTTCAATGGCCTGTTCAAACCAACAGAGTCTTCTTTTTCCAACACCAGTGAGTCACAGTTTTGTCTCAGGAGTCCAAGAGCTGATTTGGCACATCACACATAGATCTTAGATTATGGGTTCAGCATATTCACACACCTGCCTGCTTTGGCCATTGATTTATTTCCATCTGCACCTTAACCACAGCTAGAAAAAGAACAGACAGAACATCTTTGATCACTTTAGCTGTGTCTTTCCATTTACTGAGTGAGATGTTCAATATCATGTAAATATCAGAAGAGTCATTTATAATGATGTTAAACTTGGGAAGCTGAAGCAGCAAACCATTTTTAGCTTAGGTAAGTGTTGGGATTCTCTGATAATAACAAAGAATTGAAGTTTTTGCATAACTTCACTGCTTCAACAAAGACATGTTTGTGTTCTCAGCCCTCAGAGCAACCCCACTGCACCCTCCTACTCATCTGCTCCCACTCAGATGGTCTGCCAGTATTAAAAACACCGTGACCTGAGGAGGAATCAGAAACTTAGCCTTATCAGCATAACTTTATCTTTGTTTTACTAATTTCAAAAGTGCTTGCATTAACACCTAAGAGCAATGGAAAAGTAAGACAAACCCAGCATTTATCAGTTTTAGAATTGTTTCTTTTCTACTTCATACTCTCTCGTTGCACACACCTATTTTTGTTTCGATCTCTGTAATTTACTGACCAGCTGAGGTCTCTGGTTTGGCTGAGTTCGAGGGGGTTTTTTTGCCATGATCTTTAAAGGTATGTTGCCTTTCTAATCCCTTTTCACAACGTTCCTTGCACTGTGACTACACTCACTGCACTTCCTTGTGGCAGGAATCCAGAAAAGCTTAGGAAATACTTCACTAGGCATCTCTCCACAGTCTCCTCCGTTGCCTTGTGCAACAGCCAGCTCATCTTCCAAATCCAACAAGAAGCTCTTTCTTGCAAATAAGGCAAATGACAAGCTGCAACAGTCATTTATGGCTCATGCTATTTAGAATATGACTGCACACTGATAAAGGCACTATCAAATGGTTCATCATTGAAGCAGCACTTGTTTATATGTACACACTGTGGAGACTTCTCTGTGTTGTTTCCTTTTTTCCTCGTCAGCATGTGAAAGTTTGATTCAAGCTTTAAATACTGCCTTGGCAAAATTGCATTTTGCAATACCACAACTATAATTATTTTCACTATTAGCTGAAAATACCACTTAAAAATGCAATGCTGGAAAGACCTGAAGATCTTCTCATTTCCGTAAGAGCCCTGGAGACTTGAGACTTGTCTTTATTGTAACTACCTCGTCAGTAGACTATAGCAATTTTGGCAACAAAATAATATGCAGATGTCACACTTTCATTTCAGTCTCCTGGAAATGTATGTAATTACCCAGACAAGTATCAGAAGTCTTTGTTACATCTTCATCCTTTTTTTTTTTTTTTGCCACAGCACTTTTGATAACCAGGTCACAGCCACAAGCTCTACTACAAATTAAAAGGGAAGATCAAGATTTCCTAATAGTACCATCCATGGTACATCCAGGCATTCAGCAACAGGACAAGGGGGCACAGGCTTAAGCTCTGCCAGGGGAAATTGAAGTTGGAGAGCAGAAAAAAAATTCTTTGCAGAGAGAGTGCTCAGGCATTGGAATGGGCTGCCCAGAGAGGGGGTGGATTCCCCATCCCTGGAGGTTTTTCAGCTGAGCTTGGCCGTGGCACTGAGTGCCATGATCTGGTAAAGGGACTGGAGTTGGCCCAAGGGTTGGATTTGATGATCTCGGAGGTCTTTTCCAACCCAATCCATTCTATGATTCTGTGGAAAGTGTGCATCATTAAAGAAATATTTTCTACACAGAAATTCATAGAAATGAAACCACAAGGAAGCTTTTCCTTCCAGGTTCTCAGAAGCAGGCTGTGACACTTGTTTCTGCTGGATGTTTCACCTTGTGTAAGTCCAATTTTATATGAACATTTGTATCAATCAGATAAGGGGATTTAGTTTTTCTCATGCATTTTTGTTTATAAAGCAGAATTATTGGGTACCCCACAGCAGCTCTTTCTGCACTCTCTTGTCCCAGCTGGGTGTATGTAGGTAGCAGATAAATTATATATGAGGTATGTTGGGAAAAGACATACATAATATGTTTTGGGTTATTTCCTGCTATTGGTAATAGACACTGTGGCATAGATACAATTCTTCTGGTTTTAAAACAGGCCGTTTTTCTGTATTTCCCAAGTGCCCAGTCCATTGAAGTCAATAGGAAAGCTTTCATTGATTTCAGTGGATTTTAATCAAGCCCTAACACAGCATGTAAAATGCTTTTCAGATTTATAGCTCTGGTTCTAAAAACTAAATAAAATAATTGCAACAAGAAAGAAATATGAATGCTAAGCAGAGCCTTAAATAGCAGTCTGTCAGGAGGAGCATGAAACAGAGCCCTTTCAATAGCAAGTAAGACAAGCCCCTTGCAGAGTGCTGGCAGACAGCAGATAAACCAAAAGGGAGGTTTAGGTGCTTATTATTTTTGAGACACATTTTGACAGTTGATGACTTGCACAGGCACAGACAACTGATAGTCCCTCTGCAGTCTGGCAATTTGTGGCACGCCCCTTCCAACAGAAATTACCACTTAGGACAAGCTGAGTAGTGTAAAATTTTCTTGAAAATGTGCCAGTAGTGTGGAGAGACCACCCTTAGTGTTTCATGACTATATATGCTCTGTAAACACTGACTATATAAAGTGTCTCTCATTATATTGTGCTGTCTCAGTCTCTCCCTAGGGGGGGAAAAATAAAAAAAAAAAAAAAAAACAACAAACCCACACACAGAAAAGAAGCTCCAAAACAAAAAAAAACCCCAAACAACTAAAAAACCTAAAGAAACAAACAAACAAACAAACAATTGTCACAGCTTACATGATAAGTCCTTGGGGAAAAAATGCTGTTAACTTGTTTTACCAGTGGTATGGATTTGTGAGAGTTCAGAAGGTGTCACAGCACAGGCAGAAACCAGCTGCCTGAAGAGGAACAATCCCTACCATCTTCCACAAGCAGAAGCCCTGCTTCAAACGAAGGCAATCCCAACTAACCCCCATCAAGACAGCAGGAGTGTGCTCTTGCCAGGGGCCAGTACAGTGTTTTGGTGCAGAAGAGTAGCCTGCAGTTGCCACACATCCAGGGAACAGCAGGGTAAATGGAAGCTGCTGATCAAAGCACAGGCACTCCAGCGATGTCTGTCCTTTCCCTGTACTGGGCTGGACACACAGTTGCTTTGCAGGGCACAACACAAATGTATAGTCAAATCAGATCATAGTCTCCTGAAGTGAACAAAAGTGTAACACCACAGTCTGCGGTCTGGCACACCTGGGGGCATATATATCTCAATAATTTATATTTAGGATAAATGGGAAAGTTTTAGTAAGGTTCAACTGCCTCAATACTTCTGTCCAGCAGCGAGGCTGTGCTCCTCCTCCCCAGCCTTATAAAGAGAACAGGACCTAGAACTGTGTGAGGCTGTTTAAAATGAAAAGATATTTTCGAACCAGGTCCCTCTCCATGCCTGAACTCCACCACCAGCAAGATATTAAGAGCACAATGACTATAGTAATATATCCCATGAAATTTTTTCTAGCTTCCCCACTAGTGGTCACATTCCCTGGTGTGAGGGCCTTGAGTGCAGTAATTTGTTATAATTAACATGACCAGTCTCACTTTGGCTCCCATAAAACTTGTACCCTTTTGTCCACACGCTCTGTTTAAGCTCAGAGCTTAAGGTTCACTCTATACCTGTCCTGTGTTGTGTTTGTCCCATCACCTTTCTCTGCCAAGTCCTGATGTGTTTCTTCCCTCATAATTTATTAAACAGAAATGTCTCAAGGTCTGTGTCACTCAGTTTCTGCATATGAGAATAACTCAGTATTTGGCCTATGGGAACAGACAGATGAGACAGCCCTGCACAGCCACATTCCCTGGGCCAGATACTCTGGATGCTCTGTCACATCAGCCAGACACATAAAGCAATGCCCTAACCAAGCCCTGAGGACAGCAAGCTGGGTGGCATGTGTATCCTGTAACACAGGACATGTATTCTGCTCATATGGCTTTGGGTTTGGTTTTACAGCACAAATACAAAGCACAATCCTTTCAGCATAATTGCACTACAAGCATTTTTGTGGCATGTGATATGGCTTAATCCTTCTAACTATGGGCATGACCAGATTATTTTGTCCCATAAAACAATATGAAAAGGAGCTCACATTAAATAATAAAATATATTGCCTGATATTCATTAGTAATCTCATTTTGGTTGTTTTCTGCGCTTTTGGTCAGTCAGTCACAAATCTGGACAACACTGGGCCAGTGCAAGCAGTAGAAAGAAGTCTTTGAAACTGTATGCAGTACTTTACAAAACCTCCAGCCTGCCTCCAGCACACATGAAGAATCTCAGTGTGATCAGTGCTTCTGCACTACAAAATCTGAAGAAAAATGAAGACAATTACCTACCAGCAGGGAAAGCTTCAAGCATCTCAAAGTCCAGGACACACACAGACAGCTGGCCACATGTCTTGTCCAGAGTGTGAACCACCTTTTTTGTACAGTTATGATACAAGTGAGATTTTGGCCACATTTGAGCAACCCATAGCAGTTAATACCATGCTGGAACGTCACGTGTTTGAGCATTGCATGATACCACTGCAGATGACAGTCCTGCCAGCTAAGCTCAGGCATTGCCACAGAGCTGTACTGGGCTGTGCCACTCCAGCATCATCCTCACAGGGGATACGATGCCACTTCCATGCAGCTTCCTTTGGACATGTGGCTGTCAGACCTTGTGCTGGGTGTTGGTCGTGCAGGTTCTCCACCAAGTGTCCCCACCCAGACTGGCTCAGCTGGCACAGGTGAGGTCTCAGTAGGGGCCAAAGTGGATATATGGTTCTGCCTCCCCAGTGGATTTGGGTTCTTCAGGAGGGATCTGATGCATTCAAGGCAGTAAAGAGCTGCAGAGGCTTGTTCACGAGTGCTTTTTCCAGCCTATTATTAGGTGCCAACCTACTCCCCTGGGACCACAGGGCTGGGCACGTCTTCTGGCACATGGGCACATCCAGTGACATGTGCTTACGGGGCAGCACTTGGAAATAAACACAGAAGCCCTGGTTTTATTACTGTGAAAGGAAGAAGCAAAACAGCATGTAAATTTTCTGCTGTTTCATCATGTTTTCTCATTTGACTTGCTCCATTATCTCCTGGTAATCTTCTGCTGAGCCTCTGCCTCTGCTCGGGTGTGCAGTCTCTTGAAAGCTTTCTAAAAGCGCCCCATTTATCAAACAAGTGCTCCTTGACTAAAGGAAAAAGGAAACTCTAGATTTCTCAAAGCAGATTTTGTTTATTTTATCCTTAAGTATTTAATGTCTTTCTCAGAGTGTATTCAGGAGAGTGCGCAAACTTTGGTTCCCACAAAACAAAATACATGCATTAAGTAACATTTTCAGAGAATCTGCCAAAGGTTTTGTGCTTTAATCTTAAATCCATGTTTCCCTTTCCAGTTGTTTAGCTGAGAATGTAAATATAAGGCGTGTTGAGTATAAAAGCATAAGAAATTTGGTCATTTAAAAAAAAAAGAAAAAGAAAAAAGTATTTTGATATTAACTGATGCCAATAGGATTCTCTCACTAGTGAGGAATATTTTTAAAGGGACATAAAAAATGTATTTAGGTATCAACTTCAGAAAATATTTGGGAATTTTTCATAATAGAATGAATAAAGTAAAAACTTTCATTCCTCCTGGACTTTTCACAAGTGTAGCAGCAACAATTTGCTGGTGATTGAGAGCTATCCATGTAACAAAACACTCTGGTTCGAGTTTTCCAAAATGAAAACAAAAACGTCAACATAAGCAGCAACAGGCAGATCATCTCGTGGAGCCAACTGTGACTGGCCTAGAGGTGGAGCCAGTCGTCTGCAGGGCTGAACACAGAGGAGCGACGTTTCCTGAGCAGTAATGCGGGAAAACTGAAAAATACGGATAATGTAAGTCATGTATTTGCTTTAATAATGCCCATATGTGTCTGACACATCCTCACCAGTAGCGAGCAGCAGGTTACTAGAAGATTTAGAATATATTAGTGATGGCCACAAGAGGATTTTTCAAGGGAAAATCTGAGAAGTGAGCCTGGGGCAGGAAGGAAGAATCATTGCACAAAAGAAAATCATATATAAAGGGGAAGAGAACAAGTAGCACCTCCCTTTACAGAGTAAAGCTTTGCTGCCCTACCATTCAGAGTCCTGCTCCTGATTACTGTCTTGCACAACGTTTTTAGGTGTTAAGCAGCAGTTCTCTTGCTGTTTCAAAAACAGACCTTTCTAGGACAGTTTAATAAGATATCAGGAAAGTTTTTCTCCATCACATCTTTCATTGGCTCTCACATCTAAGACATTCTGGAAAACAATTTGCACGGCACTTATCTGGGCTGGGGTGAGCTACCAGCATGGAGCAACAGAAGTGTGGGCGCCCAGTCTTTGTTTTGTGTTAGATACTGGGTATTGACGTCCTCATTCTTTGTATTTTCTCAGAAAATGGAAAAAGAGCATCCACAGTTCCTCCTGCTGGAAAATAATGCATGAATTCATCATGTCTTGAGTTTTAAAGTGGATCATTATGTTTCCAAGGCTACAGGAGAGGAAATACTGGTCCATTAAGACATTTTCTCCCCCATAAGCTGTTCACGGTGGGGAAGGCTTTAATGAAAATCTATCCTATGGTTTCTTCATCTGCTTTCAATTCAATACTCAAAGGAAGGTCCACCCATGCATTCTGCAGGACGTGACGTGACTTCCCACTTTCTTCTGCATTGGCAAAGTGTCCAGAAGTTGACACCTGCTTTGGTTCACTCCAAAATTTCAGGTGGCAGAACTAGTGTCCCCTCTGTAAAATACTTCAGGGTGAAAGGAATTACACAAATGCAAGAGGTTTTATAGACAAAGTTAAACACAGAAATAACAAATGCAAGAGTTTTTTCAGGATTGTTATTCAAGGACCAAAGGCACACACATACCAGCCTCTAACCCTCATGATTACTGCTCTTAGCAGCACAGCAAGTGGCCTTATCTTAATCAAACTTCACAATCAGTGCTCCAGCCTCATCCTCTTCAGTCTGCCTAGAGCTTTGGCATCATTCACCACCCACAATCTTGACTTGCTTGGTTTCTCTGCTCAGTACTCTCTAATTTTCTTCCTTCTTCTTCAGTTATTTCTCTCTTCAGCCTTTCTTCCCCCACCCAAGTTGTGCTTATATCCCTGGCTTAACTTTCCCTCCTCCCTCCCTTTCTGTCAGTAATACAACCTCAGCATATCAAAAAACTATAAGCTCGACTTCAAAGACAGCTTTTAGTCTCCATCCAGACTCACTACCATATCTCCTCCTCTTATCTCTTCTCTTGTGCACAGCCCTGTCATCCCACCTGGCTGCTGCCCTGGCTTGGGCCTTTGTGTCCCCACATCCTGCCATTCTTGCCAACTGGCTCAGGTAACATTTTGGCGTACACCCTCTCTCACACATCCAAAGGTGTGAGTTTTCTGAGCAGGTTCTTTCCCCTTTCCTCAGTTACAGTGACCTTTTTTCACTTCCCCTTAATGGACATGGTTATGTCCCTCCTTTACCCATCAAATCAACCATGTTGCTAAACTATCTCAGACTCCTCTGGAGTTTCTGGACCCCCTTCCCCATTGCATCAAACAGAGGCTTCACTTTCACCGTTCTTTCTGATCCAGTTCTTGTCTTTCATTAAGTGTCAGGAAACCAACTCTGTCCTCTAATCCATCCAGGATAAAAGCTCTTATCTCCCACTTGTTAAAACACTCTCTTAGGCACCTTTGTGCTTTTTCCCAGGCAGCTATAAGGATCAGTGAAACTATCCTCATTATCCTTATAATTCTCTTGTGACATTACGTCAATAAAATCCTTAAGTGTTAGGCTGTGGGTTTGCTGAAACCCTCTGCCTGAGTGGCTCATATGTCCTTCTGCCTCCCTCCCTGTCTGTATCCATTCATTAGTTCTGTCTGATAGTCAGATCTTGGCCTTTGAAGGACAGACATCACCTTTCCCCTTCACAGGCTCCACCACGGTGGGGTCCTGATCTGAAACCAGCTGCTGCATTACAACAGTAGGTGAGCAAATTGATCCATATCCTTTTCCCATCAAAACTGGGCTTCAAACTTTTTTCCTAATAGCATACCTGTCTCAAACTCACTACAGGTTGCAGGAATTTAGATGCAAATGACACATATAACGTTGCATAATAAAAAGAAGCAATGAACTAGCAAAAACGTTGATGAGCATTATTGAAGACTAATTCTGACTTTGTACCAAAATGAAAGAAAAAACAAATATAGACATTCCTGCCAGCATATCAGCAGAAAAGTGATAAGAACAGGCAAAAGCATTCCTAGGAGGTTTTGATATGTACCATATTTTAAATTAACACCTTTCCTTCTATCAACTATTTGTACCTAACCACTGGTAGAACTTACTAGGAAATGAGAATACAAGAAGGGAGCTTTTAAAGGATTCTAGAACTCAAGCCCCTTTTAAATGTCATCTTCTGACATTACAAAAAATATGAAATCCCATCCCATTTTTGTGGTTGTTCTGTGCTAATAAGAAACATTAACAGATTATGCTTCATGTCAAATAGTTTCTTTGCTCTTGCCACTCCATCTTGCAAGCTGCTCCTTCTTTGCTTACAAGACTGATTCACTAGGACTGATTTTATTCCTAAATCAGGCACCTATCCACTTGGCTTCAGAGACATTTCTCTTGAAGTGAAAGCAGAATTCAAAGAAAATAGTCTTTTATATTCATATGGTCAAACCCATTTTGTTTTCCTGTTAGACAACAATTTCTAAGCCACAAATCTTTATGAGGATACATTTTGCTGGCAGACTTATAGTGGTAGCAGAGCTAGCATAGCATTCCTAATTCCAAACACTACCAGTTTGACATATGTCTAAGTCTAGAACAGAGGGACTAAGCTTTTAAATAGCTTAATTCATTGCTGCAATTTCTTTGATATATATCAGCTGAAAATGTCACCCAGGATCAAAATCATCATGGAGATGCTACAAAACAAAATAGTGGATGAAAAACAATGCAGGAGGAAACATAAACAAAATAAGCTTTATTTACAGTAAATAAAAGGACACTGAGACAATAATAAGCAAATCACTTCTCTTTATGTGTATTCATTAGCTTGGCTTAAGTTATGTGGAAATTTTACTATAAACCTCACTGCTGCAGTGCATAATTAAGAAAAGCACAGGGACTACTAAATGTTATAGCAAAAAAATCTCAGCTGAATCTAATCACCTATCATATGGTCTCCTTCAAACATTCTCTGTTGAAGTGGAATGAGAATTGCCATATTGTAAGTGAACCTTTATGTGCTGCTTTATAAAAGAAGCTAATTTCTATGCAAAAAAAAATCACTATGCAGGAACTAGTTGAATTAGGCAAAACAAACAAAACACATAGTAATCTTAAATAACTACGTTACTTACATAAAAAAGGTATTGAGTATCCTGTTATATGTGGTACTTTCACTGACAGGAATTTGTTTCAATGTTTCTTCTGTAAGTAAAATAGGTAAAGAAAAAGCCATATGACACTAATAAAGGGAATTAGGTCAGCTTCTGAACTCATCCATCAGTGTAAGTGCAGCACATCTCCAGCTCATACAATTCCAAAATCATTTAAAGCGACTGTTTTCAAGTCAATCTTCCCTCATCCACCTTTCTTTTTGCCACAGGCCAGAAATAGCACCTCATAATTTATCTTCTATGTCAAGCTTTGCAACAGCTGTCCCCTTCTGAGCCACTGAACTCAGTTTGCTGCATCTGCTTTCAATATATACACTGGAACCACATTTTCTCTATTGCAGTCACCTGTCAAATATGGTTTAAGGGAACACGCTTCAGATAATGCTAAGAAATGCTACATACATGAGACTCCTCCTGTGCTTAGAATTCAGTGTGTTTGTGTGTCTTGAAGTTTGAACTGATCATGAAGAGCTTACAGAAATTCAACTCATTGCAATGAGCTAATGCTGCTAATTTGTGGGCTGGAATGCCAGGGGAAAGTTGGCTGATAATTTTTAATTTTATAAAATTAGAAATTGCCTTGGACCCAAACATTCAAAATTTCCATCTAAATAAATGCTGAAATCTTCCATGTTCTTTTCCCACATGCCCTGCATTACAACCAGTCTGGGACACTTACCTCAAATAAGTCAGGAATTCCCAGAGCTTTTCTTAGTTTCCAGGTCAGGGTGTGAATCCCCTCCATGTGCTGGCTCTGTGAAGGTTAATCTCAGGCCTGACAAGCCCTTGTCCCTCTCCATCGTGCCCCTGATGCTCTCCTTTAACCAGAAGTAAAACTTGGGTGCATGGACAAAAGCAAAGGCACTTTGGACAGGAGCCTGTTCTGGGCAGTCAGGAGGATGCCCCAGAGCTTGTGTTTGCCATTCAGCACAGATGTATCATTGTTCCCTTTAGAAAAGCTGATTACAACACCCCAGTGTACCCAGGCTGCTGTGCACAAGCTCTTCCTTCTCTGCAACTTTGTCAGAAACTCTCTGGCTTTTCACATTGCCCTAATAACATTTAGCCTGATCTAAGTGGAACAACAGTGGTGGAAGAGACAACACTCAATGATTTATTATCTGTTGTAGGAGTCTACCTGGAAACACATGCCCAGTTCCAGGGCTCTGCTATACCAAGCACAAGAGAAGAGACTAATTTAGCAACAAACCTCTGCTCTGCACAATTTACTGAGCAGATGTCGGACAGGATAAAAAGAACAACCCAGATGATGGGAGAAGTCTCCTGAAGTTGAACCTCACCATACCAGGTTATTTATCTGTTTCCACACCTTCGCTGCTCTGAAGCCACAGATCCATAATTCCTGTACGAACGTGCACAGTAAGATTCAAGTAAATGGCAAATGACATGTGGCAGTTTGAATCCTTTTATGTTGGTATCTGCTTCTTCATCTTTCAAGAAGTAGAAGCAGCAGCCAGTCTGAACTGGAATGCAATCAGCTTTGTGATGAAAAGAGAAAAATTCCCTTTAAGAGGTCAATATCCAACCTCAGCTTTGTTCAGCACCACCTCCTGAATAGCAAGAATTATGTTTGAAAGGTATGTTCCTTTGAGCAGCTTCTGAATAGGAAAAGCTATAGGAAACTGCACATTTTTACAAAGAGAGGATGTGCTCTTCTCCATTTACTGATCCAATGCTCAAAGAGCTCAGAAATCACCTCCTGCAGGTGCCAGGCTTTGAGAACAAAATGGAAAAAAAAAAAAAAAAAGGAAAGAAAAAGAAAAATAGATATTCTGGTAACTATAGAGAAGCTAAAAAATATTTTTCTAGATCATTGAAAGCAGACAAAACAGAGAAAATATTTTCTATTGCCACTCCACTCTCCTCTGTGCTCCCCTCAAACATAAATAGTTCTGTGATTCATTGCAAACCTGCTCTTTCCTTGTTGAATCTTCAAAGAGAATATAATTGCTTTTTCTATACACCAGCAATGATGAGAGAGACCAAGATGCATTTTTACCATAAAATGGTGTGTCATTCATTAAAGTGGTATGTCATTCCTGAGCGGGAAGTTTCTAGCAGAAGTGTCATCTTCTCAGAACATACACTGAAAGGAAGTCAGAGAAACAGAAGTTTTCTCCTCTTAATTTTACACATCAGACTCTAGTTTGCAGCTTAACAAAACCTGTATGCATATTCTCATAGGAGTCTTGGGTTTGTTAGAATACCAGCCCAAAGCTGGTACATACATATATCTATGTACACATATCCATGTCCATATAATATTAAAAAATTAATCCTCCATTATTCAAAGTGTGACCAAATCAGTCCCTGGTAAATCTTCTATAGTTCTTTGCTTTCTAAGTGTACAGATTCCAATAACATTGGAATAAATATACACCATTTGATACACAACTGCAATCAACAAACGGAGAGCTGTATTAAGCTTAAGGGATACGTTTTCAACAGTGAACATTGAATCAGGAGACATGGCTACTGAAGGAAGCAGTGGACTCTCTTACAAGTATCACCACCTAGTAAATGGGTGATGCATTCTGGCTTATGATGCACTGGTCCTTTCTAGTTTTAAAAACTTACAGAAGCTCTCTGTAGTGATCATGTCATCTCCCCACCACTATCTGGCAAAAAGTATCAGCAACAGACCTGCCAGACCTCGATGGCACTCCTTCCAAGAGACCTCGTATCCCGTGGAATCCCAGAGCTGTCATGCAACAAAAATAATGGTATGGCCCTGGTCAACAGCAATTTGTTCAGTGCCTGTCAGTTCATTCCCTGTGAGGCCAGAATGACCCAGCAGCAGAACCCAGTGCCCATCACACAAGGATCACAAAGGGGTGCAGGGCTGGGAGATAAAGGTGAAACATGCCCTTTATTTTAAAAGCAGCACCAGAGTCAGACACTTCTTTGCCTGCGATGCACCTCGCTGTACAGCAAACACAACACATCAGTTGCTGATGCTATCAAAGGAAATAGCATTTCCAGCCACATGGGAAATATGTCAGCGAAACAAATGGATTCAAATAAACAGCAGCAGAAGGCGCATAGAAATATTGATTCATGGCTTTTTATCCTCTGTCCTTTTGAAATGGTCCCTTTCCAGCACTCAAGCTGCTGTGATAAATACCTCCTCCCCCTCCTGCATGCTTGACTACTGAGAATACACTTTGTGTGATTTTCTGAGCAGGGAGGAAAAAAAAATTTTTTTAAAAAAAAAAGACACCTACACTTTGTAGTGATTCTGGGTTTGAGCCATTATCTTGCCCTGAAGTATCAAGCACTGCTTTGAACACCTTCCTATTACAACAATGGCTGATTTGTATCAAAGTGCTTCTCAGTAAAGGCAAGGCATTTGAGAAAAACACTGAATTAAGTGTCATTAACAAAAGGTTAGCAGTAGAAATACATCAAAGGGAGTAAGATCAAAATTACTATAAAGTGAGCAACTGGAACAACTGAAGCAATTGGAAAAGTCCTTCCCATTCAGGCAGGTCACCCATTCAAGTCCAACCTGAACAAGTGAAAATGAGTCTTCTGTAGCTTTGGAATAATAAGACGAGAGGTCTCTACCAGCTTTACATTTGATAGGCAGCCCCATCACAAAAGCAGCTGCTGTCAGTTTTAGCCAAGGACAATGCAAGATTGTAGGTATGGCTAATTCCAATTATTTCCAATAAAAAACAATATTATGCCTTTTTTTTTGTAATTAACACCACTACCAGTACAATATTTTTACCACCTAACCATAAAGACACAAAAAAAAAATCTGCAAATTGTGTTTGTTAGCTGCTGGTTTGTGAATGGATATGAGTGAGGCACAAAGCCCAGGCAGTGCCTGAGGGCTGTGAGCCCTCAAAACCCCATGGTGAGGGTCTCAACAGTGCAGGATTATTAGCTACCTGCAAAGTTGCCATTTCCTGCTTTCTATACCAGCTACCTTTGGGGTAGCAGAATTTTCTTGAAGGCTTGAAGACAAATAGGATTCAATGCCATCTGTTCTCAGTCTATCTCATGCCAAAATTAAGTTAAACATTTGAGGAATACGAAGAAAACTTTACCTCCTGCCCTTCAGCACACCTAATACTCTGACATCTCAAAGCAGAGCAGTGCTGACAGCTCAGGTCTTGCCCGTCCCCGAGACAAGACAATTCATGTTCGAAGTGGAGGCAGCAGAGACATTGCTGACTTGATCGCTGTGCCCTGAGTGCACTGCTCAGTAAATTCATAGGTACAGGAAGAGGGAAAAAAAAACCAACAAACAACAAACCATAAACCTAAGGAACTGTTTGTTCTGATCTCAGTTAGTTGAACTGGTCACCCTGGATGGCACTGATCATATAACAGGACAATCCTTCCTGCTCCAGCTAAAGGCACAGACCTAAACCCCTGTTTGAGCTCCGGGGTTCATGGCCCATAGCACAGTTCTCTGGCAGGTCTGTGGGGTTTTTAGTGAGTTGGTGCTGTTCTGCTAAATGATTTGCACGTGCTTATTCCCCTCCTCCAACCCTAGCTGTCTTTTTTTATTGCTATAAAAATGTTAGCATGACTGCCCCTGATGAATTTCAGGAGTTTCAACACATACTTTAAAAGCAGAAGTCATTAGCAAGCATCTATTTGATCACTGGCAGCTGAAACAGTGAGAAGAGCAATCATTTAATAACGGTTAAGGTTAAATATATTCCTGTAGTTTATCATCATTCACTTTCCCTAAATGCATGACTTCAGGTAGTAAATGCTGAGGAGAAGGACAGTGTGAATTACACGGTGTGGCAGATATAACCATCAGCAGCAGCTTTTACATCAAACCAATTCAAAACAAGAGTCTGACAAACAATTCCAGGGGATCATCAAATGACATTAAAGTCCTCATAATATCATCCTCTCATGTATGTGATATATTGGAGGCAGCTCTCGGGTAGTCCTTAATGGCCCACCTGCCACCACAGTGATATATGCACTGTATATTAAGGAAATGAAACAGGAATTATGCACAATGCATCATTTCTCTTGCTACTGTCATTGGGCAGAAAAGACTGCAGCACCCTGTTGCTTCAAGATAAAACAGGATTCTTAATGCTTTGTTGATATAGAATGGAACAGAATATTTCAGCTGAAAGGGACCTACAATGATCAACTGGTTCAACTTTGTGCAGATGCAACAGACAAAGCAAATGAGAAGACACAAACCCAGGAAGACATGACCCATTTAGAAAACCACAGTTCATGTCATGAAATAACAGCCTGTTCCTTTCCCAGTTGTACTCCCTGAAAGCTGACTTTATCAAAGTCACCCACCAAAACAAGCACCTTTCTTCCATGCTCCAAGCTCTGCTTCATTCCCTATTCCAAGGGTGAAGCTGGAAGAGTAAAATGGTGGCTCCTACTCCCTGATTCAGAGCCTTCCACACTCTGTGCTGGTTGGAGCAGTTTGTGGATGCTCCAGCTCACTCCCTTGTAGTAAGATAACTGAAGTACTTCGTACCACTAGAGAATGGGGAGTATTAAATACTAGTCTATAACTCCACATAGCTTTTGCAGTAGAATGCCAGTGCACAATAACAAAGCAAAAATAACATCTACGTCTGTCACCTCTGCAGCAGCAGGCAGCTTTTCAGTCCAAGTTTCCTGGGTAGTCATTTATAGCAGCACAGAGCAGGTGGAAATCATTACTGTTCTGATCCAGTGGCTTTTACACCCACTCTAGATCAGAGAAAATCACCATAAAGGTGTACAGAGAGGCAAATATATAGCTGAGTCTCCTTAAGATAAACACTTGGCAGCATCTAGTTTCCATCCTCACCGTCACATACCTGCAAATAGAATTAGTCTGCCTGGGCAAATGCAATTGTGAGATGCTCTGCTGGGCTGACAGGAGAGAGGAATTGGTTTAGATACTAACAGGCACCCATCTGTGGCACAGAGCAGGTGATAATCCCAGCTCCAGCCTGCACATCCCTTCCCAGATCAGCTCACCTTCTGCAGGTTTCTCCCTCCCTGGAGACCAGGGGAGGCAAACTCACTCTTTCCAACAAATTTGCATCTGTCATTCAGAATCTATGTTTTCTTATTACAGAGCTGACAAAGTGACAGCAATAATTAATCTTACTGTGTACAGAGCTGATTGATATCAAACAGAATTAAACTATTGTAATCAAGTTAGTCTATTGCAGATGTGTGAAGTGCTACAGTTTATCAAATTCTGCAGGCACACAATCTGATTCTGAACAACGAGAGAGGACAACAGTGACAAGATAGCAGAGAGCCAGTAATACGATGCAGGATTTCATGAATGCCTTTTTTTTAGCTCCCAAAAAGTGCCACACTTGTCAGCTGTACAAAAGATGCCATGACATGTTAATGCATGTCATATCAAAATTGTCAAAGGATGCTCACGCTGGCTCTGTGGGGATGTGCTCTGTTTCCAAATCAACATGTGACACACCAGAACTCCAGCAGCTGAAGGCTCCTGAAATCCAGTAATGGGAGTAAATGTGCAGATCTCTGAAGGTGTGAAAAGATGCTGCTAAAGGGGATGTTGAAATAGAAGCAAAACTCAACAAGGACAATTATCTCTGTCAAAGGCTTTTGGTGATTGATGTCAGCTGCCGTCACAGTAGGAGCTGGGAAAACCACAACATGAATATTTGATTAAATTAGGGCAACTTGAAGTCTCTGCTAGAGCATGTGATGCCATGGGTTTTCTATGAGATGGCAGGGTTTATCTTTCACAAAGGATTACATCTTTTTCTTGCTTCACCAGTTTCTTTCCTTCTTCAGCTGAAATGCGTTTAGCACTCAGAACCAAAGGTAAGGCTGGTCAGTGCCAGGAACATCTGGCACCCTGTGCCAGCTCAGCTCCCTCCCCAGCATGCTCCCCACGAACCTGAGGTGCAGTTACTGCAAATGGGCTAAGGGCACAGTCAGCACAACCACACAGGCTGAGCTGATCCAGCAACTGGCTGAATGCAAAACCAAACAGCCCAGCTCTGCACCTCATCTCATTTAGGTCTGTACCTCCTGTCCCCTTTCTTGGTGTTGGCCCTTATATTGACCCTCAACCTCTTTCAAGCTGATTCCATGCACTAAGCAGTCAGATATCAAGTCTGGGGGACAAAAGCAGTGAAGTTTCCTATGCCACAGCATGAGGCTAAAGGACAAGAACTTGGGCAAGAATGCCAGAAAGGGGGAAAGAGGCACAACCTCTGTGCAAACACCAAGGAATTGGCTCAGCTCTCCCAACAGCCAGAGACGTGGTTGCATTCAGAGGGTTCAAGTGCTATCAGGCCTTCATTTGATGCACCTCAGGCAGCTGAAATACAGAATTTCCTAACCCCTTGGTATTTATTCCCTTTTCACTCATGATGCTCTGCATCCAACCTAGATGATAAATATCCTGCCCTCAGTCCTGCTCTTCTTTCTCTTTAGAGAACTAAACTGCTGTGTACTCCCTTAGGCACTACTTGCTGTTAACAACTCAAGCTGCATGTTTGCCTGCAAAGACTAACCTGGAGGGAACGGCTTATTTCCATTATCAGCCTGTGTATTGTTCAACACAGAACCTAAACCTGAAAGGTGTAACTCAACCTGCCCACTCAGACTTCTATTTCAAAGACTTTTTTCCCAGACTAGCCAGTCTTTTCTGGCAGGCGCCACCAGAACAGGAGTCCCTTGGTACCTCAAGCAGCTCCACAGACCATTTCACCAAGCAGTCACCTCCCACTTCCCCAAGCTGCTTCCACAAAAGGGACATGTTCACCTACCCTGCTGAACCCCTTCTCCCACAGCATGAAAATAGATGTTTTTAATAAGAGAGGCAAATGAAAGCAAGTATGAGTGGGTCAGACAGGAAACTGGATGTTTCCTTCCTGAGGAAAAACTGTCCCTGACTGTTAGGGCTGGAAGAGACCTTCTAGGTTACTAAGACTCACTCCTGCTATCACAAATAAAATGCATCACATGTAAAACTGCAAATAAATTGATCAAACTCTTTCCCTAAACTCATTAAGCCTGATGGAAGTGTTGCAAGGCCACACTCCCCTAATGCCTCAAAGTTGTCTGTCAATTCCCACCCTCTGATCCTTTTGCCCAGGTTCCTACTGATTTTCTTTGTTTACTTCCTATCAATTTCATTGACTGACTCCTTGACCTCTTATTATTTAGTGTTTCATTGTGTTTCTTCATGCTCCAACACTAACAAAAGGAAGTGCAAACACAGGAGAACACATTCAAGAGCAGTGGGAAGAATCACACAGCTTTAAACAATTAGGAAGGGCTGGGGCAAAAGGTAGGGAATTGCCCACAGCTGAATATTGTAGCTTTCTACATAATAAATAAACAAAGAGGCACTAGAAAATTAAACCTAAGAGTTTGAAATGAAAGGAGATTCTCCATGCAAATGGAACAGCATTAGTAATCTCATACAATGGCCACTTCTGTGCTGTATTAATGTGGCTGAACAAACACAGCTGGAGAAGCAGCTTTGGGGAATAAGGAAAATGGAACAAAAAGAAACTCAGTTGTCGGAAAGAGTCAAATAGGCAAAGTTACTGTTACTGGAATAACATGGTAGAACAGGTAGTCCTTGTAAATTAGATCTGGGAAGTTATGCTGTCTCTGCTCTGCAGGGGGAAAAGAAACATGAAGAGTTTGTGTCTTGCCTCTAAGAAAGGAAGAGCTGCTTTTAGGGTCTGGGGAGAAGAATCAAGGTTCAGAAACTGGGCAGGGCCCAGGTCAGAGACAGCCAGGAATATGTTGGACTGAGTAAGAGAGCAGCAAACATGCCTTCCCCTTTTCAGTGGTTTGCTCTTGAAAAAAAGGAAAAAAAAGGAAAGAAAAAATTCTCTATGTATGCATCTCCAATCAATAGCACCCATCTTGCCAAAACTACAAGAATGGTGAGTCAAAAGCAGTTAAAAGAGATAGAGAGCTCTTAAAATAGAGCAGCTTCACTCCCGTGAAGCTCTCAAGGTCATCTCTCTTGGCTTTCAAGACACTGGTTTGCAACACCTCCTCTTTCAATAAGCAAGATTTAAAGCTTCCAAAATCTTTTATGAAAAATCTCTTAAAATGTATCACAAAATTGTATCATGTAATGGCCTTTCAGAGAACAGCTTGAACTGAGGCAAAGGCAAACATCTTCACAGGCAACGAGCAAAGAGGTAGCTTAACAAAGAATCATTACATGAACGATTAAGCTTTCAGCTGGTAACATCAAAGAGTTTATTTACTTTTTACAGGAGTGGAAAACAGACCAGAAAGTGTTATGAAATGTTCCAGCTCATGCGAGAGAAGCACAAAAGCTTCATGTACAGTTGCATTGCCCTTTCTAAGCTGAATGTGATTAAAAGCCTTGTGCTGAATTCCATGGGTACAAACCCACAAGAAGCTGTGCTCTCTGATCACAGTGCATTTAACATTTGACTTGGTTTACAGAAATTTCTGGGAGCAAATCAAGCCAATTTCTTTTCTATGTTTAAAAAAATTTGAGCATTTTTGATGTTGCACTGAAAAACTCAAAAATTGATCTTATTATTATTTTAAATCAGAAAATCTTAGGTTTTAATAGCTGAAACCCACCCTTTTCTGATTGGGGTTTTTTTTTTCTAAAATAGAAACTGGAACAATCTGCAAAAATGGTATTATAGATGCAATTTCCATTTTTGTCAAAGCTTTTGCTACTGAAAATTCAGGCAAAGATGTTTTGTTGTTGCTGGCACTTCTGCTCCTTTGTAAAATTCAGGTGAGTCACAAGTACAAGCAACTAATGGTCTCTTTATTGCATTATACATTAGTCTCTTGCTTTGTTTCAAGGCACTGCTGGTTTGCACCAACACAAGAGGTTCAGGAGTGATGTGAGCAGGGGGTCAGACCTTACTCATTCCCAGAAGCAGGAGATGATATGGTGTTTTTTCTGGTAAAAGCATGTTAGGCCATTCATTTTCCCACTTTCAGAACAACATATTATGTTATATGTCAAAGAAATGCTTAAGCCAATGCAATCTTTTCTATTTTACGCTTCTGTGGGAAGATGACAAAAGTTGGGGTATCAACCCACAAGCATTTTCCTCATACGTTCCTAGTTCAGTCAGCAAACCAAAAAAATCAATTCTTCACCCATTTCTGATGCTCAAGGTCACTAAATGTGAAACACATTCTTTTTTAGTACGTCATTCTTAATAAAAGGCAAAAATCTCAGTGCACAAATGGCTTTTTTGTAGATCTGGAGACATATAAATTGAAATTAAACTGGTGTCCAGCATTTCTTTCTCTCTATACAAGATGGATATTGAAGGGGAAATGTTTTCTGGGAGTTAGTTGTAGTGTGGGTTAAATTTTTCATTAGGTTTTATAATGATTTTGTTATCTGTTCAGAATAAGTAGCATTTTAGTATAGCAATTTCTTTACAGAGAAAAGTATTGGATGTATTTCAATTAAAAATTTTGCTAATCATCATTATTATGAGGTTAATTTAATAAGCAGGTGATAGCAGGTGAACAGTTTTGCTCTCTACATCCCATTTTCTATAAATTCTCTTTTCACAGAGGGGCACTTACATTCATGTAGGGAAAGGGGAAGGCAGCAGAGTGAGCAGGTTCCTTGCTGGGCTGACATTTTCTGCTCTGTAGCTACTCAATTCCCAGTATGTCTCTGCAATAGAAAATTCCACAGGTCTTTACACAGCACCAATCAGCACAGTGGGGAGGGGACAGTTGGATTTTCAGCACAGGGACCCTCTTGCGTTCATCACAGTACAATTTAATAGTGATACCAAAAACAAAGTAAAGCTTTTCACATAGGAAAAGAGAGAAGTCACTCCCCTCCTGCTTCAGCCCACACCCTTCCTTTTACCAAACAAGAGGACAGAGTTCCCCTCCCATCTCCAAAATCCAGGACTGGCTGCATTTGCAAGGGTTTGGAAATGATTTCCACTGTTTTCTCACAGCTGGCTGCTGTGGCAGGTCATCTCCAGCACAGCTAACACAGCAACCCCAAGCACCTCCTGCCCCCATCACATCCTGCCCCTCCTGGCCACACAGCTCCCAGCACAGGCAATGCAGCCACTGCTTTGGATATTTTTCTACTCACACAAACCACGCAACTCACAATTTCAGGAGATAAATCACCTGCACAAGAACAGGAGTTTGCAGAGCTGCAGTGGTCCCACACCCTGTGCCAATGGTACCTGCCACTGCAGCAGGTGAGGGGATGCTCAGGGGAGGAAGATGTAGCATCAACAGACACAGCTCCTGTGCCTTCCACTGCCAGCTCTCAAATCCAGCTCTGCCTTCTCTGCCTGTCTCTCCCTTTGCCCTGGAAGAAGTAAGAAGCTCCTTGTCTGAGTGCAGGCCAGCTTTGATTTTTGTATTTGAAAGGTTTAATATCACCAGCACTGCTAAGGAACTGCTGACCAGGTCCTCGAGGTGTACACAGAGATCAAGAGCTGCAGAACCTGAGGCTGCCACAGCCACTCCACAGACCTCTGCCTCCACAAGGGCTCAGGAACAGCATCTAAATACATCTTCATTTGAGGGTTACAAATATAATTCTTGGTGTAATATCCTCATGCCTTCTAATATTAGAAGGCATAGAGCTGGCATGAGAAAATTAAACCAGGAAGTCTGAGCAGAGATTTACACGGTGGGAGGAGACCCAGCCAAGTTTCTTGCCTCAGTGCGGTGCACAGGTGTGCTCACCTTGTAGCTTGCTTGCTCTAGGACATCACTGTAGCTGTACAAAGACATGACTTTCCCTTCCCCACAGGCATGCACACACACACACACACACTCAGGATGAAGCTGGAGTTGTAACTCCATCGCATGGCTTTGTCACAGCTGTCACCCATTCAGGAAAAAGAGTTGTGAAACTCCTCTTCCATTTTGAGCTCACCATTGAGCAGTGTGATAATTTTTTGGGTCAGCATCCCAGGATTTTCCTTTTCCTAGCATGCTGTTCAGTACTATCCACTCTTTGACATCATGTACAACTTCTACAGCAAGAAAGTGCCTAATCCTCTCTGAAGTAATTTCTTTCTTCCTTTATGACTGGAGCCCTGGACAGTCTGTTATGCTTCAGCCCCAGTGCTATATTTAACTCAACCATCTTGTTCATTCTTCCTCTCAACTACAGCTTGGCTCAAAGGAAGACATTGCAGCCATGAATAAAATACCAGAAAGAAATTCAAATTGTACAAGACACTTTCAGGCAAATTGCAGCATCTGGAAAAGGGCTGGATTTCTACAGCGTTCCTCATTCTGTTTAAGGAGGATTTGCATACATCTTACTGCCCGGCGGTGAAATGTGAGAGCTGAAAAGGTGTAACCTTAGGAACATAACAAATGGGACAGAATTTGAAATGGTGAGGAGATAACAATAAAATTGCTCTGGTCACAGGGAGTTCCTCAGCCTCTTGCCGTAAGCTGAGGGCTCTCTTCTGCAAATCAGGTGACAGCAGATGCAATGGGCCCGTGGAGCTCCCAGGGTATTAATTGATCAGAATACTTTCCTGTAGCAATGCATTCTCAATACATGGCTTGGAGGATGTCATGCCAGAAATGGGCTGATGAAGAAAAGCAGCCATCCACTGAGAATGCCTTAACAACTGTTGTTTTTAGTGTGGTTTGAATGTACTGAATTTAAAACTGCCTAGTCACTGTCTTCTTCCCAGAAGTCCCCTGCCAGGCCAGGGGGCTGGGACACAGATAGTGATCTGGAACTCTCTCCCATTGAATGTAAATCCCCTTACTCCTATTGGCTTGAAGCCAGACTTCCCTCTTGTCCCTTATTGGAGCATTTGTATCCCTTGAAGTCCATATAAACCTGTTCCCCTGAATAAACTTCCTCTTTGTTCCTGTCCTGACCTGTGGTTCCTGTGTGTCCTTCCTCGGGGGCTCTCAGAGACCACATGGTCAGGCTTAGCACTGAGCACACACTTCTCCTCAGTTGATGGATTGAGAATCCTAGGGCAGGAGAAGCACCATATCGTTGCAGATTCCTTCAGCACACAGCATCAACGAGGCTACAAGAGTCCACCACCATACTTTCCAGCAAACTTTGCCCATCACTGAACAGTCCTGCTCAAGCAGAACTAGTTCAACCTGTCACTTGTCACCACTTCCAAAATAAGAAAACTCTATGTGTCTACATTTAGATGCTACAGCACTGTACATAACTCAGCATATTCCATGTTAGTTGTGACACCATTTCCAAGACAAGCAATCTCTCGTTTTGTTATATCCACAGGATACAGCCACAACACAATGAAGAGGAAGAAGGTGAATTGGGGCCACCTGGCTCTAACATTGGACATACGATTGTCCTGCCTCAACTATGTGATGTGGATAGGCCCCTCATCACCTGATCCACAAAATCAGGAACAACCACAATTTACAGGAATCACAGTCATGAAATGTCTCATGCACAAGAATTAGGTATCCCTGGGTTTTCTCTCAGTATCAATCTTCAACATCTCTACAGTTTCTTTAACACTGTTTTGTTCATGTTCAGCAGAGGTATCTTTTTCCAAGGCATATAGAGAGTGCATTGGGGCCAAAGAGGACAGGTTTTCCAGATATCTGTGCCTAAAATGAACCATCTACCTACGTGCAAATGCAAATAATCTGCTCTGAAGTGTGGTGGATTTACGTAATTTTCAATGACCCAGGGACAAGAGGTGCCAATTCTGTCCCTATTCAGTTGGTTTTCTATATGGGACATTTTTATTTTCTGTTTAACCAGAGTGCAGACAACTGAGAAGCTCCAGGTTTAGCCTTTGAACTGTTAGTACAGCTGTGGGGGTGACAGCTCACAAAGCAGACCCCAGCACATACAACTGCTTACAACACAAGTGTTCAGATAAGTCTGAATCCACAAAAGTGAAATGTGCTGAAGAAATTCATCAGTAGGCACATTTTTAAACAATTTAATCTGCTCTGTTTCATAGATTTCTCTTGGTGACAGCAAAACCATATGCAAATCTGCTGCATGTTCCCAGCAATGGAAGGGGCTCACATACATACTGGCAGCAAATAAAGGATTTCATGTTTGGCTTTGAGAAGTAAACGAAGTGAACTTAAAACTCACATACCAAAGGAGGACAAAGTCTCCATTCCCAGATTTCCAAGCAAGATCTGCCTCTACCCTCACTCTAGATTGCTCCCCAAATCTGGAAGTGATGCCAAAACCACAGTTGAGACAAAAGCACCAATACTTGTTTAGCAGCCAGTTAAAGGAAGAACAAACTCCTCTTAAACTTTGGATTGGTCTGACAAATGTACTAGGAAAAAGATGAACAGAAGAAACTGAAGCCTTTGGCCTGTGACATCCTGCTCTCAGTGGGGATTTCTGTCACAGACAGATGCTCCATATCCCCAAACCTTCTTAATGACCCTTCTTCCAGTCACAGCAGCAATGATGCTCCCGGCACTCTTGGCAGAGAGGACTGGTGGGACATGGTGCCTGCAGCCCCCCACCAATAGCCAGAGAACTCTTCCCTATTCCCATTGCCCCGTGATAAATAAGGGAGATGTGGAAAGGGCCGTTGCCTTGCACCAGTCTTTGCACCAGCTGGGAGGGAGTTTGGAGGAAGGCCAACCCCCTCATTGTTCTGTGAGACTGCTCACAAAGACTCTTTTTTTTTATTGTTTTGTGTCCTTTTTGTTCCACCAGACCCACTCTAAATAGGCATTTTGTTTGCTATTAATGAAATCTGCTTCAATTTCAAAAGTTCTGTTTGCAGGCTGTAATCTCAGTCCCAGTCCAATTTAAATATCTGTTGTTTAGATGGTGGACTTCTGGACTACATCCCTCCAGCTCAATGCCAAAAACATAACGGAGAAAATTTCACCCACCGTTAGGAGCCATCTGGTTATGCTGCTCTGAAAAGTGAGACAGATAAGGAGCTGTATGATACCCATGTAAGGCAATTTGCTGGCCTGTTTATCATACCTGACTCTGGGGTGCACAGCTTTATTTTGATTTGATAAAAAGCAAGGGAGTACAGCTGCAGCACACTGCTGCTTCACTAAGTCGACAGATGGGCATCACTGTAAGGAAGCCACATGGCATTTTTTTGTTAAACTCAGCTCATTAGGTTTTATCTGCAATATGTTGCTGTATTGGCAGAAAACCTTTCAGTGAGCAGAAACATTAGCCAAAGTTTGTCAACAGATATAGGGAAGATCCTATTGTGGAAGGATATGTGCTGGGGCAGGGGTGGGCTCATTGTTTCTCAATGCTCACAAGTCAGCTCTTCAAACTTTTTTCGGCTCTCTCTATAATTTGTACCATAATGGCAGTCCTGACTTGCATATTAATAGAGCTGCTATTCACAGCTTGCAATTGCTGGAGCACTTCAAGACAGTTCACAAATCACTTTATCTAAATAGGTGCAGAAAGTTTGTCAGCAAAACCTGGGAAGTGGGAATTTTTCCTTGTCCCTGACACATTACAAAAAACTAGATATCCACATTTCTGTTATAGGGAAAAGTGCATTTCTAAGTTGAGAACCATGTCTTTTACAGGCTGTGTTATTTTGAGACAGTTTGGGTTGTAAGCAGCCCCTTCCTATCTTGACTTTAATTCCAACAGGTCAGTTTAACTTTGAGAGAAAAATGCTCAGCATGAGCCAACAGTGTGCCCAGGTGGCCAAGAAGGCCAATGGGATCCTGTCCTGTATCAAAAATAGCGTGGCCAGCAGGACCAGGACAGTGACCCTTCCCCTGTACTCTGTGTTGGTGAGGCCACACCTTGAGTGTTGTGTTCAGTTCTGGGCCCCTCAGTTCAGGAAAGAGATTGAGGGGCTGGAGCGGGGCCAGAGAAGAGCAACGAGGCTGGAGAAGGGAGTGGAGCACAAGTGCTGTGGGGAGAGGCTGAGGGAGCTGGGGGTGTTTGTGCTGGAGAAGAGGAGGCTCAGAGGTGGCCTCAGCACTGTCTGGAACTGCCTGAAGGGAAGTTGTGGCCAGGTGGGGGTTGGTCTCTTCTCCCAGGCACTCAGCAATAAGACAAGGGGGCACAGGCTCAAGCTCTGCCAGGGGAAATTTAACTTGGAGAGTAGAAAAAAATTCTTTGCAGAGAGAGTGCTCAGGCATTGGAATGGGCTGCCCAGAGAGGGGGTGGATTCCCCATCCCTGGAGGTTTTTAACCTGAGCTTGGCCGTGGCACTGAGTGCCATGATGTGGTAAAGGGACTGGAGTTGGCCCAAGGGTTGAACTTGATGATCTGGGAGGTCTTTTCCAACCCAATCAATTCTATGATTGTATGATTGTGCTTTGGGTGATGCCTGTGAAGTGGTCTGGGAGAACATGCAATGGATTCCTCTTGGGTGAAACAAAACCATCAGATGAACTGCAATAATGCCCCTGCCCTTAACAGGCACTCAGTCCTCAGGACCAAATTAATCTGAAACATCCCCCCAGAAACACACACAGTATGGATATCAGGGCCTCAGCACCATTTCACCCTCCACATCCCCAGCACCAGATAACTTGCTAAAGTAAATGCATTGAAAAACATCTCTTGTATTAATTTACAGGTGGTAAATTTAATTTTACATAGGGGGTTTTAATTCACTTTAAACTTGAACTAAATCAAATCAAACTCAACCAAAATTTAATAACTCTAGCTTAAACCAAAGTGGGAATATCCACTCAGTTTTCTGAGCACTCTAAATTTGCCAGTCTAATATGATATTTTGAATGAAACCATACGAATTCAGAATCTAAATGTAACCTTAGTATCTGTAAAAGAAAACATTTTTCAGTGATGCGAGCTGAGCTATGTTTTCCATTAGTGGAAAATGTGATCACATTCTGAGATACTTTGTATTTTTATACTGGCCTTTATTTTTAGCTGTTTCTGTGTTAGAGCAGTACCCATTATCTCACTATAATTAAAGGTCACTGCTCCTGTTACTATCTATAGCTATAAAACTTCATGGTAGGCTGCCGTATCTGGACCCAAAATTAATAGATGTATCTTAGATCATACATTTCCCACTTCTCCAGTTGCCTGGCCTGTGAGCATACCACAGACACACTCCAGCTCTCACCATTTTAGGAGTTTATCTGGAAGATACTGTGAAAGGCTGTGATCAGAGTCTCTGGATGCACAGCTGTGACCATCACTGGTATCAATCCCTTATCCTGTGGTTCACCAGCGAGGAGCACCCACAGCAGGGAACATGCCAGCCCTGCTGGTTTGCTGTCTGGTCCCCAGAGAAGCCTTGAGCCCTTGGTCTCGTCCACAGGGACCAGATGCAGTGCTGGATGTGGCAGGGAGAGTTCCTGCCTTCAGTAATCAGGGTCCTCCTCTGGCACTGGGACCTGAGCAAAAAACTGTGGGACTCACAGCTTAAACCAAATTCCCTTTGGGGTGGATTTGCTTTTTTGCTTGATTTCTACAGAGCAGCCAACAAAGTGGAAAGCTAACCCATAAGTAAAGTTCACTGGCATTTTTGTAATTCAAATGAAGAATACCTTGGAGTTGCAGCCAGCTTTCTGTGGCCTTACTTTGCTGCCACGCAGTCAGAGCTTATTGTACTATGGGTAAAATGGACTCTATGAAAGCAAAAGGTGATTTCATGTGTAGAAAAGGATAGCTGCAAAGTTTGTTATATGTTTTTGACCTTATTGTTGTCATGATGATCTGAATCAGCTAACCAACAGTGCAACAGAGACCACAAAATAAGACACATTTAGTCCTTCAGAAATGGTCCTATTTCCCAGTATTCCATAAACGCCACTCATTTCAACACCAGATATTTCCCTTCATCTCAAACACTAGAAATTTTTCTGTCCTTTTAAATTTCAGTCTTGCTGGAGAAAAGAAAAAAAAAAAGCAATATCTAGTCACACATGAAAGAGATAAGCTCCATGGTAATTGAACAGCAGAGATTCTGCACTCCAAATTCTGCCCGGGAGCCTGTGAGGATATTGCCTTTCAAGGGCAGAAAGGGGAATGGCTTTTTCTGATAACCATTGTATGTATAGATACTACAAGAAAAAAGCAAAGGGCTATCAGCATGGTGGGAGGGAGTGGGAAGAAGAGATGGAAGGCTCAACTTTGGGAAAACACCCCCAGGTTTTACTCAAGACAGGATCTGTATAAAGACTTGGGTCTCAGCTCTGATGGAAATAAGAAAAGGCTGGCATCCAAATTGTAATTGATATTCATGAAAATGTATGAGATTAATGTACTCACTTGGCACTGCCCTTCAACCTTATAATGTAAGCAGTCAGATCAGAGAGGAGGTGGCAGAGAATCAAGAGGAACAGGGAAAGTAAAAGTTGAACAGGAAAGAGGAATGAGCAAACAGAGCTGACTGAATGAAATATTTCCTTTCTATGGATCTGCTGGCCAGGTGTTGGTCTCTCTTGCACCACATAACACTGGGGCCAGATAAGATTTATCCTGGTGACCTCAGCCACTAACATACCCCAGACCTACCCTCTGATGGTGAATCAGAGCTTGCAACCAGCTCCTCCACAGGAAGCTTTTCTGATCCGGGAAGAGCAGTGCTGACCCTTTGCTGTTTGGTTTTATGACAGGACACTAGACTAAAAGCACCTAGCACACTGGCAGGTTTCCTGCAGCAGTAAGCAATGCTGTGCTAGAAGCATCAGGCAGGAGGGTCTCCAGATCTTGGGTGTGATGTGCCACCTAAAGGTTCTCAATGTCTTGGTGCAAATCTAAGACACAGTATATTGTACTCCAGCAGCATTTTCGGCTCTTTACATTGTGCTGGTTATCTTGACAAGACTTTCAACTCCCTGTGCTTTCTGGGTGAAGCAGGAGGAGGGTGCTGAGGGACAGCAGGACATTCTGTCCTCTTCCCATCATCATCTTAAGGGGCATTTATTCCAGTGTTGGCCACAGCTTGGTCTGGCCTTTTCATTAAGATTTTTTATGGAAGGACTAGACCATCATATGGTACTAAGTGATATGAAATTGTGGAGCCAAAGAAAGGCTTCCTGATGCCCTCTATCATGAGTCTCAATAAGAGTGTTTGCAACATGACCAATATAACCTTGCAGAGAGGATGTTGTTTCTCTGATGTGCCAAAAATCAAGCAAAATACAGCTAAAAAATGGTGGGAAGGAGTTTGTTCAGAGGAAAGAGGCTCAGTGAAACCATCCTAAGGAACAAAATGGGATTGATGCACCTCTCCCTCATTTATAACCCCTGTTTGTCTAGTCTACACTCTAGACTCTCCTCTCCCAAAACTGTAGTGTAGCTCAATGGTTCATAGATAGGTAATTGCCTTCTCTGCTCAACTTTGCTAGTATGCCATGGCAAATATCTATACAGCACATTTGATACCAGACTAGGCTGCTTTACAGTGGGAAAAAAACCAAAAACAAAAAAAAACCCCAAAACATGAAGCTTATTTTGGAAGAGAAAAAGTGAAAAGTTAAATATTGCTGCTAAAGTAGTACCATGGGACTCTCTTGGAGTAAAGTTCCTGTACTCCAAGTTTCTCCAGATGCCACATCTCCTGTCATCTTATATCCCCATCACACACTAGAAAATATTCTCCGGGGCGAGGAGACAGCTGTTGGTGGTGCACAAGGGAACAGGCAGTCCATCTGGGAAATAAAATTCCCATGACATCCTTTCAATATTTCTAAATAAAGTGTTATTTCCAGTTATCTGACTTAAGGGAGGGAGTAAAAGACAAAGTAGAGATTTTTCTCAAAATGTTTAACTCCAGTGGAAGTCCAGTTTGTTGTAAAAAGCAGTGTCAGAGGATGTTTTGAGCCAAATTTAAGAGGATTCTTAAGGCTCACAGCAAAATGTGCTGGCGGGTGCTTTGGGTGAGTGTAGAAGGGGTGAGGTTTGGGGATAAGCTGCTGCCAAGGAAGTGAACCATCTCTGCAAAATGTGGTGTCTCCTGGAATAATCTTAATGGGAATTTTTCTTTTTCAGCTAAGGAGTGTCTCCCTTTGAAAATTAAATCCTTCTTCCTCTTAAGGATCAAAAAAAGAATACACCAGAACAAAACCTGCCAGTACTTGGGTATGGTACACATTTGGTTAAAATAAAAGAGAATATTGCTTTGGGCAGTCCTTGCATTTACTGGGTAGTAAACTTCTCTCTGCACAAGGCTGTTGCTGCAGGAGCTGCATCTCTGCACATCGCTGTCCTTTGCCCTCCTGTGCAAGGCACACACAGGTGGACTGAACACACTGTCACTGTGAGCGCTGCAGGGACAGCTGGCAAGGTGCTGAACATTTCCAGTTCCTACACCGGTGAAAAGGAAGGGGCTTCAGAACCTCCTCTGAGGCCCTGCTTTGCCATTGTATCTTGTTTAAAAGGGTTGTTTGTACCATTATGAAGTAAGTAGGTCACAGATAATCCTTACCAGTGTTCCAGTCTACCCACTTTGCTACCGTAACATTATTCTTTTCTCATATAAGGATGCAAATTACCTTCTCATGTTTAATTCCATCACCTGAAAAAGGGGTAGCTGAGCTGCCCACAGCTCCATTTGCTTTTACTTCTGTACCTTTTTTTGCTTGGTAACTAGGACTTCCCTTCACCTCCTTTGTATCAGCACAGAGACAGGACCCCTTCTCTCTGTATTTAAGAAACCAAATCTGCCCCCTCTGCTGGCATTGAAAAACCCAGGAGAAAGAAAAACACTTTCTGACCTCCAAAGTGTGTTCTGAATTAAGTAGATCCTTTCTTTTTCACTAGAAACCACAGAACAAAGCTGGTAGAGATCAGTCTGTATGAGAGATATGGGGAACCAATGCAATTCAGCATTCAGTGAGCCATCTCCCCAAGGATAAATTCCCTCCAACTTACTTTCCTGGTTTTGTTTCCCTCTTCTTTGGCCACACTGTCGCCCCGCTATGCTTATCCCAGTGCTGAGCAGGGAAAGTGTTGGGGTCCAAGCTGATAAACACCAGGTGAATTCCATCAGCTCTTCCTGTACTTTGACTCCTTAAGTCAGTGTGGACTTCATAGGCCAGTTTTTCCTAATCTTGAGAGTAATAATGCATATGGAGTGGAGACGTTTATATCCAGCTCCAGGAATGGCATGATAACTATATTTATCTTTCCAGATGATTGTGCTGGACTCATCACCATAGTACCTGCAGTGAGCTGACTTTCAGCTCCAACCTTTTGCTGCAGAAGCCATTTGGTAGCCCTTGCTCCACTGCTGAGAGCCAGGAAGTGCAAGGAACCATCAATGCTGCTCTCGAGTTATTTGGGGAGGAGGGTAAATGTTAGTCTTGTTAATCATTTCTTACTGTTTGCATCGTAGCTCACTCTGGTATGTTAAGTGCTGAGCTCTCCTTGCAGGCTGAGGGTTTGTGGATTATTAATTACCCCTACTTTCAAATCTATAAATCATGATAACAGTAAAGGCAAAGGAGAAGAAGCAGCAAGCTCCTGTTAACCCTTTCAGCTCAGAAAATGCTGTCTGTCCTGACCTGAGGTCATCAGAAGTCCTGGGTTGTCCCTGTGCCAGTCACCTCTCCAAGAGAGAAGCCCTTATATTTTCAAAGAGGCCCTCGAAACTACTCATGCATTGTTCTTACACCTGCCAATTTTGGGGCTGTAATACGGGCCCAGAAGATGACTGGGAGGTTCCAGGTGCCAGGCTCCTATAACGAGGGAAAGCAGCTGGCTAGACATGAGACCCCACTTCAGTCTTGGTGTGAGAGCCTGTAACAAAAGTGCACAGCACTGCTGAAGATCAAACTATTGTCAGGTAGAGAGAGAAGGCACATTGGGCGTCGAAAATACACAGGGAAAATAAGCTCATGTGATTCTCAGACCCAGAGAAACCAGGCTAGTTTAAATCAAAATTCATAGATAACTTGGTGCTAATACAATTCTCAGATTGAGCAGGGGGGTAGGGGGAAAGAAAATCCCCTCTTTCCTGAATTATTCTATCTTTTGCCTAGGCCAAAACAGTATTTCTGAACTGGAACAGACCTTCTTCAGCTGGTCTAAATATTAGATCCAATAAATACTTATTGGGGTAAGGCTGCATCCAAGCCAAGCCCACAGGCGAGACAGTCTTCTAGTTTACAGGAAATCTTTCAAACTGTACAGACCTTCCTCAGTGCCAGAAATCTGTATTGACTCCAGTCCCAGATAATGAAGTTCTCAAAAGCCAGAGGAAACCACTGCTCAGGCTGGACTCTCCTTCAAAGCTACAACAAGATCTGTAATCCAGGAATCACATCTTCAATAAAGATCCAGACAGTGCATAACCACACCATGTAAAGTATCACTGCACTCCTCCAGCTCATCATAGCTAGGAAACAATTTAAGTTCATTCTAAATAAATTTGAAGTAAACAAATAGGCTCAAAAATAAAGGGTTATTTTCAAAATGTTCATGTTTTAAAATAACACTTTAAAAAACAATGATATTTCAGGTTAGGAAAGAAAAAGGAATGCTTAGTAAAGGTTTTTGAACAGAAAAATATTTCAATAAGATTAAGATTTAGTATTGCAGGGGGAAAAAAGACTTTTTATGACTAGAAACACAAAATTGCAAACCAGTATCACTTAAAGTGATTTATCTCCAGACAGCATCATGGTTTGATGACAGCAAGATTCATCTCAAGTGATGTATCTCAAGACAACACCACCAGCCCTGATTTCTCCCTACCTCAAGTCTAGGGAATCCCTGCCAGCCAAGAAAGAGGACAATGCTCACTTCAATCCCAGGACCAGCTTCTGCAAGCGAGAGAGATGCTGCTGTCATCTTCAGAAGGCTCACCCTGGGTTTTATTTCAGGTAGGTATCTCCTGTCCCAAATTCATGTACAGACATCAGGTTTACTCTTGCCAAGCATCCTAGGCTGCTCTAGGGAGAGTAAGAGGTGCTGCTGCTTAGAGCACAAGACAGCTATTGCAGCAAAAAATCCACAGTACGTGTGCTGGTAGTGCTTTGTCCAATAGTTTGGCCACTTTAAAATTAAATATAGCACAGAATGACAAATTATTGCTAATTGCTGTGAGTTGTGTGCATGTTTAATGCTACGCCACAGATTAATATTTTGGGGTTTTTTCAGTTGTGCTAAAATGTTTATAGCTATTAACAGTCAATCTGCTTTTCATATCACTAGTCAGCCATAGTGCTCCAAAGGCCTTGCAGCAAAGGAGAGCAGCTGAAACCCTAATTACATTGGTGATGAGCAAGAGCTGTAGACTCAGTATTTCCAAACATAGGTTTGATGTCAGGGTGAGCTTTATCCTAACTAGGCACATCTATAAGGGACGGAAGAAGGCTGGTTTGTAGGTATGTACAGCCAGATTCTCATGAAAATCAACACAGTCCTGCTCCAATCCCCTGAGCTCCAGGCCCAGGGAAAGGGTTGATGTCAGTGGAGCTCCATCACTTTACAGCAGCAGAGCCTGTTACATTTAAGAGTTTCAAGCACCACAGTGAGTCTTAAATATTGAAGGTTTTATCCTGCAGTGGGCTAAAAGGATTCACATGTCCTTGGAGCAGCAGCATTTAGCACATCTCTGGAGAAACCCAGCCCTCTGCACAGTCATTTTTTGTTATCATCTGAGCAAAGCTACGTACACACTGTCACAGTGGGTAAAACTCACCCCTGTGAGCACAGTCTGCATGGAGTACACCTTAGTTTGAAGTTCCCTTCAGCCTTTGAAGTGAATATGAATGAATTTGTACAAGGGAAAAACTCCATCCTCTCTAAATTATCCTTTGTATGGCCCTGGAGCTAAAACCTCCTATGCACAGAACTGTGTCATGAACATGAATCCAAAATCTCTGCAGATATACTTGGGTCAGTGCAATACCTCTGCTCAAATTTAGATTGACAGTCTCAGAGAGCAACTGGAGCATTTCTAAAAGGGAAAATACATTTGATTCCCCTCTGTACTAAGACTCAGTAGGTTCAGCATAAAGCATCTAGAAAGCCAGTAGCACCTCCAGAGCCATTATAATCAATCTCATCTGCATAATTTAAACAGGTATTTACAAATATCTAGTAAAATTGAGAAACTTGGAGGCATGTGGAGCTGGAACAAAAAGAAGTGAAGATGGTTAGGCAAATGTAAGCTGTTACAAAGCTTTCTCTCTCAGCTGAGATTAAGCAATGGCCAAATTTAGTCCTTTGTGTTCCAATGGAAGGGTAAGGATAAGCAGAGGCATTGAGATCCCATCTGGAGTAGCCTGGGAGAGTGAAAAGCCAATACAGGTTCTCAGGAAAGGATACATATATTATGCTATTGGTGTTGGTGTGGGACTCATGGAGCCACATGGGGGTTGTTGGCCAGCCCAGGTGTAGCTGGTAGTAATTTCTTACATGGACAAACTCTCAGCTCTCCAGGCAGAGGAAAGAGCCTACTATCCCCAGAGCTGCATCAGGGAATCTGCTCTAAGATACAAACAAAGCCATTTTCTAAGTAATGATGCCAGGGAAAAGTTCACTTTATCTCAGAAGAAGTTGGACTTATCTGAACATCAAAAGTACTCCAGAATACCTGCGGAGCAGCAGCTGTCTCAGAATAGCTCAGGCAATCAGTCTGCCTACACAAACAAGGCGTCAGCAATTCAGCTGGAATTACAGAATCACACAATTCTTTAGATTGAAAAGGACTTCTAAGATCTTTGAGTCCAGCTGTTAACCCAGCACTGCCCAGTCCACCCCTAAACCATGTCCCCAAGTGCCACATCTACACGTTTTTTAAAATCACTCCTGGGATAGTGACTCCACCATTTCCCTGGGCAGCCTCTTCCAGGGCTTGACAACTGAAGCTTTTGGGCTGAGAATGATTTTTCCTGGAGGGAAAAATGAACAGCAAGGATTTGTGGCTCACATGAAGCTCAGGTTGTATCTCCTATATTCTGTTAATACAATGAACTTCTCCAGGGCTCTTCTGAAATGTTCTCCCAAGCAGAGGAGACAAATTTAGGTTTCTGCTACATTGACATCAGTGGCTTTGCCCTCATGTAATGAGCAGATATTTGCCCATTTTGTTTTTCATCTTTTTCTCAGTTGACAGCTCTTATTTTTTCTAATCTACCTAGGAGTAAATATTGCCAGGAGCAAGAACTCTTCCTAGAAGAGCTCCTGAATCACCTCTCCTGTTTTCTAAGATCCATTGAATTAGACCAAGAAAATCACCCTGTAGTCATAAAAGCTGTATACTGAGCATACTCTTTTGATTACAATTACTGTGGTTTCCTGGACTAACATTTAAACAGGAAAAGACATTCAAAGTGAACCAATATCAGATATAGGCCTTGCAGGCAAAACACTTATTGTGCTGAAAACTTGGAATACTGCAATGAGATGGGGATGGGAAAAATCTCATCTAAATGTTTTATGCAAATTGTAAGAAAGAAATAAAAAACAATACCAGAAACACTACTGAATCCACCAACTAGGTGTTACTTTATGGCCCAGTTCTTAGGCAGAAAGCAGTAGTAACTGATATTTTCCACAATGAAATTGAAAATGCATTTATAGTATAGTGGATTATGACTTTGTGAAATATTACAGTTTTCTTTATTTGCTTTTGCAGGTAGTTAAATTTTAGCACTACTTACATTCCCCCTCATCCCCAAATTTAAAAGGCAATAAATTGCTTTAGTGTTTTCAATTTCCTTTCCTTCAAGAGATGTAAATTGACTGCCTGAATCCCTCTACGAACTTTATTCTTGTGAAGAGGGGAGAATAATTTACAAGGCCATTGGCCCCATCCAATCCTATTTTAGCTCCAGGTCTCCTTTCTCAGAGGTCACCAGTACAACATTTCACATTCAGCATTGCAGGAGAGAGCAGGAGCCCCCATGGCTTCACATTAGTGCTGCCCCCCAGCCTGGGTGACAGGGACAGGCACAGGGTCTGTTGTATCTCTCGGCTCAGTGGTGTGGAAAACTTAACTGGACCCAGAGGAGCGAAGGGATAAGAATGCTTTTCAAAAACACTCTTGGGATGTACCTGAAAAGCACACCCCATTCTTCTTGGGCTAGTGAATCACTTGTGTATAAACCAAACAGATTGGTGTTCAAAGCTCTTGGCTGGCTGAGGGGCAAATCAACTACAGAACAGTAACCCGACCAATTCAAAAGCCAGATATGGCAAACTGGTACAGTTGAGCAAAGTGAAAGTTGGGCTCAGGAGAAGAGCATGACCATTTCAGGCTCCAGCCCCAGCAGCAGCAGTCTCTAGCAAACCCTGCTGCAGAGCTTTGAGTGTTGCCACAGGAGACCTGCAGTGCTCCTTTACCAGGGCTGACCACACATCTGGCACAGATCTGTCCTGTGCCTCTGCTTCCCCCTGAGGTCAGCTCATCCCAAGGTCGAAACTGATATAGCTTCATAGCACCACTGAAGTTGGAAAAGACCTCCAAGACATCAAGTCCAAGCTTTGACTTGAAGTCATGCACAGTCAGAAGGTTGCCTCCACTGCTAAGATTACTGAGAGCAGAAGTTTGTTTCAGGGAGTCTTTTGGGGGAGAATAGGGTCAGGCTTTCTTCTGCCCCCAGCACAGTGGGTACCCAAGCCATGGCTGGCACCTTACCAAAGGTACCTACTCCTATAAAGATCAGAGCAAACACAAAGCTTCTTTCAATGCAGTTTCAAAACAACTACAATAAAGTCTTTAGTAGGGCAATAGCATGATTACAAAAAAAAAATTAAAAAGCAGCTTGTTTAAATAAAAATATAGCAGCACAAGGAGTGATGCAAATCAACTCAAGGTGGGTACCCTCCCCTCCTTGGGTGGATTTTTCCAGGGGTAACAATAATTCCCTCAGTAAAGCCTTGTTGCCATTCATTACAGACGTGCCATCCCACATGCAGTGTACAGTGTAAAGGAGCTTGCAGCCTAATGACAGGAAGAAAAATGCCATCCCCAGGCCAGTGCCTGCTGCAGCAGATTTGCAAACTGCAAACCTGCCAAGACTCAAAGGGTGAGTGGCTGGCACCGTGGCTAACCCAGTAAATGACTCGCACGCCTCGGAAGCAAAGATGCCGAGATAAGCTCACAGGGGGTGCTCAGCTGAGCAGTGTTTTACCAGCCAAAACCACGTCCTCCTCAAGACCTCACCCAGCACTTTCCCCACTGCTTACATAAGACAGGGGCTCTCCTGGCTACCTCATTTAAAAAGCCCCCTAAAATGTAAAGGAAGCTGCAAGAGAAGGGAAGCATTTAGCAAAATACAGCTGCTTGAAGATGCTACCGGCACAGAAAGCCTGTAATGCCATCCCTACCCTCTTGTGATGCCCAGTGACAGCCCATCAAATGTGTCCTCTTTATTAAATTCAAGTATGAGCAAAATTAGCAAAGAAATATAGGGTTTAATTAATGTTTGCCTTCACCATAAATGAAAGGGAACTTTCATTTTTTTACTGTATTTTACTAATCAGAGTCATTCAGTATCTTGGATGCTAGTAAATTAATTCTGAACTAATGAAGTTAAAGGAGGTCATTTGTTAGAGAAAACTGATTACATATCGAGATCTCCAGGGGACATAAATGAGAAAATCGCTATAATGAAAAAATATTTTAAATGATGCAGGTCAACCAAGTACATCATTAAGGATGCAGGGGGGATGGAAATATTAATGACACTATGACAGGGAAATGCCAAAAGGGAAGTGGGCTGACATAAGTAAGCAGAAAAGCATTTACTGTGCTAGCTTGGTTCTTTTTCCCCTTTTAATAATTGAAACACATGAATTTCATTGCTTGCCTCAGATTAGTCACCTGTGTCCAGATATTTCAAGGAGGGTAACAGCAATGCACTAATGTGCATTATGTACATAAATTTATTTGTGTGGCACATAAACCTTTTTAGTAGTATAAATCACAGTGGCACATAAGGACCCAAGCTGAAACATGGGCTGTATTGTATAAGACAGGGGGGAAAGCATGCAAGGGGAAGGAAGGGATCCCTGAGAGGTCTCATTTCAACAAGCAACAGCAGTTGAGGGATGGAAGTGTATGTGGCACAGCAAGTCAGGCTAGTGCTTGAACACAGTGAGCTGGAATAGTGGGAGCAATGTAGCCTGGATGAAAAAGAAATACTCCCAGGGACTGGGGCTGGAGCTGTCGTCTGTCCAGCCCAGAAATCCCACTGCCTTGGACCAGGACTCTGTTGTGAGCCTGTTGCCCCTCTGCTCCTCCAGCACCTGTAACAATTGTAATAGGGACATGAAAGCACTGTTTTACCTTCAGAAATAGGTACATGAAAGCACTGTTTTACCTTCACTCTTCATATCTACTTTGGGCCTGCTGGCTGGAATTAAATATGTTTAGTTCCATTTTGAACTTGCTGGCACCATGAGACTCTGCAACCTCCTGGGACAACACTCCAACAGTTCTGTGCCTGCTATGAGAAACAGAAACTTCTTTCATCTATCTGACACTCATCTCCTACATTTTCAAAGAGTTCCTCAACCCAGAAGTAGCGCAGAATTTAGTGAGAAACAGTTATGAGTTCACCTAATTAATGACTTTACTAAAACTTGGATCATATCTTCCTCAGCAGTGAAACAATTCCTAGTGCTTTGCTCTCAGTATCCTACCTGAGGACACCCAGCACTGTGTCGGATTCTGTGGCTGCCACTACACAAGGATCTCATGATTTCAAAGAGACATCAGAGTTTTCTAATCCACAAGTGTCTGTTCTGGCATTGTTTGGGCAGGATTAAAACTATTCTTTTTCCTTAAGCATCAAGTACTCTCCTGAGAATCCCTGAAACGTCCCCTTCACCACATTCATGGCAACACTGTGGATGTGGGTGAGCCTAATCCTGCATGGGAAAGCACGGAGCCTTCAGCACAGTGGGAGCATCTAAACAGCATCCAAAGTCAGGTTTGCTGAGTTTTACTGAGCCAATTTACAGGGCTTCAGGATATTTTTAAAGAAAAAAAGTAAAATCAAAGGGATAATTGAAGAAATGAAAAAAGGCAGAAAGTGCAAGCAACATCAACCCATGGGGAGGGGCAGATGTAGCCAGGTAGGGAGAGCTGCAAAGTTTCATGAGAAAAAAGGGCCAAAAAAAAAAGAAAAATTAAGAAAAGGAAAAAAAAAGAGAGAGAGAGAACTCTGCTTAATAAGACAAGGGTGGAAGGATTCTCTCATGAATTCAGGAAAGCAGAGGGAATGTTAGAGGAAAATTAATATACTGCTGAAGGAGAAACAAAGCAGCACCAAGAAAATTAGTTGAAACAGTCCTTTATGAAAAGAGAGGTACTGACATACTGTTTACAAAGATTATCAGCAAGTGGCTTATTCAAAGGAAAGAAGAATCAAAAGCAATCCCAGATCCACTAAATCCACTTTTCAGGATTTTTTTCACCAAATTAGGCATAGAGAAATATGTTAGTCCTACAGAGGAGATGCAAACTATTCAAAATAGTACACCAGGCAGCTCTATCACAAAGAGATGTAATTAGATTTGAGGAGCCAATACCTCAAGCAGAGCCTGAAAGAGTGATCAACAGTTCACAGCTTGGAACACTCCCAGAGCTGGGAAGCCAAATCCTTCAGAGCATTTAAACAGAAACTCAGCCCCTGATTAAATGAAGCATTTGCTGAAAATCCAGGAAAGGATAGGGTGAAGTTACCACAATAATTCCACATAGAAAAATGGCAAAGCCATTAATTATTGAGGGTCCTTATGATTGATTTCTCTTTTAAATATAGGTATTAAAATCATGGCTAAAAGGCAGATGACAAGATGAAGGTGGCTTCTTTCTGACCTTTTAGTTACCAGTTGTTTAATTGCAACATCCAGATGAGAAGTGGTAGCAATGGATTTGTGTTCATTAAAACTCTATCATAGAACCAAGAACTAAAGCTGATGTTTTACAATATAAAGACAACATTAGGCTGACTTAAGTAACTGTATCAGTTAATATTATGATGATGTTTTTTCTTCAAAGTACGTCTTGTGTTGAACCAAAACCTCGAATTCCTGTAAGAGTTTCATCATATAAATATTCCTCAGGGATGGAATTTACCGTGATTTGTTTGTCACTTTTTAACTGGTCTTTCAATCAGAGTTCTCTGCAAACTTCAAACGAGAAACCCCAAAGCTAACAAAACAAACATTGGAAGACTGAATCCTGCTTCATTATATCTATATGTATCCATTTATATCTGTTACATGGAAATATTATGAAGCAGGTATCAATTTAAAATAAATCTGGAGCTATCAACTATCTGACACAACCCCCAAACATCTCCAATGTTTGCCTGTGTGTGTAATATCCAGTGGAAAGGGCTGGCGCAGTCAACTGAAGATGTGCAGCCTGGTACGAGCAAAGAACAGGAAAGGAAAAGGGTGGTTCTCTCCAGCTGAAAAGGAACAGATTCCTGACACAGTATGAAGGGGTGGGGAGGAGGGTTCATTCCTGCAGGAAAGCAGGAGCCTGGGTTAAGTTAACACTACATCCAGAAATGTAGCTGTCACCTTACTGGAACCTGAGAATTAACTCCTGCCATATCCCACTGGTGTTGCTGTGAGAGTGCTGCCACAAGCAGTGTGAAGAAAAAAAAAAAACACAAGCTTGAAAGAAATCTGTATTATATTTGCTCTTACCCCAACAGAATTAGTATCAGAGTGATGTATTTCTCACTCTATCACCCTTTTGTGGAGGACGACATTTATAAAACAGCTAATTACAGTTTGAATCATAAGTAAGCACTGAAGCTGAGTTTCATTTTACTCAGATGCATAAATTTCCCTCACCTATAAAACTCAGAGCAGATGTACAGTGGCTGTACATGGCTGATGTTACCATTCCATGTGGCTGATCCAGATAGAAAATGAACAATGGCTTGCCACACTTTGTGTGCACATTTTGAAGCAGTATATTCTCCATGCAAAGTTGAGCAACAACTCCTCCTTTCCTAGCCATGAAATATATATATATATATATCTGTGTGTGTGTGTGTGTATATACATACATATATATATGTGTGTGTGTGTATGTATATAAATATTTGGTTTAATGCACATACAGACCTAAATTCCAAAGATGTCAAACCAAGCTCCTGTGCTCCTGTGATAGGCATTCTTCACAGTTTGGTATCACCTCCCAAATTTCTTAAGGTGCCTTTTGGTACAGCAGCCCTTGGAATGTACAAATTCCAGAATTTAGGCATGCCCCAAGTTTTGCCTACAGAAATGAGTTCTGGTTGCTGATGGAAATTCAGGCTGCACAACTCCAAATGCATCCATGCTCGAACTGGAAGAGGACTTCTGTGAAACCTGCTCTGATGATAACTTAGAAAAAGAGTGAAATTTATCATCAGTGAAACACAGACATTAGAAAAAATTACTGCTTACTCATTGCTTGCAAAAAACCCCAATGGATCCATTACTAAAATTTAGCAAAATTATTAGCTCAATAATAAAAGGAAATTATAACCAACAAGGGTGTTTCTGAAGAAGCCAATTGACACTTGCTATTGAGGAATTCCTCATTACCATTTAATACAAGATCTTATTGCAGAGTTTATTTCTCAAGAATATAGAACAAGGATGAAGTTGAAGAGATTTATTATTAAGACATTGCCAATAAATTCTTTCATTTCTTTTCCATTCAAGCATGCTTGCAGGGTTTCAGCCCCACTGGCAGTTGGCAGCAGATCTTTGTTCAGTAGAATTCAAGTGAATTGAAACACTGGTTCCAAGGAAACATTTCTGCCTCATGCCCAAACAATACATGACATCATACCACGAGAGGCTGAAGCAAGTCTGGTAGAAAAGCAATCCTAACCACTATTTCCTACAGCTGTTCACTATAGCATGGTAATGAAAGCATGGGGTTTTACACTACCCAAAAATATTGCAATCTCTTGGCTATGAAAAAAGAGTGTGGCTCAAGCTGAAGCAATTGACTTCACACCAATCTAATCTTGGTATAATTAGAGGATTGCTGCCAAATAGGAACCATATGCTTTGTCCAAAATCTCAATGCAAGTCTCTGTGTGTGTCTATGTGTGTTGAATTATTAACTTCAGAAACCCATGGCAACATCTATGATAATACATACTGCTGCTATTATTATACACAAGAAGCTCTAAAGTCACTTTTAATCAAAAAAGATCCTTTTAAATCTATACCTGGTTTTAGTGACATTACTGTTAATGCAGCTGATGAAATATTAAGCATGCAATTACTGTACATGGTCTATAAATGGCTTTCCTGACATTCAGACTATATAGAAGGCTCTGTCAAAATGAGAAGGAAGGTATTTTTCCAATGAGTATCTTTTTTCCCAGAGAGGGATTCAAGATCAGGTTGAAAGCATTTCACTCAGAAGAGATGAGAGCCCCAACCAAATGGTCCATTAGTCGTAAAGAAAAAGCCAACAAAATAAAACAAATTAAAAAAAACAGACTGGAGAAGAGAAACCAGCAGAACCCCCAGTTGCTCTGCTCAGGCTCCACATCTGGGGTTCCTGTCTGGTACATTTTGAGTCACCCATAAAAGGAAGGGAGAGAGACAATCACCTTAAGAGAGCTTGTTCCAACCTTACAAGCACAAGGCAGATACAAATACTGTGGGATAAAGGTCACTTCATGCTCATTTTTCTAGGGAAACAGCATTCAGGAATGAGAGATGGCCACAGCCTAATCTCCAACATAGTCCATGCTCTACACAGGTTACAAAGGGAGGTTCATTTTGCAGGCATCCTACTGCCACTCCACTTTTGGAGCTGCAGCCATAACCAGTATTGATTGATAGTGTCTAATGGGCTGATATGGATGTGCAAGCACAAACGTATCTACACAGACAGGTGTCAAAAGTGCACTGACATGAATGTTTGGAGAGCTCTAACATCTGTCTGTCAAATACACAAGGCTCCCAGTAAAACACAATACAACCAAAACATAACTCCTCACTGCAAGCAGCAGTCACTCCCCCATATGCACTGATATGACTCTCAGTATTGGCACAAATAGGTAGGAGCCCCACAAAAACAGTTTCACTGCAGGACATTTATAACCCATTGTGATTAGTCCACTAGAAACCAATCACATTGTTGCTGATTGCTGTGGTTATGGGCAATCTCCTCATTATTGAAACAACAAGCACAAGAACAAAACAAAACAGAAACGTGCTTTTACAGTCATAGGAGCAAAAGTTGCTGCTTCTTTACACACACCATCCTTCTTTCTCTTGGACACTGTCAACAGCTGCTGCAAACTGAGGGAGAAATCTCCTATTCTGGGGCACTGCTGCCTGCTCTCCCCGTGGTTCTTCTCCTATGAAATCAAAGAAACTTGCTGCCAGATTGGGGAATCCTTTTATTTCAACACCCAGTAGTTTTAGATTTGTGCCAGAAACCCTCATTCTCCCTGGACCTGAAGCTCTTTCTTATATTCCTGGCTCCTGTAGCATAATTTTCTTTCAAGAAGAGCATCATCAGTCCCCTTTTATTATACAGAAGCCTTTTCAGGAAAAGACATAGCTGGAAGGATCCCAGCAGCTGGTATTTATCCAGGAGACTGATAATTGTATGCCTCAAAAAATTGTTAGTGCAGTAGAGACCACTCCTGCTTTATAAAGATGTGTTATGGAGGAGGTCAGGCTAAATGCAACAATCCCTTCTGGATATAAATACTATGAATTTATGAAAAGATCATTTGTTTCATTCAGTGTCTCATAACTAAATGATTATGCTCACCCTTCCTCCTAGCACATCACAGTCGGTGACAGATGCACAAAATAATACTATTCCAGACAGAATGAAAGATAATATGTTCAAAAGAGGGAAAAAGATTAATCTACACTGTTTAGGTATTACAGCTGGGAGGCACAAAGATATTACTCATTTTAGCATTGTATTGGACAGCAACAAGTGCATCAAAACAGATGCATTTCCAAAATAGCAATAAAAAATTACCCAGCTGATACAGTATCTAATATATTTCTGGTATATTGCATTGCTTTCATGCAGCTGGAATTCTGCATTCAGTCCTCTGGATCTGGAAAGAGGTTCTTATGAGCTTGGATCTGGGATACCAGATGATAACCTAAATATTTAAACTAGTTGTTAATCTATTCTACTAAACAGTCTTTCTGGACATATTCCAAAATAAAATAAAATGCTTTGTGCCGTAATGAAAGAATTACTGCTATTAAAGGATTTAATCCTAAATACACCACAGCACATTTCTTTATACATCAAGCAGAGTCTGAAGGGCTGCTATTTTTATCAGGGTTGTATTTTACAGATAAGTATTAAATGCAGATTAGAGGATTGGTTCACACCAGGTTTCCTCTGTGCACAAAGGTAAAGCTTTGCTGGCTCTGCAAAGCTAGACAGTTCTGAGCTGAAAGTACTGCAGGTTTAAATATCATTAACACATTTTCATCTTTGTCTCTCTGATCAGGCTTTTCATGGGAGCAACTTTGCCTGTTGCTGGGACAGATTCACTGGCAATCCAGGGAAAGGTGTGGAAAAGCAATCCCAGAGGATGGGCAAGGACATGCCAGGTTTGGTGGCACAGCCTGTGAGTGCCAGCACAGGACAGAGCCCTGGGCAGGGAGAGCAGGAGGGCCCAGCCGGTGGGATGCTGCAGGAGACAAGCAAGGACAGCAGCGATGCCCGGGTGGGCAGAAACAGGAAAACAACACACCCACCAGAACAGCTGCCACCAAAGAGAGGCAGAACTTCCTCTGGCAGCATCCTGGAGGCAACTACAGCAGCAAATGCACCATGTGAAAATCAAAACTGAGCAGAGGGAGGATTTTACTTCAGAGAGACATCCAGGGCAACAAGCAGGGATATTCACTGCCCATGTTTATTTGCCAGCTGCCCATGATAATCAGTGAAGGAATATGGGATTTTAGGAATGTTGCATGCAGTGGTTTGAAAGTATTTTCAAGCATCTCCTTCAGTCTCATTAGAAAATAATTGTTGTGGCAGTTCAGAGCTATTTGGGAACAAAATGTATTTAAGTGAAAGCAAAAAAGGAGAAGAAATGATATTCACAAAGCTAAAGATTCAGGTAAGAGCTACTGGGCTATGCAGAGAACAGATACCAAAAAGCAGTAAAGAAATGAGGGAAAAAGAAAGCACTGGATGGGTGGCAGGAAATAATCAAAAAGGATTGGGAGACAGGAGTCTGATTTTATGAAGGAAGCACTGAGGGATACAAGAACAAGCTCAGAGAAAGCCACTGTTGAATATTTAAGAGCAGAAAATGATGGACTGAAGAAGAATCCAGATGGATGCAAAAGGAAAAATTCCTCAGATGTTACTTCAGAATGGAGATATACAGCTGAGAGCAGGTGAACATGCACTACAGAGGAAAGGATGGGATTAGTTCTGATTCCTTCTGCAATATGCATTTTTAAGGTAGCTTTAAAATCCTTGACTGTAAACAGTATGGCTCACAGGCAAGACACAAACAGGCTTGCGTCTACAGTGATGTTTTTCAGGACATCTCCCTTTGATACAGGCTTGTTACCTCCTCTTGGAATGCAGGAATGATGCCTATAGGGATAGCTGAAGACATTTTTACTGTTCTTTCTCCCTGGTCTGCTTCAGATAAGGTACAGCAATAGCAATGACAGTGCTCTCCCAGAAGGTTGACTTGCACTGGGGACACTGGAGCCAGGTTTGCTGAACTGGCCCTGAAGGAAAGGCTTTGGTTAGGGACCTGCGGAATGCCCTGGTGACAAATTAAGAGGGAAATACTCTAAACTGCTTCTTCAAAGAGAAAGGACAAAATTGTCCATCAACTGAAACTAAAAACAGATGAGTCACTGGAGGAGATGAGTGACGTAATTCACCATTTTTCATCTTTCAGAGGTTATAGACGTTATTTCTCTTCAGGTAAGAGGAACAGGCTTGTGCTGAAGCACCAGCTCATAACTCTGAAAAAGTGGTTTCAAATCCTGGCTTTGTTGCAATGGTGTTCCTAGAGCAGCAAACATAACTCAGCTCACTCTGTGCTTTATCTTCCACATGCAAAAGTAAAACCCTCACACATTTATATTTCAGGGCTCTGGGAGGAGACTGGACACCACAGGAGAGCTGGACTCAAGAGTCTGATATCCAGGTTGACAGAAAGCCAAATGAAGGATGGATGTAAAAAGTAGTAACCCTATTTGGGTGGGTCAGAGTCAGTGCTAATATTTTTCATCTCAATGTCAATACTTAAAAATCTTTCTGACCAAACCAAAGATTTTGATTTCAGAGTACCCTGACAAAGTTGGATGAGCAGTTCCAACAGAGCAGCTGGAAAAGCAATTCCACTGTTGAAACAGTTTTAACTCTCCTCATCCATCCCTTCCCAAATATGTTTTGAAGAGAAACACTTATTTCTACAGTAAGGAAAGCTTGTGCCAGCTGTTGATAAATTCAGATCCCATAATACAGATGGCCATCAGTTCATAAGTAACGGTCTGACATCAACACAACAAAATTCAGTAAAGACACAAACAGAAATCCAACACAAAAACATGAGCAGGGATAGCAGGTTCAGCAAAATCACTGCAGAAATGGAGGTTATTCCAGACCAACTGAATCCAAGTGGCCACTGTCACATGGTACACACAAGGCTGAGCCTGCCCTGGGATGCACTGGCAGATGTGTTACATACAAGACATGGGAGATGAACATTCTGCTCTACACACAGCTGAGAGATCCCAGCTGGAATGCTGCAAACAGATTTGTGCACCACACGAGGAAAAATGTAGAGAATTTAGAGATAGTTCAGAGGAGGACAACAAGAACCACCAGAAGTACAGACACACAATTTACAGGGAAAGTGAAACAACTGGGCTGATATCACCGCAGAAGCAGAGTCAGGCATTGCCTGGCTGGAAGGCAAATTGTGTATCAGCCTGTAAATAGGTAAAAACAGAACATAATTGATAAAAATACTAGATAAACATCATCCTAGGCTAGATAGACCTGTTTCTCCCATGGAGCAGGGGGAGGGACTGGATCTTGAACTGTTAAGTGCTGTCCAAGCTTAAATATAGCAACATATCATAGGATGTAGGAGTGAAGTGTCTTATTTGTTAAACACTGAAATATCATAAAGTGAATCTCAAAGCTATTAATACACTGAAGACCCCTGCCAAGACAATGCCTGCATGCATGTTGGGCATAGGTATTCGGACATACAGGCACATAGCTTGATAAAACATCAAAATCAATTACGCTCAAAAATACTGTTGGTCTCAGCAATTGAATTTCTTGTAAACACATTTAATGACTGATTCAAGAATCAATCCTGGATTCATCCAGTGAAACTGTAGCCAGGAATATGCACGTTGACCACAAGGAAAGTTACTGAATCCCATTCAGCTAATAATGCTTTCTAGCTTGAAGCTTGATACCTTTATAAAATCTTAGCTAGCAGAGCAGCAGATGATATTCCTGCTTTCCATGCAAATGCATAATCCTTTCCTGAAGGCTACTAAGCTCTTTGCCACCAAAATCAGTGGAACTCTGGCTGTTTACATGGGATCTGTGAAAGGCTTTGAAGATGAAAAGAGCTGTGCAAGTGCTAAGTGTAGCTATTTTGGCAAGGAATCCAGACCAGAAACACAAGCTGTTACACACAGGTCCCATTGTTTCCTGTCATCTTGAAAGTCATCTCTACCAGCATAAAGGCAGAACCAGCAAAACCCAGGCAGTCTGATAACAGAGGGGAAAAAGTCATTTTCCTTGCACACTGTCAGAGGCTCTCTTAGCAGAGGGGGGCAGTAAAATTTTACTTTGTGCCCATTACTAATCCTTTCTTGTATGAACTCTTACCTTTTAAAAATGTTTATTTTTATTTGTTCTGACATGTTTTCTGATCAGTCACTAGATTAGGATTTGGGGGACTCCCCAGCAACATCAGTTTCTGCAGATAAAGAGGAGAGGGGTACAGAGGTTGAGATGAAGAGTCTGGTTGTAAAGAACAGCTCAAAGTGAGTGAGAAAAATATGAATAGAAAGAGTGTTTTGAAGAACCCAGAGTGCAGCAGATGAAAGAGCCCTAGAGAGGCTTCCTGGCACAAATAAAAGAGAGCAGGTGCAAAGGTCTTTTTGTTGACTTTGGGCTTTTTTACGTTTTTTCAGTTTGGGGTCTCATTTCAGACAAAGCACTAAAAGTCTCAAGGTCTTGGAAAAAAGTTCAAAGGGTAAAAGAAAGTAAAAAAATGGCATTGGAAACACATGATACAGGCAGGTAAGGAACCTACAGCTAAAGTTCTGTACAAACCAGTTCCTCAGGAATTTAAATAAAAACACAGTAAACAATGAAAAGGAAGAAAGGCTTGGAGGGGAAGGTGAAGAAAAATACCTGCAGATAAACAGATTGGGTTTAGAGAAGGACTCAGAAAACAACATATCAACATATTATTTTAAAATGGGTCTTGGAAAAGTTTGCACGACCCAGCTAAGCCTGGTATAATAATTTCATAAGATCTGAGCAGGCTCTGACAGCATCACACAGAAAGATGGTGAATTCTGCAAGGTTGTGATAGCCCAAGAGATTGATCAATCAACAGAAAATATTTACAGTAAGTCATAACTTGTGGCAACAGTGGACAATATGATGATGGAATGGTTAAGGATGACTACAGAAGTCAGAGAAGGATGTCCACATCTTGCTATGTCCACATCTATTTCTACTGGTGGCTGAAGCTACATTAGCCCAACAGCAGCTTTAGTCTAGAAAGAAGAGACAGGGAAAATTGAGCTATATGAAAAGGCTGTTGATCCATGAGTAAAACTGAGCTCATGCCATGGATCACAGGGACCTCATGGGGAATAACTGAAAAAGTGAATGAAAGACCATGAAAGTCAGCCTAGAAACTATTAGAGGACAACAAAGAATATAGCTGTATGTTCAGGTATCCTGTAACCCTGCAGGCTCTGAGGGTTCCAAGTGGAAAATAGGAGTCACAAAGATGCTGGAAAGAGATGGATCAGGTTGCTCCTGACTGAAAATAGATCAAGAATATCACAAGATCCACGAGGTTAAAGCTTAATTTTTACAAAATTCGTAACTGAAGCAACTCAGCAGCCTCAAAGAAAGCAAATGAGGAAAAAGCATTGGCTGCAGAAATTGCTTCAGGTAAATGGTAATGAAATACATGGAATAACCAGGTCTAATGATACCAAGTGGTAGGATGTCTTATTTCATTTCTGTAGCTGCACTGAGTTAACAGACACACTTCAATTCCAAGTTTGTGGAGCTCAGAGATAAGCAAACCAGCCAAACACCATCCAACTTAAGCTTTCCAGTGAATAAAATCAAATGCAGGGTCACAAAAACATGGACTTAAGCCAAAGGCCAACAATGCTCAGCACAATCCTTCAGGTCTCTGCAAACTGCAGACCCAGGAGGAGCACAGAGGACCTGCTGTTCCAAGAGAACTGACCACATTAGCCATTCATGGATTCAGAGTAGCGCTCAGAAAAGCAGCAGCTGTGCATTTACACAGTCTTTCATCATTTCCCATCTTATGTTTGATCACCTTATGTAACAGGGCTGGAGAATTTTGGTCAATTCCTCCAGCAGAGGAAGATCAAGGTGTTCAGCATAGACTTCAGTGACTGCTGGAAGTATGGATCTGATTTTTCTAAGAACAGCTTCCTCTTCTCCATGTATCTTTGGAGTCTTCATGGAGAGCATTCCAAAGGCTCAGGAAGTTCTGCTTCCTAGGGCTGCATGGTTTCCTCACCCTCTGCACCCCCTCACGTGTTCTCAGGCTGCACAGTGTGTGGGGTACAAGGGACCCAATGTCACCCTGCTGTGTCCCTCTCCTGCATCACCATCTCAAAAAGATGCAATGGGCTGCCCTTGGATCCACACATCCAAACAGGTCTTTCTGAAACCAAATAAAACAGGGGGGAGAGCACACTTTAAAGCAAAGGCTTGCTGCTGTGGTGAATTTCCAAACACTGTGTGAGTCACTTAGAGGAAGTTTCTATGTGCTTATGTCTTCCAGCTCAAATACTGTAATTAAATTATCTTAAGTACTGACTGGAAAAAGCTTTGTTATTGCAATAGCTAGGTCTGCAGATGAATCATGTTGCCATTATACAGCACAGGTGGTTTATCACAGAAGTCACTCAGTTGCCTTTTAGGACAGGTGGCATTTACTGAGAAAAAAACCCCACACTTTTTAATATTTGTCTAAGCAGAAGATGAAATCCCAAATGTTGTCCATTCTCATAAAAATACACCGAGAAGGCAACTTTTAGAGGGGAGAGACAGACTGCAAGGCTCTTCTGACACTAGTGATTAAATCCTAAGCATTTAAGTCCATATTGCTTTACAGAAGGAGATGAAAAACCCAGCAGCCCACTATGTAGATGGCATTAGTGTTGTTCACAATAAGATTTTCCTTGAGCTCAACTGACGAATGGGCCATGTGTCATCAAAGATGTGGTCATACTACTGTCACAGAATATGGCATAATACAGAAAAAAAAACCCAAAACAATAAAGACAACATTCAAATCTTTGCATTCTATTTTGCCAGCACTCCTGGAGGAGGTTCTGAAGCAGGCTCTGCTTCCATGACATGAGCAATAGAATTCTCAAAATGACTCAGCAACCAGTACGGTGGGATCTTCTGTTCTTCTGGCCAAAATAACCCCAAACAAGTTGCTGAGTATTAAGCACTTTTAAATATGTGGTTAAGAGATCAGAATGCTTTTCTCACATGCCTTTAACAGAGAAAGGCTACTACATCCAGTTTTACAAAGGGCCAGTTGGGACAACCCCTGCAGAGAGAAGGAGGTTTGTGGGTAGCAGCACTGAAATTCAGACTAGTCAACTGAGCCTTTGGGAGGTCAAATGTGGAGGTTTTTTTCCTTCTTGCTTCACCACAGAAGCCACAGGAGAAAAGACAACCCTGGGTGTTCTGATCTCTGAACCCATGTTTTCTCTCATGCAGTGGTATTTATGACTGTTCTTTTTCCTGTAGAGAACTGTTATTATCAAACCAGAGAAAGAACAAGTCATGTACAAAAAAAAAGTCCTTAAAAAGGCAAGAATTAACCACCCTTGGAAAAACAATAAGAGAGGAATGTGAATAACACAACATTTCCTGTGGCTTGTATACTTATCTCATACCATAACGATCAAGTGGCTTACTTGTCTCTACCCGTTACAAAAGGGATTCTTTGCATTTTCACGTGGTTCTGCTGTACAACCAACCACACGGTTTTACTACTTTGTCTTAGCTATTTTTGTGCTTAGATACTCAAATCCTTTCCCCTTCCCCCCACTAAGTAAATTTTCCAGGCTAAAGTTCAAAGTGAATTCCAATGTGATTATATAAACACATGCATACTGTAGATTGACATCATACAATGCTATTCTTTGTTGCTGGATTCTTTTTTTCTCTTTAGTTTGCAACAACTTCGGTATGCCTGGCTTGCTTCCCTAAAATAGTAGCTTATTACACCCTACTGAATAAGATAACACTATATTTATTCCTTTGGCAGTTTGGATTTCGCAGGCAAAAAAGCTCATAATTTAATTCATAAAAATAGACTTACAAAGGAAAAATAAAAGTAACAGACCTTATGAATCTCACTGTTTATTAACGCATGTGATTAGTGGAGTGGGGAGAAAGCAGGTTTATGCTTTTCAGTCCATCATGGCTGTGAAATTGAACTGTAAATGGTACCTAGTGCAGTCAAGTGAAACAGATACCATGCCGGGAGTTAATGGAAATGTGGAGAGCTTTTCTTTTTAACAAAGTACTTGAGCAATTATCCCAGCACACCCACAGTGAAATGAGATAAACTTAGTCTGTGCATTACAAAGGCAGTTAACTGCAAAATAAATTCACTGACAGCCACTGGGAACCTTTAGTTCTTTGTTCCTTTTTCTGCACCTAATAGCCAAAAATGACGAGCAGTGTTGGTGGGAATAAAGAGCCAGCGAGTTGTGGGGTGGGATGTTTGTTATGGGCATGCACTGGCTGACAGCCATTTGCTAGAGATACTACTTGGCCCAGAACAAAAATAAATAGTTGAAGAAAGTAGTGCCCTGTGTTGTCACACTCGCCTGGAATAGCGGTGGGGCTTGGGGAGCCATTGGAAGCAGCCTTGTTCTGCCACTCTGTATCACAGGCACCAAGTGCTTCTGACAGCCCTGCTTTGCTGTCAAGGCCTTGTATTGACATTAACCTTCATAAAAATACATCAGAGCTTCTTCCTGGACTCACCTTTCCCATCACTCCCCTGTCTGACTACAGCATCAAGAAGTGAAGGTCATGTTTGAGGCTTGGGCTGTTTCAGCATAGCATTGAACTCCAGGGACAAGCAGGATGAAGGGCAAGTCCCCCTTGCCCTCTAAACCCTCACCCAGCTGCTTAATAAGGATGCCCTTCCTCCAGCCCCACCTGCTCCCCAGCAGCACTGTGGTTACACCAGCGTGTCCAATGGCAAATATTGATCTCCCGGGGCAGAGCTCACCCCTTGTGCACAGTCAGGCAGAAAGCCCTGCCCAGCTGTTTGCAGCCTCTCAGCCCCCATCCAAAGGGCAGCTTTGTAGGACAAACTATGCAGGTGAAACACAAGCACTCTTTCAGTCCAGAATATGACAGGAGCTTTGCTTCCTAAGAAAAAACAAAGCAAATCTCAGGCAGACACCAGGAGGGAAAGGCTGCCCATATAGAAAGTATTCATCAACGATCACAGTGGTTTCCTATAGATTTTCCATCTAAGGGGAAAAATTCTTCCCTTTCAGAAGAGCATTGGAAGGCACCACTGGTATGTTATGGGTTGCATACCAGAGGAGACCTGCCTCAGCATTTCCTGAGAAACCCACTAAAGAAGCTGATAGAAGAATGATGTTCAAATGTTTTTTAAAAGCAAGAAATTTCAATATCAATTGTAACTTCTGTTTTGCAAAGTCCTTTATCACTAGCAAGGACCGTGCTGAGGTTTCTTTGATATGTCTTGTTGGGATAGCGGCATACCATTCGGTTCATATCATATCATTCATATCATGCTCTTCTGAGAGCATCTCAAATGCAAACCTGCATCAAGTACAGTACATTGACCCACAGTCAAGCCATGTTTTATGTCATACTCACAACATCTCTTACTGCTGTGGCAATAAATTTCTAGTTCCTATTTGCATTTCCAGTGCAGATAAAAGCAAGAGCTATTTAGTCACAGCTCCTCCCTTGCCATTCCTGCTCTCTATGCTGGAACATCACTCTATTCAGCAGGTGCATTGGCTTCACTAACTCTTCTGGAGCTCATTGTCATGGTTTGTTGGTATTTGCTTCAGTTACACAACCTCTGAAAGCAACCCTCCCTTCTTTTCAGAGAGGTATGATTTGGAGATCTGTGTCTTTTGGCCTCACAGCTGTTCTTTATGGCTGTCAGTCAGACAACAGAAACCAAAATCAAAATAACCAGTGCTCTCCTCTATAGCAGGCCTGTCACTGTTGCTTTTTCCTGACTTTAATTCAACGTAGTCAAAATCTATTCTGTTTTCCCTGGTCGTGTGTCCTTTATAAGCATCCTAGACAGCCCNTCCCCAGCACGTAAGAGCCTGTTAACTCTAGAAACTGCTCTGATTTTCAGCCCTGCTGAGGGCAAAGCTGCCCTCACACAGATCCTCACTGCTGAGGAGGGGACACTATTTTGCAACAACAGCTAAAACATGAAGCCAACCTGGACCCTGGGGAAGTCACCGCTTTGTCCTGCCCAGAGCTGCTAATGCCTGTGTACGGGCTCCTCTCTCTGCCTTGTGGCACTTCCATTTCCTTGCTTGTCTGTCAGAATCTTTCCATGTTGCTCTTCCTTTCCTGTGCACTGTAGCAAGATGTCAGCTTTCTATTTTTTGCACCGTGTGTGCTCCAGATCTAACGTTATGCTTAAGATGCTATCAAGTAGCCAAATGTGACATGATTTCAAGGTTGGCCTCAAGGTGGTTAACTCTGGGAGTCAGCCTTTCAATCACCATCAGATACCAATCAAACAAAAATAGATGAGGGCTGACAGCAGGCTGGCGTTATTATACTGCCTATTTCCAGCTGGTTTAGTTCAGGATGTTTTTATCAAGTGGAGCCTCCAGCTCACCTCACTAGCATGTAAGGAAGGGAGGAGGGGAAACGGTTGTACAAAAATGGAAGTGTTTGTGATTTATAGCTGAAGGAAAACTAAGACAATGGTTTCCACTGATTTACTAGATGTAGTAGTGCCTTGAGCATCACCATAAGACAAAGCATATCCTAAAGATAAAATCTATCTGGGGGAGGAGAGGGGACCCACAGCTGTGAAGTCATCATTCCAAGATGCAGCTTTTCTCCCTCTCCTTGCATAAACATTACATCAAAACCATTGTAAACCTGCAGCTCCCCAAATGGCACTTGTGTCCTCATGCACTGCACAAAGTTCACCATTCACTTCAAAGGAGCAGAAAAATACTGAGAATTTTTACCTTTAGCTTGCCATGCTGATAGAGATCAGGGAGATTTGTAGACTTTGATCATCCCTTATGTAATTAAAGTCAGATGAAGCCCAGCTGAACAGTGAGGCTTCGGCTTCAGCAGGGAACTCTGTGGCCCAGCAGAGTTTTCACCAGTCTTTCATCTCTTTCGATCAAAGCCTCCTGTCCTGCCCCAGCTGATGTCAAACTCTTCTGATCAGATCCTGGTGAAGAACTGCCTCTTTATTTGTGATGGGGACTTCCTGGGAATATCATGCAGGCATCTCACGTGAAGAGCTGCACTGCTGTTTACCATTCTAGCCCCAAAATGCATTTTTTTAAAAAAAGACTCTGACTGCTCTATAATCCAATAAGGACCTTTAGCCAGAGCCTTTTAAATACAGGGACATATCTTGGATCAAGGTCTAGTATAGGTTCTAATTTTTTACCAAAAATTATTGATTTTTGCACCTGTAAGGAATTAAAATGGTGATTATGAATGTAGCTGACCTGAGAATAAATGAGAAGTTTTAGTTTCTCATTAAATGCTTGTGCTCAGCTTTCACAAATTCATCATTTCACCTGAACACATTCTAGACAATTCTACCACTTTCTGTTCTCCAAAATGTTGCCTCTCCATGTTAAGTTGTCTGTCCTGCAAGTTTGCCTCACTTTGATCAGAGATGAGTGTCTGTGTCACAAGGCAGAACTGTTGGAGCCCCCAAAGCATAACACCTGATTACAGAACAATATTACCTTGAGCGACCCATAGACCCCATGCAAAACCCTGGGACCACAAAAAGATCTGCAGAAATTGGCCTCTTTGCTCTGGCTGCTTATGAAAAAACCCTTTAATTCAGGGGCACATAAAATCTACACCTCATATGCAGTCCCCTCACTCTTTAGTAGAGTAGCACCACCCTACTGCTGGGGCTACAAACCCCACCAGTGTCAGGGCTGTGGCCACCTGTGGCTGAAAGTCCATCCTAATGGTCCAGGCCAATTTACCTTCCCAATGAGAACCTGGGAACACGGTCCCAGCAGGCTCATCACAAGGGTGAGGGGACTGAGGTATGAGTGACACTTGCACTGCAGGAATGAGAAGCCAAACAACATTCAGGTGCCTCAGGATTTCATATGCTCCAGTTAATTGCAAGGGAAAACAGGAGCACCTTGCCACTGACTCCATCCAAAGTCAAGGCTCCTCCTGAAGGTACAAAAACTACTTGTCTGAGGTTAGAGGGTCTGAAGACCACGTGTCAGTAGTAAGGGTATATGTAAATGCTGTTCTAATTAGTGGGATTTGGACCTAAATTTGTTACTGATCTGACAACCAGCCCTTCCTTCCCGGGGCAGGATCTTAGAGCTTCCCCAAAGTGGATGTATCGGCAGGAGTTAAATGTCACCATCCACCTTTGGCTGATTAAACTCTGTTTTTCTCCCTCTGACACAATTGTGAGGGTGCACCGTGCTGATCAGGCACACATTTTGCACAAAATGTCACGCATGTTTATTATTAGATTAAGCTGCAGTAGGTTTAATTTTAGGTCTTTTGATTCAAGTGGTGCAATGAAGATTAAATGTTAGGCATTATTAAAGATGCAGATGTGGTTATATTGAATTATAAACTTCATTAAGTACGATGTCCTAGACAGGCTTCTGAGATAAGGTACAAAGGACTTCTCTACTTCATACCAAAGTTATTAAAATATTAGAATGTAAATCTAATCATAAAAATATTATGATAGAATGAAACTGATACTTTAAAAGTGTTATTACAAAAGACTGTATTTCTTTCATGTATAATTACTTCCTTCTCAGTTCAGATTTCTGGCTTGATATTAAAATGCAAGTATTTTTCCTCCTTTGAACACACATAAAAAGTAAGTACAATGGAGTGAAATTTTGCCACTGCTTTTAGTTCCTGAGCCTCGAAAAATCCTCCTCCTCATTGTCAAGCTTTTAGTTCTCATCGAGATTAAAGTTATCCACTCATGATTATATCTGGTAGCAAGGCCATCTCCACTTGCATGGATGAGTAGTTGAGACACAGTTATCACAGGAAATATATGACAAGATTTTAGAGTGTCTGAGGTGGCTAAATTTAGACAAGAGACCAACAGCATGGAACAGGGCAGAGATTCATGAAAAAATAAAGGCACACAGAGAGGATTCTCAGATACTCTCATCAGCTCTTTCAACATCAGTCAACTGCTGCAGCTTTCTCTTCTACTGGAGAAAAGTTGGGGGTGTAGAGAGAAATTACAAAGGGCAAAAGGAAAAAAGTTTCATATTAATGCAACAGTTTTATTTTATTAATCATATCATGAACTTGGAAGACTCACTGCTATGAGATACGGAGGTTCCCTGTCATCCCAGTTCAAAAGATTCCCTATTGGCATGGATAGTAATAATTTCACCATTTCCTTTGCAAGGACAAATGATTGTAAGATATAAAAACATTTCTGGCCCAGACCATCAGCCAAACAGTGACTGACAGGTGGGGAGAAAACTCTCCTGCAGGAATTTCATAATTGCACAGCCTATCTTTCCTTCATGAGGGTTTTGCTCTGGCTCTTACCATCAAGACCAAGATACTGCTTTAACCCAGCAGGGCAATAGCAGCCTTTTCCCCCCGTGGGTGGGTACAAACCATTTCAGATTGCATCAGGACTTTCACAGATGTCTTCAAAACATGTTGGAAACCCATATCCAGATTCTGGAGTTCTCACCTCTTCTGCTAATTCTCCCCATTACAAGGCAAGGCTGAACAGTGCTAAAACCATTATATGGACTGCTTCTCCCTCCCAGTTTAAAGGACATCAACTGTTTGTCCTATCCTGGACCACCTTCAGAAAAAGTCCATAAAATCCTTCAGTTCAAGATCCATCTTTTCTTATTAGGACTTTTTTCTATCTCCCCAATAAGCCGTGGCAACTCTTTGACTGGATAAAGGCCATTTTAATACACTGAAAACGGAGACATAGCAATTCTATTTCTCTTTTGCTAAACAACTGCATTTGTAAAGTAATGTACGAATTTAAGAGCATTTTCTGTAGATGCATTATGTCAACTGAAGTGATCACAATGGATTTGATCTGTGATAAGATACTTGAATTTGCTTGTTTGCAGGAGTTGCTAAATAAGATAACCTGATTTGTCTCTCAGCATACAGAGCAGGCCTCTTTTCAGATAAAGCTGGAAAAGAAAGTACCAATTGATTTGGCTGCATTATATTTTACATTGGATGTTTCTTTTGGGATTCTTGTAAAAGCTGGCATTTATTTATAGCTACCTGTCATTGACTGGAGGCACTTGATGTCAAAAATGGCAAGATAAAAAAGCTTGTTTTGCAAATAAATCTTTAAGAGCAGAGCTATAGCAATGATTTTTCTAAAGTAGGCAATCACATTCTAGTGGGTTAGAGTTTGAATATTGCAGCTGTTATGAGAATTAGAAAATAAAACATGAAATACCTCACTGCCACTGGGAAGGGAATTGAGGAACGGGGAAAGGAAGACTTGGAGCAAAATATCCACATTTTTATTACATTTTTCCAATTGAGATTCGCAAATTCTCCTGGTTCCTTTTAGCAGCTTTTCTGTATGACAAGCAAAGCAATTCTAGGAAAGAGTTTCTCCTTTACTTAAACCAAATTATATTTAGAACTACATTTTGTATTGAGCAGAATAAAACAACAGGATTTAAAGAGAAATATTAGATTACTTGTGAAGGTTTCTGAGTAACAGCATGGTTGGATATTTTTATCTTCATTTCCTTCTCTTTTGCAATTTTAATTTGAGAAAATGCACATACTGTGAAAAGTTCAGCTAAATATTTCATTGTTAGTGCTTGCTGCAAAAAGCAAAAAATAAAAAAAAATAATACCCTAAAGATCAGTTTTTCTGGTTTTTTTTTGTTGGGTAATTTGTTAGTGTAAATGAAAAAAAAAAAAATCAAGATTCCTACTGAGAGCAGATATCTGAAAGAAGGCAAAAAGTAATAAAGCACCCTAATGAATTCAGATACTGCAGACAGAACTACTAAATAAAATACACAAATGGAGGAGTCAGGACTGTTGCCTTTTCTTCTGCTCTATAAACATAGGTCTGCAGAGCTTAGATTGCTTCTGAAGCTGGAAGTAATAGCGGCTCCTATATCCTTGTTTTGAGTAAAACCAGCCATGACAACATGATCTCTCACACAGCCTGTACTTTTTAGCACACCAACCACTGTAAGATGACTCACCACTCTTAATTGCTGCTTCGATCATTAAATCTTTTTTGAATTACTGAAGACTCTATTTCCGCTTTTCAGTTACAAAAACCATCAGAAAAGGATTTGAGGTTTCAGGTCAGAAAGTTCAGCTCCTTTTAAAATTCCAGCCTCGTTTAGTGAGCATCCATAAAGTGCTGCAAACACCAAGACAAAGTAGAAGACAATTTACACCAGACCAACCTTCTCAGCCTTGAGCATCCTTTGTTGGCATCCACCTCTTTGTCCTGTTTGCCATTTCCAGGCCAGAATATTTGTTGCTTTGATAAGCACAGATGCTTTCATTGTAGCTGGCCTGTTCCTGGCACTTATCACTCTTTTCACATTAATGAGATGCTGTTTGTATTTCTCAGTGAGATGTTCTGCTCAATAGTCAAGGAAGGCAGCACTGGATGGCTCAGGGGACTGCTGCTCAGGTGAATCAGAATCACAGAATCACAGAATGGATTGGGTTGGAAAAGACCTCCGAGATCATCAAGTCCAACCCTTGGTCCAACTCCAGTCCATTTACTAGATCATGGCACTCAGTGCCAAGTGGGCTGCTTCTGCACCCCTGGGGTCCCTCGGCAGGGTGCTGCCCCCAGAAATAGGGTCCTCCCAGCCCAGCCTGCCTGGGCCATGGAGGCAACAGAAGGCAGGACCCAGCTGTGCCCTGTGGGAGCAGCCATCCAGCAGCAAGGTCCCCGTGGCACCACACACTGACACCCCTCCCCAGGCACAGCAGCTTCCCCACCATCATACCCTGTGCTTCAGGGAGCAAAAAGGGCCGATTTTGCCTCTTAAAAACCCTGTCCTGTTCTGACAGAGCCCCATGTCTTTGTGATGTGTCAGCACTCAACAGAGGAAATGGATGATCCCTCCCTGGCACATCTGGTTTGCTCAGAAATGCTCATTCTACCTTATTTCCCTTGCATGGCCACACAAATCCCAAAGCAACTTGTCAGTGACTTTTAGTTCAAGCTGATGATTAACGCAGTTGGTAGTCATAATCACCAAATGTTTCCCTGCTGATGCAAAACCCTTCCCTGATGGAAACTTGGGACCTTGTCCCAGCCCAGCTTGTGAGGACATCTTCTCTGTGCACACTATGTGCAAAGAATGAATTTTTGCATTACATTAATAGACTTCTAAGTCTCTCTAGTCATTGGCCCCAGTGAAATGCATCCAAGGGGCTGCTTCTATGCTCCACAACTGGAGAGGGAATTTTTCTCTTTAAAAAGCTTTTTAGTGGGACCATTTCTCCCCTAGCCAACATCAGATTAACTTCTGCAGAGTTACTTCAGATTTATACTCATAAAAGAGTAAAACTCATCTCCTTACTATACAGCTGAACTGGTCAACTCAGGGAACTGAAAAGAAAGAGCAGGGAAACTATAAAAGGAAATTACAAATAATGTCAATAAAAGCAGCAAAGAATCATAGTTCTTATCCAAGTGTGTGACAAAAAGTTCTCCCAAAATGATTCCGCTCTTATATGGTCTTTTGCTGCAACAGCATTTATGTCATCTACTCCCACTCTTTGGCAACCTTCAGGTGGTTAATCTTGCTCAAGGCATTTTTTTTGAGGGTAGGTAGGAAAGGTAGCATTTTTAATATTTCCACAAGTTACACACATGTAGTAAATAGAGACTGATATGCTACAGAAACCTGAACAGCTTTAACTGAAATGCAGAAGTACAGTAGCAAATTTATCCGGGATATTTAAAAGTAAAAAATGGGTCAGTTCACTTATTAACAGAAACCTTCCATCTGCCAAGAGAGCTTTCAGGCAGCCAAGGACTCATTGGTAGGAGTTTCCACAAATCTTGTTTTTGTCAGTCTTCTTATAATAGGGCAACACAATCAGGTGGAATTAAAATGGCCCCGTGTTACTCTGTAAAAATGAGGGCCCAGCCTTCAATTAGTGTCACCACTAACCAACCATGTGAAAGAGAATATAATGGATCTTGGCTGACTTCCTGCCAAGATTTCCAGACCTCACTTTGCTTTTTTGACTTTACACCCAGTATCATATTTAGCAGGACTAACGAGCCTGCATTCCTCTAATGGGCCCACCCCAGCATGGGAGGGGTTGTTTTTTCTTTTGCTGATGATCTCCCTTCCTCGAGAAATCAATAGTTGAAAAAGACACAGAATAAGGCCCTTGCAGCACTATCATTCCAAGGTCTCTGCTCTATCCTCACTTTTAGAGCACACAAATGATTTTTAACTGTCAGTTTCTCAGAAAATTCTCAGAAAACATCTTTCTGCAGGATTGCAAATGTTTATGCTCCTTCTGTAATGGTTCAGAGCAGCTCAAATAGTTACACTTAATTGGGGAAACTGATGGAAGAAAACAGAAGAGAACTAAAAGCAAAAGATCAGCAGAATAAAAGCCATCCTTCACCAGTGAGGCATCACCTGCAAAGGCTCTGCTGGAGGGCTGATGAGTTATAACGAACCTTCCCTGAGACCAGAGACAAGGGCAGTTCCTGATACCTGGAACAAATGCAACGTGTGGAATTGGGGATGCTGAAATCCTCAAGCCTCTGTGTTTGGGACATTTCCTCTGGTAAGTCTTCCAGGGCAATTTTGGTGTCAACAGGGTGTCACTTTTAGCAGTACAGTTCATCAGAAAGCAGCCACCATCACTCAATTGTAGCTGAAATTTCCTCCCCAAGGACACAGAAATGGCCAAGATACTCAATGCCTTCTTGATCTTGGTCATTACTGGTAATTTCAGCCTTCAGCAGTGCCAGGTCCCTGAGACCAGTGGAAGTGTGGAGGAGGGCACACCTACTTTGGTGCAAGAGGTACCTGGATTCAGGTTAGGACATATTTAAACAAAGTGCACATACACAGATCCATGACAGCTGACCAGGGGGTGCTGAGGAAAATCACTGAATCATTGTAAGGTCAGTCTTGATTGTCTTTGTAAGGTCCTGGTCAAGGAGAGGTTACTCCAACCTTCAAGAAGGACAAGGAGGAAGATCCAGAAAACTACAGGCTGGTTGGTCCTACCCTGATCCCTGGGAATGCTGTGATTCCCAGCCTTTTTTGCTCCATTTCCAAACACCTGAAGAACAAGAATGTGATTGTGAGAGGTCAGTGTGGGTTTATAGGGGAGTAGTCCTGAGACTGCTTCTCTTCAGAGCCCTTGGAGATACAAGGAATTTGGTAGAGACAAGTAATTCAAAGCAAGACAAGAGCTTCACTTTTGAATATCACAAGAATCAACAGAGATAATGACTGTACAGTTTCCTTCAGACATTAGTATTAACAAAATGCATTCTGAAAAGGCCAAGACATTAAGTGCTAAGCAGATGATGAGCTCCAATTGCAGCAATTACTTATTGACTGTGTAACGTGTCCTGTTTCTTTGCTAATGCCGTCCTTGTCCTCTTCTCCCCCTTCTTTGTTCCTTCTCCAACCATTAGCTAAGTCCTTTTAGGAAATGGGCTATGGAGTGAGACTTCATGTATCAGGTGTTTTGCTTGATGATTGCAGTTTTTCAAATTGCATTCTTACATTGCTTTCTTTACCCCCATTTTTGATTTTATGGGGTTATGTGGAGGGTCTCTGTCCAGATGTCTCTTTTCACAAAGCCCGTAGCGACACAATTATTATGAGCAATTTTATGCCTGTTGAAGTACAACAATCCAACATGTTGTGATATTTAAACCATCACAAGGCCATGACAGTTTGTTTCCTTTTCAAAAAAAATCTCAGAAAGGAAAATTTTAGGTGAGAAAGGAAAAAGGCCAGGTATGCTCTCAATTCTGGTAGATCCTGTGGTCTCAGCAGATTCCTAATGCTGATTTCAGCATTGAACCTTGATGCTGCTGCCCAGTATCTGAACATTGTGAAATTTTCAGTGCTGAAAGTTTCTTGCTAATTTCCCTGAGTCTGAGAAATCACCAGAATATTGGCTTCATTAAGAGTTGCTTTTTTATGCATACGACAAAGAGAAATTGCAGCCAGTGGTGTCTTTGCTGAAAAGACTCCATTAGATTGCCATTAGTTGCTAATAATACATCATAATTATTTTTATAGGGTTAAGCTTGTCTCCTTCACCTGCCTTGCAGAGATAACCTCTAAAAATACCCTGAAGGACTGTCAGACTCCAGCTCAAAAGCTTTTCCCTAGCTAGATTTCCTAAACAATTCATTACCTATGAAAGATTGGTGAGAATAAAGATATACGGCCCTTTCTCTTACCAATTTGCATTCTCATATAACTCCACTCAGTTCCTAGTCAGACTCTGGAATAATTTGATTTTTCTTCCATATTACTATGCAAAGATATTCCGTATATTAGTGCAATATTCATTCATTCTTCAGAACACATCTCATTTGCTGTTAACTACACAAACACTTGACTGTAGTTAAAGAATTGCTAGTCAGATGTGTCACACATCTCATTTAAAATATCCATTTTATTTAGTGTGTGTGGCATGGTTTTCAAAAGCTTGAGCCTTTGCAGTGCATATTTCTGGAAGAAAATGAAGAATAAATTCACTGCTAAGACACATGCTTTTGTACTTGCATGTGTTGTTGGAAATATTAAATGTTGATACTTAATTTTCTTCTTATAAGCTTTGCCTGAAAGTGAAGCTGATCAGTGACTCTGTCAGGTCTAGTGGCAGCATCTGCTGCCTGACCTTTATGGCAATGTCTTAGATTATTTCAATTGCAGGGCTGAGCACCACTGCTGGATAAATGTGAACAGCAGAGCAGCTGACCTGACGAAGTCTTGCTAAGAGGCTTGTTTTTCTCTTCTGCTTAGAATCCTGCTTCTGTAGGCTGAGACCTGCTGTGCACTGGAGTTCTCCAAGCCTGGAACCAGCTCCAGCATCCCGCAAAGAAGGAGCAGGTAAATGGTCTATCCCTAGGAACAAGCATATGTGACTTGACCTGGTGTTATGGGTTTAGCCAGGTAGGCCTAAATTTAGGCTTTAAAACTCAGATTTGGGCCTGAAATTGTCAGCTATCTTGAGCTGGGCTGGGCTGGCTGACAGCTGACTTCTTCTAGCCAATAATATTGTATTCCATACCATCTTACATCATCTCAAAAGGGGTAAAATCCAGTGTGTGGGAGTGGCTTAGTCAGTTTCACCATGGCTGAGGTGCAGGGAAGACGTGCTACACATTTTCTGCTATCTTAGGCCTCGCTCTTGCTTTGGCTGCTGCTCCTTGCATTTTGTTTGGTTTCAGGGAAGTAGAAACATTTTGTTGTTACTCTTTCTGTTTCTTGCTAAGTGTCTTTTTAGAGTGCTTATGGATCTAGAGTAATATACTTTGTATTAATTGGGGAGTGGAAGGTTATTTCTTGTTATATAAAACTTGTGTAAGAGTGTGTTATATTGTAGTTTTCTTTTAATTTTCTCTTTTCTGTATAAATACATGTAGTTAGTTTCAGAAGAAACCTGGTTTGGAAGTTTTTTTTTCCTCTCCCTTTTCTTCCCTTTTCCCTTGGCTGGTTGGGGGGGAAAAACCTTTTCTCTGTACTTGGGCAGTTGGCATTTTGCCAGCTCAACCCAAGACACCTGGAAACAGTGAAGAGGTTCTACAGCTTCGACTTGAGTGTGAGATGGACTCAAATCCATGACCCTTTCAAGAGTGAGAGTCCAGCACAGTGGAGACGTTGCCACTTTGAGAGCAGGACTGGCTCAGGTCGGAATAACCAGCTATGTCACTTGCAAATGAAGGTCAATGACTTTTTCTGCCTATATGGAATGATATCTTCACACAGCATGAAATGCTAAATACTCATTTTCTCAAACTGAATTAACATAATTTAACTGAAGGCCATGTATCTGCATTCTGGACTTCGTTTCACTGCAGGAGCTTTGAATGGTGACATGACCTCACCAGCACATTTGAATCCTCACTGCAAAGACCCTCTGAACAAAAGCCAAGTTTAATTACAATATGAAAATTTCCACAAGGAGAGTGAATCAGACCTCCTTGTATGAAACCAGAAGATGCTGCAGTGCTCTCCAGAGAATGTTACACCTGTAACCAACAATAACAAAACCAACCTTGTGCAAATGGCAGTATTTTCTGGGAAATGTCACCCAACACTCAGAGATGCCCCAAAGGTAATTCATTCCAAGCCACATGAAACTCAAGCACCCCCAATTTAATACTTCAAGTTGTGAAAGATGAAGTACCAAATTTCCATCTTCTATTCTCTGCTTAGGTTTGTCCAAACAAATCAGCATATTTCATGAACATTTCCACTTTCATCTACCTGGTTATTCCAGAAGAGTTAACATGTACTATTTCCTTTCGTTATCCATCTACTTGAATAACATCTGCTCTCTTCGTCAGCTTCCTAAAATAACTACCTTTGGCAGGTTAGAAAAGATTTTTTCATTCTCTGGTGCAAAACAGCAGTCAGGTAATGAAGTGAGGGCTCAGCCCAGCAAATACTTAATTTGGCAAGTGCTAAGTTCTAACTCGTGATATCTCATCTTTGCATTCAAATGTCCAAAACAGGTGATACATGCGTAATGCAAAAAGCTGGAAGCAAACATCACAGCATTTAGAAAATAGCTGCAGGGGTTTTTGCTATGGAAATTATTTCTGCTTAAAACATCAACCCAGAGTAATTGTATATTTTGTTTAGAGTGACAGCTGAATTTTTCATGTATTTGCTGTCTTTTGATGGCAGATAAGTGGGAAGGAAAATGCGCTCTCTGAAGGCTTTTATCAGAGAAAATCACAGTCAGAAAATTGCACCATGGAGCACAGCAATATTTCCATACTTTGCTGCACTTACAGAGAGAAAACTGTTATTAAGGCTAACAGGGTGTCATATAAAAAGAGACATTTCTTTTCACAGATCCTTTATTTGGCCAGAAATTTCCCCCCTACAGTTGCAGGGGTTGGGAGGCCATTACAGCAGAATTTAAAGCATTAGATTTTTCAGTGAAGTGCAGCTAAAATTTGAGCATGGAAATCCATCAAAATTCCCACTGGCTCTGTAGACTATGCTAAAACCCAAGATGGGCTAGACTCAGTCTCTTCACATGTGTTGCATTCAGACAGGAGGGCCAATATCTTGAACCAAAGAGGGAGTGGAAACACATCCCAAAAGCCCTGCTTTGCTGTACAGGCCTCCACTGTTCCCAGAAGGTAAGGATCGCTCCTCTGGTGCCCTTCACGCCTGGTTTGCAAGGCAGACATTTCTGGAGAGCATCAGTAAAGGAAGCTGAAAAGTGCCTTCTCCTGGAAAGATCTTCAGGAGGGCTATTTTTTTGTTTGGGAGTTCCCTAGAGGACTTCAGTCTGTTTGAAAGGGAAAGCACATTTGTAAGGGACCCAACTGGAGGAAAACAGGGGGTGGGCTCCAACCAAAGAGCCCTGTGGTCTATTCCTGCTGCTGCACTGACGCACACTTACTAAGTCTACCAATGCCCTAATTGCCTTCTGCTAAGTGTGAGCCCTGACTCATAGTAAGAGTTGCTTTTTCTACTGTTAGGGATGCAATTCCCAATGGACAAACCCCTGCGGATTCACAAGAGTCACCACAGCAGCTGCAAAACCATTTCATCTCTCTATGACTCAATCGCCCTGCTAATATTTCAATTATTTGCAATTCTTGTAAACAGAGCTATTCTGAGATCCTTTGGAAGCAGCACCCATCTCCTTCTCCAAAGGCCACAAGTTAGTCATGGCTTTGTTCATCAGGAGCCTCTTTATCTTGGGAAGTGTTTCACCTCCCTGTCTCTCTCAGCTGCTCCTCCATATTCCCTTCACATTCAGGAGCACATCTCCAGAAACCCTGCACACAGGCCCCAGTGCCATTCTGGTTGCTCTCTCCATGGATTACTACAGTAATAAAAGCAGCAGCTGCCTGAAACAGATTTCTTCACAGCAGAGGGGTGAAAAATAGCCGAGCCTCCTCTGCCATCCTAGCTTAGCAAGTGACAAGAAAATCTGCACCCATTTTGTTCCAGTAAAGCAATTTGAAATATAAAAAAACCCTCTTAAACACTGCTCCTGACCCAGAACAGTATTAGCACAAATACAGGTGCACCTTCATCCCACTGGTGGGGAAAAACTAAGTGAAAAATTGAAGAAGACTTCTAAAAATTCTTTCTTTTCCCTGACTATCCCAAACAGCTTGAAGCTGCAAGCTGTATCTGGCATTACAGCAAGCCCTCAAGGTAATACTGCAAATAATTCCCAATCCAAACCATTCACTTTGCAAGGACAGAGCAAGATCCCAGGCTCTTCCCAAGACTTGGGAGATTGCCTGGCATGAACCGGGGACAGTTTGTTCTCATTAGGAAGAACACCCTTGTGGAATGTTATATAGATGAGATCTCAGACCTGAAGAGTACAATCATCAGAAGTTATTTATCTAAAATTGAAAAGAGAGTTGTTATGGATAGGAACCCTAAGGAGAAAGAAGAATTTGCATAGCAGAATAATGCATGTACCATGTAGGGGATAAAAAGGAACAAAGAGCTTTATGGTTTATAAGGACATATGATCCTCCAGGTAGGAAATGTGGCCAAGATCCCTCCCCGCTCAGGACTGGGAAGGCAGCTGCCAGGAGCATCATCCCCGGCACTAATCAGAGCAGGGAATTGAGGCTCGGCTGCGGACAGCAGTCAGACGGGAAGGCAGGCAGGGACCCGCCTGGGTGTGCAGATGGCACCGCTCCCTCCCTGCCTGGAAGCCTGAGCAGGTCCCGGGTCCCGGCTGCCTCACTCAACACAAGCGATGACAATCAGCTGAGGGCTCGGGAGAGGTGACAGTGGAGGCACTGAAACTGCCATTAATCAAGTCACATAACTCATTGTCTCTATGCAAGTAAAACATCCCGAGTTGTTGTTTGGGGATCTCAGGCACAAGCCCCTTTGAATGTCTGTCCTTCTGATGAAACCTCCTGGTGGTGGAGTAATTGTTTGTGTTCTTCATACAGATAAAAACTTGCTTTTGTGTTTCATGTTAGGGATTTCCTCTTTTAATTACCTAACCCTCACTCAGCATTCATAAATATCAAGCCCATCAGTCTGAAACAACATTTTTTTTCTTGTCCTACCAATACGCAGCTCTTCACCTACTGCTTCAGAAAGGAGTTGTTTTTATCTTGATTTAGGATTCTTCAGCGTTCCACTAGGAACAGATAGAAATGCTTGAGAATTTATTTCCTCTTCAGTAATTGATTGGATATAATGGAGCTGGCTCTCTTAAAAAAAAATAACTCAAAATAAGCAAAAAACAATCCTCTCATAAAAGCTGCAGGTTCTTGTATGAGCTGAATTTTGTGTTAATTGGGAGGTAATAGAGAAAGAGAGAATAGGTCTGAATGGACAAAAGTGTCAGAGACTTCACTGTGGAAAACAACAGCCAAAATCTTAAGACACACAAAATAGAGGGCAGTCAATGCCTCTTACAAAACCACGACTGTGCTTCTTTATGCTTCTCTTCTACCTTTTAGGAAACTCATTGTTTCTAGTTCTTTCACAAATGAAGTACAAGTTTTGAGTAGAACCTTAACAAGAAGGAGGGGAAAGATACATGAATAGACACTGAAAGTGGCAAAATGCCATTTCCTTAGACTGCATCTACACTACCACCAAATACCGGGAGAGCTCCCAGGCTGACATGGTTGCATGGAGTTTTCCTACATTTTACACATCATTTAGCAGCTGTTACTTCACAAGAATAAATCCAGTAGGGTTATTTGGCCAGTACATTTCATTCTGGACTTTACAAAGCTGTTTATCTTTTCCAAAAAAATAGACTTATTTCCTTCACTTTTGCTTGGAAGATATCACCTTTTCAAGTAATAACTACAGAAAAATAGAGCATAGAAATGTGAATAAAATTATACAGGTTTTCAGAAGAGAAAGATTGAAAAGACCTTGCAGATCACATAGTTCATTTCCCTGAGAATTAAAGACCAAGAGGGGTTTATAATGTTTTAACAATGTTAAGCCATCATTATGTGAAATAAAAATTATTTGAACACTCTCCTGTCTTTTAAAGAGGATTAAAAAAACAAACAAAACACACTTTCTGTCATGTCATTAGAGACCTGATGACAGAATGTGGGTTACTGCTACTAGAAGCACCATTTCTCCATATTTATGTTTTTTGCATACTTCCATAGGAGAACTTAAAATTTACTTGCAGAGCAGGATATCAGCATTGCTGTGTCCAAGCCCAACTCTGTGCACCTGCCTGTGAAAGTAGGAAAAAAACCCCAGAGGCACGGAGCACCTTGGCTTGCTGACTGTAAAAATGTGCAGAATCTTCTAGAGGAGCAAAAACAACATTCTTGCACAAAACACGCTCTCACAGTATAAATACCTTCAATATTAACAACTCATTTCACTTGAACTGAGAAGTGGTTTGAAATAAAGGCATTATCAATTCCCATGACTATCATTCCTCACAAACACCGGGAGACACTGAGATCACTGAGATGAAACTTCTTTCATTTCACAGGAGAAAGTGCTACTCTGGAAGCAATCAGTGGTCAGTGGAACATAATAGCAGCTGACATTTCAGGTCATATGAAAGCAGTTTGGAGCCAGCCATTTTGGAAGTGCTCCAGTTTGTCACTTCATTGCTAACGAAGACAATGTTGCAACATGTTTTGTTTAATATAAAAACCAGGATAGAATCATGGGAGAATTATTTTCCTCTCAACTTTACCCCCTTTCAATCCTCTTTCCAAATGCAATTGTTCTATTTTTAAAAAGCTCATTTGTTCTTATTGTTTTTGCATCAAGCTGGCAGCTCACCCATCTGTCTCCCACTGTGCTTATAAAGATGCCACAATCCTGCAGTTCCACAGTCCTGATGTTTCCACTGAGCTCAGGCACATCTGCAATGGCAGCTTTCACTTAGGAGTGAAGCTATTTTTGAAACAATGACAACCTCACTGGCCAGATTTCAGAAAACCAAAACCAGTGCCACCTCATCCGAGCTACCGGGTTGTTCACTGATTAAGACATCAAAAGCAAGGCTTGTTTAAAGAGATCACAGCTCCATGACACACCTGCTTTGTGAGCAATACCACACAAAGGTAGTTGGGAAAACGAGTCTGAGTCTGCCTTTAGGGCTGCCCTGTACCCAAAGGGCCACTACAATACCTTGAACAAACCCCCAGCCCAAGAACATCCCCCAGATCTGTGATGAAATATTAGCTGAGACACCCCAGGAAAATTATTTCTTATTCCATGTCAACTGGGAAAGAGACAGCAAGTGGGCAGGTAACCAAAAAAAAGTGTTAAAGAAAGATATTCTTAGGGTCTCAGACAGAATTTGTGCAAGTGTCTGAAGGCTGATCCAGTATTTTGCAGCTTCCATTGCTGGGAATAAAATTCACATGGTCAAAATCAAACCAGATGTGCTTTACTTGCCTAATAGCAGTGAAATCTATTGGAGAGAGTTAGAAAAGTAACACGCCATCAGTCTAGGTCCTCTCATACCCTCTGCTGCCTCAGGTTCTGACTCTCTTGTTGAAGGCAGCAAGGTCTTCAAAGCTGGAATTGGCTCTGCTGAAACACAGTCTCCTCCAGAAAAACAATTCTGTTTTTAGGTGAGACCTCAAATGCAGAAGTCGTATAAATAGTAAGAAGCTTTCAGACCTCCGTCACAGTTCCTGACCCTAAATATATGCACCCTTGTTCTGACAGTGGGTTTCATCACCTTATTTTGGGACTCAGTTAAGAGGCCTCAAGACTCTTTGGCCTGGTAGAAAATAGAGATTGAGTCACTTTCTTGCTCTTAAGCTTCTTCCCTGTGAATCAAGTCAGAGGCAGAGTAAACACGAACTTGTCCTAAGTATGTTTCATGGAATAAACAGGTTTGACAGTTGAGTATTTCTGGCAAGAGTTGCAAACACACTCTCACTTTTTTAAAGAGGCTTAAAGCAGACAAACAGCCTGGCCACTCTCCTCAGAGGGACAAATCCTGAGGAGACCATTTTTTTTTTCTTATTACATTAATAAATATTCTGTCACTTCAGTAAGGCAAACTTAATTGTTCAAACTCCTATGCTGAGACTAATTGCACCATCCTTTACAATTAGAGGTGTTAATATGGTCATTAAGATGTTACAAATGGTTCCTGAGCATCCTCTCAGGTCACCAGCATGTATGGAGCAGCCTGGCAGATCAGCAGAAGGAGTTAGAGGTTGGGGACCTCAGCAGGTCACAGTGTCATGGGAAACATGACAGGTAAGAACATGCCACAGCCTTCCTTGGTCAGCAGCAAAACCCAGCCCTGTTCAGAGAGGACTGGCCACCTCTGCAGAGCCTGCCTGCCACACCTGCCAGCCCATCCAACTCCCTCACTTCCAGAGGCTGCAACTCCACCAGCCCTTCCCTCCAGCAGGCCAAGCAAGGCACGTGGTGCCACAGGCTCCTGGCAACACTGAGCCATCAGAATTAGACCAAGAGATTACTCATAGTCTTTTCAAAGTCAAAGACCATCTTGTAATTAATTTCTTCTGTCCACAAAGCAGCTGACCTACAAGAGGGGACTGTGAAGACTTTAAAGCACATTCTAAGGCTCGAGAGTGCAAGTGCACCCACTCACATAGAAAATTTCTCTCTGTTAACTGAGCTGTTAAAACTTGGTGGGTGTCAGGTTGGTGAATGCAGCATTAGCTGGAAGGGGCTGCATTTGCATGGAAGGTTCCAGTCTCCAGCTATGTTCTACTTTGAGAGGAGCTGGAGTCGATCTTTTTCAAGAGGTCAATTTTTAAAGAGGCATGAAAAAAAAACCTCCCTAAAAATAAACTAACTCCTGAGAAAAGGCCTGGCATTCCCCTGTCAGGTTTCAGCAACTGGGAGAGTGAATAGTCTGTCTGGTGTTGGCTTCCAGCCACAAGGAAGTTCATATCTAATATAATCAAGCCACATTAGAAAGAACTGAGCAGATAAGGAGCCAAATGCAACTCAAACCACAAAGCCTCCATTTAAAATGTGTTTTGACTTCAGAAGGGGAAGAGGAAAAAAGAAGAGAGGATTAGATATTCAGGGTCCAATGCTCCTCTCAATTTGCCCCAGAATTACACCCATTACACTCTAGCAGGGTTGATCCAAATTCCACTTTGCTGTGAGAAAGGCAAGTGCTTAAGTTACATCAGCTGCAAAAACATTTCCGATTTCTTATCTCTTTCCTAATTGCCTTTCAGGGGACAGTGTGATGTGTGTCACGTCCAGCCTTTACCCATTTAATTCTGAAGGTTAAAAATGTCACAACGGGTGTGGGGTAACCAGTATTTAAAAAAAAAAATGTTTGTAGATACAGAAGCCTGTTATTGCAACTCCAATGAGAAAATAATGCTCTCTTTGTACTTATTTTCTCTTGACAGACAGCTTAAATTAGGTTGCTGAATAACTTGGTACATGGTACAACAGTAAACCTGTCACAAAAGCATGTTAATCAAAGCACAACCGATACTTGACATCCCCCGGTGAAAGGCATTTTTACAGTGTTTCATTAAAATTGAAAGGAGGATTAAGAGGCCTATTTCTTGATTAATGTCTCTCTCTGACTGGGAGATGTAATCCTATCTGTAACCTCAAATTACTGGAAACAAAATTAAATTTCTGCCAGCAGATCATTCCAAGCACATATAACACAGCACAAAAGTGTTCATTTCTTTATGCTCTTTTTCCAACCTGGAGACCCTCCGAGTTGCAAACACTGCAGTGGGAGCTCCAGCAACACTCCAGGTTACAGGAGACACTGTGGAGTAGGCAACAAGCTCTATGGGCATTGGACAAACATTTTGAAAATGTTGCTTTTAGTGTCAAAAATTATTACATAATGATACGAGGAAATGCTTGGTGACAAAGTCAACCAGATTGGTAGATACAGAGAAAATTTCACAGAGGCAGAAGTTTAGGGAGAAGATATTTGAGCACCCTTGCATGTCACACCAACAGCAGCAGGGAAATACTGCAGCTGACACGGCAAAGCAGGGTGTTACTCGAACATATTCAGGCTTTGGGAAGAGGAAAGGCTGCCAGTCTGGAAGAAACACAGTGTTGGGATTTCTGTTAAGGTACATCCTGGCTGTCTTCTCTGCCAGGTGACAGGGCCCCTCTTGGGAACCTGGCTCTCCCTGGTGACTGATGGCATGATGAGAAGCGGAGTCTTCCTCTCCACCACCCAGCTTTTAATCCTGCATCTGAACCAAGGCCAGGAATTCAGTGTCAGGGGTGCAGGTTCCCAGCTGGTGCAGGGAAAACAGAGCTGTGCCGGATAGTCCCGGCTCACCAGCCCGACAGGGAATGCGGCTCCCTGCCAGCGAGCTCAGCCTCTGCGACATTTGCTGTCAAAACCTGCACCAGCAGTGCTTGGGAGCTGTGTGTGCCCAGAAGGAACAAAGGGTCATACCACTGACACTAATTGCAGCCTGTCCCACCCCAGACAGGGCAAAGACAAGATCAGGTCAGTAACTCAGCTGCAAACAGCCCCAGCCACCTGCCAGCATCCCCATTTCACAGCACTTACTGCTCACATTCTGTGGCAAAATCTGGCACGGCTAAATCCCAAGAAACCCAAAACAGCTGCATATCCCATGCAAAGACAAACCCATGCCCCAGAAGCCCTCCCCAGCAGCACATGGCTGCATCTCCCTCCAACAGACATACTGTTGCTTGCAAGAGCAAACTCCAAGTGTGTTTCTGCAGTAGCCCAGGTAGCCATAATTTGGTTTCTCAAAGGTAAGTTAAACGAAATCACTTATAGCTCTGCTGTCTCAGCCACTTCTCCCTTGAAATATTTTCCGCCTGCTTCAGCCTGGTAGTTTATCTTCAGAAGCCAATAGTTGAACTAGAAGTCTAAATTCCAAGGGCTCTAGAATGCACGGGTCAGACTCTCAACAGATGCTCCTCATATCTGTGTGCTTCAGTAATCCTCTCACTCTCAATACCATTAACAGGCAGTGCCAGGAACAATTTATTCCATTAGAATAGAGCTAGAACTTTTCCAAGGACAACCTACATGCACTGAGGTATTAACAACTCATCCAAGGCTACCTCATATTTCAACTATGATCATTTCTTTGGCTGGTCTGAATTTTACTTCCTGCACTTTTCTGGAGACAGTGCCCCAGTACCCACTACCCACCATCACTGCCCAGCCACTGGTACTATGAGACCATACTGGGGTCGTGCTTAGTCATGAATACCTGGGAACTTTGCTTATACAAAACAAGATGAAAAAAAAACCTAAAAACCCATGTAACAGTGAGCTCTGGAAGATGGCATAGCAGTGAACACCTGTTTTTAAAGAAATGTTCAAATGTGTTCATGTATCTGACTTGCATCCTAAACAACTGGTCTTACTCCAGCTTTCTGCCATGAGAACAAGTTTGTAACCCGTCCACCCCCTCCTTAGATTGTTTTATCTGCCATTGACTCCTTGGCACCAGGTAAACACCTCCGGTCTCACCCATTTACAGAGTCAGGCTAAAGCAGTCTGTGAAAAAAGGCAGCATTCAAGAAATAGATGAGGCTGCATTACCCTGAGAGTGTTTTAAGGGAAGTAAATGTCAGGACTCTCTTCTTCTTCCCATGTGCAGCAAGCTGACTCAATGTACACGTACAGGAGAGTCCATCTGAGAGATGAACTTTGAGATACATCCTTTTATAGCACCTGTAATAGTTTAATAAGCTGCATGCTGTTCCCAGAGTACATTCACGGGAGAGAGGGGTTGCTGTTGTTTTAGCCTTTGCAGTTTTGCAAAGCTTTGAACTGAGGGTATTAGGTTGTACAGCAGTAAATGTACTGCAGGTTGTCTAGTGTTCTCTGTTACAACATTTATATCATATAATCTCATAGCTGACATTTTTCGTACTATATCCGCTGCCTGAAAAACAGAGGTGGGTCTTTCATTACCATTTATAATATCCCAATAGATCTTAGAGATTCTTACCAAAGGGCAGCTTAAAAAGTAATTAAATATCTCATCAGATTATTTAAAGAATAAAGGAAGGATATATCTGGCACTCAAAAGCCTCAGGGTGAAGTCCTTTGGAGCAGTATTCAACTAGACTTTTTTAAGTTAACCTCACTTTAAAAACTCAATTTATTCCCATGAAATAACACCTTCCTTATTTGCAATCTAACTTCCTAGGAAATATTTACACCACATACACTGGCTTATTTATCTATTAAGTGAGCCATGTGGCATCAAGACTGTCAGTGTAAGTGGGAACAGACAACAAATAAATGGTGCAGAAAACTAAACTTTAGACAGCCACAAAGGCTGGTTCAGAGATGAGCTTGAGCAGAGATAAAAAGCAGCATTTCCCAAAGCATGAGAGGAGTCTCAAACAGAGGTCGTTAGAGAAGACAACAGATCATCAGAGTGGTGTGTTGCTCCATTACAGGTTTGTGTGCAGAGCACAGAGCCCAAACTGCTGGTCCAGACTGTGTCCATCAGCTCATTGCCTGACCTCTACCGTGCCAGATCATCAGCCCCTCTAACCCCCCACTGCAGTGATCTCCATCTGGGGGAGAGGAATGCTCCAAAGGAGAGGCCAAGCAGGCTGAACCAAAGCTCCTGGATTCTGGCTGTGCCCATGGCAGATGTACAAAGCAGGCTCAGGTTTGTGCAGCCATTTGCAGTGATGTGGCAAAAATGAGTGCAAATCAATGGTTTGAGGATGATCCCTTGGACTCTAAAAGATGCTTTAGAGAGAGGAGAAACAGCAAAAGCTGCCTGGCTGCTCACTCCCCTGGGCTCCTTGTGTTACTGATGTCAGTGAGGGGGGAGGGAAGAATGCAAAACAAGATTTCTCAAGTTGCCCTAATCTGTGTTATGCCCATTTGAAGCTTTCTGATCACATTTCTAAGTATAGACATGACTCTCACTGCACAATGTGGGAGTAGATATCATTAACCAAGGACATGGTTATCCTGCTTATTTGCACTGAGTGGGAAATACCAGGGTCAGTGGGGAAAGGGGAGCTGGCAGGGGAAGGAAGAGGCAGATTTAAGTTTTTTACATTTCAGTAGGGCTAGAAGCAGTTAAATGGGTCACCCACCCTGATGGGCAGGGTGCAGTAGGACACTGAAGGCAAGACATTATGTCACTTCAACTGGCCAACTAACATGAGCCTGCAGCTCAAACACTGCTCTGTGCACGTGCAGCCAGGCTGAATGCAGGAGCACAGGGCCAGGACAGCAGGGTGGCACAGGAGGTCACACAGGAACCCCTGTGCTTTCCATAGGGTACAACACCAGAACCTGCCTGGCAGGAGCACGCAGGCCCTGAGATGATCTCAAGCTAAGAGCAGATCCAACACAAACCCCCAGGAGCATGACACTTCCCAGTTTTCTCAGATGCTCCTGACCACAAGGTCATCTAAATGTCCCAAAGGTGTCCCACTCCCTTTTTCTGATCATTTTAACAGCAAAACACTCTTCCTTCAATTTTTCCTATTTATGTTGTTTATCACCAATATTTCATTTGGTCTTCATGCTCAGCCTAACTCATGGTGTTTTATACAGCTTATTAACAAAAAAACCAAATAACCCCCTTCCTTCCAAGAGGATGGCAGGTGTGAGTCACTGAAGACAGTTCCCTGTGATTCCAAACTTCACCTTGGAATCCAAGGCACCCATCGTGAAGGCGTTTAAGGCTTGGTTTTCTTCACCTTCTAGTCAACACTGGATTTTAATAAAAAAAAAATCTCAAGTCCTCACACAGCCCATCAGTGCCAATACAGACTTTGTGGGCATGGATTGATGAGGACCATGCCTGCTTCTAGCTCTTGTTAATACATGAATTATCACATCCTACAGCAGCCAGCACCATGCACCAGCTCCTACATAACAAAGAGCAATACCCAACATTTGTCAGCATTAACTGGAAAAAAGCAGAATTTTTCCTTCCTTGTTTAAGATTAGAGACCGTCCCAAAAGCATTCCTACTGCAGAATTTTAGCTGTCCTTGTTACCTCATTATTGAAGTTGTAAGTAGAGTTGGAGCATAAGGTGTTTGGGCACAAAAATATTTATGGTTATCTTCAGAAAGTAAATGTGTTTTAAAAGGCTTGAGTCTAACATCGGGTCTGTGTGGAGGGAAACAATGGAGTGATGGGAATTTTTGAAGACCCAAGGCACAAGCATTTGCACAGCAACCTGATTTGGAAACCAAGAAATAGGAGCATTGGTTTAGTTTATTACGAGGTTGGTTTCTTTTCTGATTTCTCTAACAGAGTGTTTTTGTCATGTGAAACATTAGTCAGTGCCACAGCTAGTTAAATAAAACAAGTGGGAGAGAGAAGAGAAATAATTCTGAAACCTTTCTAAAATGAAAGCTTTCTTCTAACTCAGGAGCCATAAATAAAATCAAGTATTTGCCCTTAGGAAAGAACTTACAACTGCAATTTGGCCAAAGGAATCTTTTACCAAGGCACATCTTTGCCCTCACAGACTGTTACTGTGCCTTCTCCTCACTCCCTTCCATGGCCACTCTGCATTTAATAGCTATGAGCTACCAAGTGTCACCCCGAAGGAGCCAACAGAGTCAATAAAACCTGTACAAGCCTGGTTTCTAATAACTGCTTATCAAGCAGCCTGCACACCCACTGACCCTCACACCTCCCTCCGTCACTGCAGCACCTGCAGCACCTCAAGACAGTTCATCACAAGGCAGTGCAGAAGTGGCAGAGGGTTTTGCTGCTGCAGGATTGTTTCCCTGTGAACAAACACATGCTCCATACAAGAAGCTGTTCCAGATTGTAGGGCTTATTTCAGAAGGGGTTCCCAGCAAGCCAGTTCATCACACCATGAAACTTTTGCAATCCAAGTTCATTTTCCCCATCCGTCTGAAAACCACACAGAAGCCAGACAAAATCACATGCAAAGACCTGTGTAGGCACAATTTCCCCCTCCCTCTTTCACCACAGTGAAATATGATCTTCCTCCCTCCCTCAAAAGCAAAACAAACTGTGAAACCAAGAGCAAATCAAAAGCTTTTATGAAGTAGGAAAGGACAGTGCAAGGGGTTGTACGATGTCAGGATGGTCAAAGGTTTCCTACAATAAGCCCCAAAGGTCACAGAAGGATGAGACCTGGTTTATGCACATATACAAACATCTATTAACTGTTTGTTTGTTATAGTGAAACATACACAAATGTGATAGTTAGGAACAGACCTGGTTATGGGCTACAGCTTGATTGCTATTGTAAGTAACAAACCTATTGCTGAAGAGGTGGAAATAGTTCCATATTCTTAAGTTAAGAGCTTGTACTACATCCATATCAACCTTACATCAGACTCACCACCAGTACACTGGCAGGGCTGGATGACTCCTCCAGAAAACTTTCAGGCAGCACTAACAATGATGAGATGGCCATTGGAAAGTTGGAATATGCTGGTACCTACTCAAGAAGCACCTTTCTCTCCCTTATCACTTCCCCAGTGTCATTACTAGGGTGGAGTCCCATTTTTGATAGTTCAGACAAGCAAATAGCATTAACATCTGCCAACCTGAAACATGTCTTAGATCAGCCACAAATCCAAGTGCAGAAGGTCAAATCTCTTTTTAATTCTACCCATATAAAACCAAAGACACTTTCCAGTGAACTCAGTAGAGCTGCCCCAAATTTGCTACAGTATAATTCAAAGTAGTGTGGAAAAAGAGTGTATAAACAAGGTTTTATTCAGGCTGGCTTGTGAGAAGTGGTGATATTTTCTTCTTGGAATAAAACCTATCAAAGTCATGTAATTAAGTAGTGCCTTTGCTCTATAGAATCTATTTTCAAATACTCAAATCATCCTATATGAAGTAAATCTGTGTTCATCTTATTTTTCAGAAGTCTCATTTCCAACATGCCTTAAATTCCCCTTGAAAAGACTTTCTGAGCTAGATTGGATTAACCGCAAAACAACTGGAATAACCCAAAAGTGTGTGCAGCAGCAAGGGAGTGCTGGGGCAATACTGTAAACTTGTTTCCAACCTGGCTTTTTTTGCATTTCTGTTTTGCCTGTGTGCTTACAAAAAGGTAAGATACTCTTCCAAAGGTATTAGGCTTGTTAAACTCAGAGCAAGATAAACCAAACCTTGAATATATGCACCTATAACTGTTCACAGACTGCTTCAAAGTGGGCTACAACTTCTCTGTAAAGAAAACAAATCACACAGAGGCATGCTCACACTGTTAAACAGTCTGTGGAAGATTTGGGAATTGTTTTTAAATAAAAGCTGCTAGCACAGCAGATGCACCATTAGTGCTGTTGGGAGGGGGGTTGTTAATTTTGGGTACAGCTGCTTTCTGCTGCCTTCACGGCTCTCCCAGCTCTGGAGTTGTTGTGCACAGCTCTAACAGCTGCTTCACTGTACAGAGGACTATGAAACTCCACAGCACAGTCCCCCCAAGCCATCAGGATGCTCCAGAGCTTGCAGAGAACAGCAGCTTCACTTGGAAACAACTGGCAAAATGACCCAAGACCCTTCTCAGCAGTAGAAATGAGAATCCACAAAAAAACATGCAAAAGAACTGAAAAACTTCCCATTCAGTGAGAAGAAGAGGTTGCATCCCACATTCAGATGTAGGGACTGAGATTTCCTAGGAGAAGGACATCCCCATAAGTCCCAGCTAGGAACAATACATGGAAATAACAGTACACCAACATTCCAGTTCCAATAAAACCACTGGAAAATGCTTTTGCCAAAGTTGATTCATGTGTTTGGGGGAGGGCAATAAAAGGTGATTTAAACACATCTTGCTCCTGCCTCCTGTTTCTCTCCACTTCTTTGACTTTCAAAATTCAAATGCTATAATTAGAGTTGAGTGAGAAACAGAACTTGTGTCATATGAGAAAATGACATTTTGGCATGTTTTTTGCATTGAATCAGAACAAAAAAAAAAATCTAAAATCTCTCATGAAGTGACAATCCAAAAAAATCAGTTTTGAACCCATCCATATGATAAATTTAAACATTTTGGTTTGAGCATGTCAAAGCAATGTAACAAATTAAATCCTCTAAAGTAATCAACATTATATGTGAAGAATGCAAACAAACACAGAAATAAGGAGTTCACCTTTACGAAAGCAAAACAAAAATGTTCATCAGTTGCAAATATCTGTGTGATTGACACATCTCAGTAAGACATTCTGATTTTGATGAATATGCGTTTTCTGACAGAAAACTGTTCCATCAGAAATGCTGATGAGCTTTTCTTCAACACAACCCTATTTGTGTTACATATGCCTAGGAGAAAACATCACTTTGCAATATTTTCCTTGGTTAGGTGCCTCCCCACTAAGATGAGGATATTACACTGAATCTGCCTTGGTTTCTCCACATTCCTCCCTCCCCACACACAACATGTACATTTATCATCTGATTAAAAACATTATTTATCTTTATATAAAAACATATATTTCCTAACAAGCCAGGACATTTAGAAATAACTTACAATACTACGGCTGAGTGCTAAACATCATGATTTAGGATGAAAGAAGAAACCTTTCTGATCACTGTCCTTTAGTATTTCAAAGCCCATTTTTCATGTTTATTTGCTGTCACTGGTGATAAGTGATTGCCTTGCTGTATTGCATTTCCTCTGCAGTGGTGAGTTGTTTGCAGAAGGAATGGAGGACAAGCTGTCACATCAAAGAGAAAAGACTAAAACCCACTAGGAGGTGAAGCAGGGGTTTATTGTCTTTTGCCCTGGGTTTTGACAGTTAATTAGCTCTCATCCAATTTATGCTTGTGTGGCAGCTACACCAGGGTCACCAGCAACAACTCCAAGGTGAGGCACTTGCAAAGGATACAAGACAGGAAAACTTGCTCCAAAGCCCCAGGAAAGCAAAGGGCTTCATCTTTCACCCCCAGCCATGACCGATGGACCCGTTCCCTAATGAAGCCTTTGACTTGTTTATTTTTCCCCTCCCTGCACGGAGGTTTCTTTGGACAGATTTGGGCACTGAGGAATTGCCAAAGCAGCTGCTGAATTAAGCAGTCAGCATAGCAGCATCTGTGCAAAAACGCTGTCCCTTCAACTTGCTTTATGTCAGCTGCCTCGGGCAGAGGAGGAGGAGGAGGAACGTGCTGGAGAGGAGGTGGGAATGAAGGACCTCATTGAGAACCTCCATGGGGCTGGACCTCACTGCCCTTCAGGACCTTTCAGACCTCAGCCACCTCTTCTGGCATTCAAAGATTTTTCAAGACTTTGCAACGCAAATGTGCTTCTCCTCTCATGACCTGTTGCTCTCTCTGCTGCTTTAGTGGGTTTTGCCACCTGCATGTATTTTATCTGCACTGTCAGTTTGAAACCCCAAGTGCAGGGAGCAAGCAGAGCCCAAGCTATGCTCCTGGGGAAGGAGCAGAAAAGCAGTATTTTCACACCATGGGATAAAACTTTTGATCAAATTACATGTCTTAGCTGCAATAAATGCTGGAAGAGTGCTGCCCTACTTGACCCCTAGTGAAAACCTTCAAGGGCTCACCACTGAAAAAAGATGTTGGATCAGTCTAGAGGTCAGGTATATGTCTCAGAGGAATATGACAGACAGTAGCCTTGGAAATAGAATTGGAAATGAGATGCAAATTGACTTTATATTAGAGTAAACATCCACTGAATGGGAATTTCTAGACATAACTGAACCAGTCAAGGCTCAGACTGGAAAGACAGCTTTGAATACTACAGAGCTCCCTGGCACTGCCCAAGATGTGCCCCATTTTCAAGTAAAATCTTCATACCTTGTAGAAAGTACCTGTTGCTTCTAAAAATAGTTTATTTTTTTAGAATCACCCGTTCAGACCTTACCCAAGCAGAGCTGGGTAGTTTCTAGTCACACAGGAAACATCTTTCCTACAGAGACACTCCTAAAGAACAGCCTTATTTAACCACATTAAATATGGAAAACACTGTGGTAAAACAGCACTGCACAATATCCAGATTCCTATCTCAGTACCAGACCTTCTCTGCAGCTGGATTCTGATGGGATACAGTGGCTGAATTGAGGCTTTCCATTCCATGCTGCCATGACGGGATGCTGCACGTGTATCCCATTAATGATGCCACAGTATTCTACATTGTCTTTGTAAAATACATCGAAAAGCTACCAGTAAATTGTAAGCCTGAGCACAGAACTATCCAACTTTTCATACTGAAATCACTTCTGGGGAAATCTCCCTTAAGTGAGCCAGTCACCCCAAGCAAACACTGATCCACCAAAGTCACAGCCATCCCTCTGCTCACAGCTGCTGGAGGCAGACTGGGATTTAACCACCAGTGAGATGCAGCAATGAGCTCATATGAATCATCTCAAGGAACCAAGACTGGGTCTCAAGAATGCAAAAGGCTGAGAGATTCCAGCTGAGCTTGAAGAGCTCATGCCAAGACATTGGGGCAGTAAGAGCATGGGAGCCAACACCTTGTCCAGATCCTCTTGGAAGTACCAATAGAGCCAGAAGTTTCTGCAGCAGATTCCTTGTTAACACATAAGGCACAGCCACCTCTGTGATTTCACCTCTGAGACTCCATGGCTGAAGTGCCAGAGAGAGGCCTCCCTTCAACTGGAGATCTCAAGTTCGCTGAGTGCAACTTCAGCATCAGCACCTGGGAACCTTAACTGGGAGCCTTGCCACCCTTCCCTCTCCCCCTTAACAGTGGAGATACAGATGTCCCTCTGCAGGGCCCAAAAGAGGAGACCCTCTCAAATCACAGAATCATAGAATGGTTTGGGTTGGAAGGCACCTTAAAGATCATCTAGTTCCAGCCCTGAGATCCACCTCCTCTGAGTACCTACAGCTCGATATGATAATTCCAGCTCTTGCAGCCCATTCCCAACATCATCTGGCACAACTTTGTATTATGCAAACCCTCAATGCTGTTTTAATGAAGGTCAAATGTGAGTGCAGCCTGTGTGAAAGCCTCTCATGAGACACACGCAGCATGCTAAACAACAGACTAAACTTGGTGCTCGAGCTTGTGGCTTTGTGTTTCTCTCAGCAGTGAGTCATTGTGTGGGGTAGAAAACTGCCTTCCTCCCCCAAAATATCATGGAAAGTAAGCAATGCCTCACATTGTAGTAAGAGAGGCTCTACACAGCAGGGGCCAAGATTGTGTTACCCACAGGGAACCTGAAGACTTGGCAACATTGCAGCCAAATCTGCCAATTACATTTCACACAAGTCATTGAGCAACCAGCAGAAGAAAACCATTTTCAGCTGCTTCTGATCCAGTGAGGTTCAGATAAGAAACAGGATAAAGACCCTTTCAGTTCAAGGTCACCTACCTCTTTCTTCTTCAGTTCCTTGAAGGCTTCATTCCAATCTCCTCCCTTGGTATCGTGAGCACTGTGCACAGGAAAGGTCCTTTCCCTGGGGTGATGGGATCTGAGACTGCTGCCTGGGGACTTGGATGCAACATCTGGGAAGGCTGCCAGTTGGGCAAGGAAACCTAGCACCTCTTGCAGATCAGCAATGAGCCCAAGCAAGCCTTTCTTCTGCACAAATTTGGAAGTTTGAGAATTGGAGCATGCATGCTAAACAATTCCTGGCTGATTTAACAAATTTACATTGGCAAACATTCAGTGATTCAGCTCATGACTCCTCACCTTCAAAATTATGCACATCAGGTATCCTGGTGTGTGTTACCTGAGCATGTCCCTGTGGAGCACCTCCACTTGCCACACTGCTTTGACTCAGGTACTGTGACCATTTGCAGGGTGAGCATTAAAAAAAAATAAGGTACTGAAGAGTCAGCTGAAAGGGAAGGTAAATCAAAAACCCTAAATCAGAATCTCCAGCTTTGATCAGGAGAGTTTTCCTGTACCTGCTTCTCTTCACTAAGGAAAACAAGTTCCTTAATACCCACTCCAGGATGTAAATGCATAAACATGAAGAGGGAACCACAAAGGAAAGGTAAGAAATACACACACATGCAGACTGACAGAAGCTTTGTGTGTTTTTAAGATCCAAGTCTAAAATCTCTTGCCCACTTTGGGACAGTGAGCCATGACCAAGACTGCAAAACATGAGCACTTTGTGCCCTCCCTGAACCAGCAATTAATCAAGCAGAGCAAGGAGTCAGAAAAGTCTCCAATGCCATGATCAAGGCAGGTGCCAGGCTCTGCAGGAGAGAGTCCCAATCACACAATGGAGAAGAACTGTGTCTTGCCTGAAGTCTTCAAAACCAGCCAAGACAGGTGCAATACCCACACCAGGATTTTTCTTAGATTTTTTTGGTACTAATTTCTCCCAGCCTGTATCTGTGAGTAGCACCAGAGCTTCCTCCACTATCTCTCACTGGGGATTATCAACATTTATTTTGGGTTTACAGAGGCTGCATGGGGCAGCAGAGGCTTGAGACCAATCACAGCACTTCACTCTCTCCAGTAAAATGCTTTTTCAAATACCTACTGCTGCTCAAAGAACCTGAATATCCAGGATAGCCAAGACCCCCAGGGCACAAGGACCTGCTTTAAATGTCTATTTACCTTTGGAAAGAACACAGTGAGGCTTTTGAGAATGAATTATAGAAGGTAAAACTTCTAAAGGAAGATCAATAGTTGGACATCAAGTACTTTTCTGTTTCAAAACCATACTGAGGACATCTTTGACATGTGCATGCATATCTTTTGTCAATGGAGATGTAAGTCAGACTTATGAGAGAGGGCTGAGGGTTTTTTTGTGCTGCCCTCAACCCAATATTTTTATAAACATCGCTTTTCATTTCTGACTGCACTGCAAATCCAATATGGATAAGGAAAGCTGTCCTAAACACAATTAAGAGATGGAGTCATGAGGTTGTAGCCCTGCAGCTATGAAGCAATGACCTCACCACAAGGAATAGATGAAGATACTCTAATCCCTGTTAAAGGGGGAAGCTGGCAAATAATGCTTTTTAAATCATTTAAATTTGCAGTGTGCTGAGCCGAGGGTGCATGAGGCTGGAGGAGAGCTGAAGGAGCTGTGCCAATGCATTTATCTGCTCCCTGGGGCTCGAGAGGTGCCCTGCCAGCAAAGGCACTGCACAGCTGGATGGGCACTGCGTGTCTAAACATGCACACCAACACACAGCTTTTGGTCTCATTGCCCAGGGCCTTTCTGCAGGGGGCCTCCCTGATGACACAAAGCAGCCTGGTTCACACAGACCAGGCACAGCTTTAGGTTCAGGATGTCACAGCTCCAAAGCTGCCCTCAGGAGAGGCTTTATTGAAAAGTGTGTCCCAAGCCTTTACTCATACCCACAACTTTAGTGCCTTCTTAGTGCTACAGGGGGAGCTCAGAGGATCCCGAAAGCTCTCAGGCACCCTCTGCATACAATTTATGACACAAGATCATCAAGGTCATCACTTTTCTGGCAGGTTCTTCCCCTCCACTCCCATCCCATTCTAAACCCTTTGGCTTTTGAGCCAATGCAAAGCTTTAAAGCAAGTGCAAAGCTTTTGGCTTTCAGCAGTCAGTGGAAACAAAACAATGCAACCTGAGGGAGGATGAGATGTCAGAGGAGAAGCAGTGGAGCAAGGGAATGTCTCTGTTCACCACAGGTCTGATGGCAGTTGGAGATTATGAGACACAGCTGGGAGGAGAAGTGCCACTGCACAATCAGTCAAAGCAGCGGTGTTTCTTTTAGAGGCATTCAGATGCCTGGGAATCCTACTGAGTCTCCAAACAAATAATATTTGATTGTGACAAGGGCCTAGCATGCTTCTGAATGCAGCAGGAAAATAATGCACTGACATTATGAAAATATTAGAGAGGAATAAGTCAATCCTACTCATTCTATGAAGAACAGAAAAAAACCCAAAACACTCCCAAACAACAACAATAAAAACAAACACAAAAGCCCACACATTTGATTTTAAAAAATGTCCTCACCACCATCAACAATCATAAAAAACACTTTTCTGGCAAGGCTCAAGCTACCTGCAGAGAATTCGCTTTCCTTGTCTCCTTACAAGAAGCTCAAGGGAAAAATGGCATCCATCCCTCTTTCCTCTATATGCTCCATTCTGCTCCATATGGTGCTGCCTGATAGTAAATGAGAAATTAAAAACATTAGCACCAGCCTCTGCCCTCTCCTCCCCCATTGCTTTCTCCCTGCAGTGGATGTACAAAATCTGCTGGCCCAAGCTGGAGATGAAACCATTTAACTGCTGAGCTCTGGAGTCACATACGAGCTCTCTGTTGCCTGCTCAGTTCATAGATGCCAATTTTGCCAAGCACTGACTGTCCTGAATTATTTCACCTTGGAAAATAACCTTACTGACAGACTGAAACTGTTGTCATGGATTATTTTTTTTTATCTAAAACTGAAAATAAAAAGCAGAGACAATAATAAATTAAAACTAAAACCTTTAAGTTTGAGGCAGGCGGCAGTCAGCTGTAACATTATACTCCAGTCCTTTCAAAATAGAACTTGTAGACCCACCTTTTCTCATTGGAAAAACAAACAAACAAACAAACAAACAAAAAAACAACAAAAAAAACCAACCTAATTTTTCCCAGTAAAATCTAGTCATAATCTACAACTGCTGTTTTACTTTCTTCTTTTACATCCCTTCAAAATCTGCTTCAGCACGTGCCACGTGCAGTCACTTCCTTCCCAAAAATATTGTAAAACAGGATCCAAGCTTTTTTTTTGATATTTAGCAGCAATTGCATGAAAAGCCAAAGAACTGGGGGAGAAAGTAGCCAGTAAGCACCGAGGGGTTTTTTTATTATCATTCCTGTAGCACCCAAGAGTGGGGGCAGGTACCATATCGGCTTTTAGAAAGCTGCCCCTCCCCAGCGCAGGCAGTAGGAGTGAAAGCCAGACAAAGGGAGGGGAGGTCACACTGAAACGGCCATGACAAACATGACAAATAACACATCACCACGTGCAAGCATCTGATCTCTGCAGATTAACCTTGGGTCCTCGCCGAAGAGTCATTATTATCATCCAATCTTTGTAGGCATCGCAGCCTTTTGGAAAGATCTGAGCGCCGAGGGTTAATTAAGCTTTGTCATCAGGCCATCACAGTGACAGCCTTGGCGTTCCCGGGGAGCGGCTGAGCCCCCGCACTCCGGGATGCTCTCCAAGGCGATGGATCCCTGCCCTGAGCCAGCGCCCCAGCCCTGCACCTCCAGCAGCGGCTGCCACTGCCCTGCCCTGCTGCTCCTCACCAGCCAAGAGTGAAGACTGAAACAGTATGAGAAGGGTACAAGTGCTGCCTTTTGGAGGGACGCTCTTACACACACACCTACACACAAATACATGTCTGTCTTCTGTGCAAAGCACTTGGCAGGGTACCAGGGCAGAGCCACAAAAGCAGAGCCATCAAAGCAAAGCCACCAGGGCTCAGCCAGCCCGGAGCCTAGGGAGTTGGAAAGCCTGTCCATCACAAAAGTTTCAGTGTGTTTTCAACAAGTTTTCAAGAAACGCTGATTCAGATGTTCCGTTGATCTTTCCCTGTTTTCCCATGATCTGAAGGGCAAATCATGGCATCTGGCACTGCTCACACAGGGGCACTGGCCCAGGTTCAGGCTGCCCTTCGGGGTCCCTGTGCAAGGTTTGGGACATAGCAGTCCCTGTTCTCCTCAGCCTCCACGCCAGAATGTTCCCAGCAAGTGGGGAAGGCCATAAAGTCCCTTGAGCAGAGCCCACTTGAAAGGCCTGGAGAAATGTGCCAGGGAAGGAGCTACAACAGATCAACTTTTCATCCATTTTGTGAAAAGAAGCTTGCTTCAAGATTTGAAAAACTGCTGATAACAGCCAAAGCTGCCCCACACTTCCCAAATGCCACAACAAAATCTATGGCCCTGGTTACAATGCACTGAACATACTTCAGTCCAGCACAAGCCAAGGCTGGAGAAAAGTGTCTCCTGAAAGGAGGCATTGGCTTCATCATTTAACAAAACCAGCATAACCTGAGCAACCACTGCTCTTCCCACTCTCTTCTCTCCTACAGCAACAGCTATTTCCCATGAAAGGAGCATGGAGAATAAGGTGCATGAAGTTTGAAAACTGGGGAATAAAAGAGGTGTCAGTAGCCTATAAATACCAGGGGCTAGAGAGGAGAAATTCAAGGATAAAAGTAAGAAGCAGCCTGAAACTGGAAATGGAAAAATCCATGCTGAGCCTGATGGAACTCTCATCTATGCAGAGAATTACGAGGAAAATCATTTACCTGGGGAACATGACTAGAGATGCTCAAGAAAAAACAAATGAAAAGACACTTGTAGGGAAATACAGTAATGTAATTCCATCTCTAACTAGAAGATTGTTCGGGGTATACTCAGATATTCACACCATCTCTTATAAAAGGCAAAGATTTCTACCTAGTCGGAAAACCTAGCATAGCATAGATCAAAAAGTGAGTTCTATCTAGTAAGCCTTTGGAAAAACTGACTCTCAACCAACTGCCAAACCAAGTACTTTTTATTAAATTCATTTTTTTCATATAAATAGAAAAAGAAGTCTAGTAACAAAAGGCTATGTGAGAATGCTCCTTCTCACTTGACAGTTGTTTCTCCAGCCAGAAGGACAATTTCACATATCATGCAATGCAAATACAGAGATAGATCCCACTGTACTTAAAAAAAAACCAAACAAACAAAACAATGGGACTTTTGTACCAGATAAAGTCCAGAATTCATTCCAGGGAATTTAAAATGCATTTCAGTTCACTGTGGTAGACTAAAGACTTGGCCAGGATGCCACTTTTCTCTCCATTTGAAAACGGGGGCCAGGCATTTGTCAAGCTTCAAAGCACGTGCCATCAGTGCTGAGGGCAGATCACAGCCATGGAAAATTCTTTCTTCCACTTTAGCAGGCACAGCTACTTCCTCTCAGATGCAGCCATAGCTCTCTGCAGGTTTGTGACCACTGCCCATGGCTGTACTTACCAAGGGGGCCCAGGAATTCAAACAGCAGCCAGACTCCTCACAGCACTGGCTGTTCAGAGCTCTGGGGCTCCCCTTCCTCCTGTGCCCAGCCCATGGCCATCAGCAAGCCAAGCCCAGGTGCACCTCCAGCACTATCTCCCTCAGCACCTTGCAGCGTGGCTACACTCACTGGCACAGAGAAACGCAGCCAATAAAACCGAGACCAAGACCAGAGATGCTCCTGGGGGGAGCAGGGGAGCAACCGAGCTGCAGGATGAAGCCAGGCTGAAATAAAGGGGAGTTTCTTAGGTCTGCATGGCAGTTCCTTTCAGGCAAAGGTTTCCCAGCTCAGATATGTGATGTGCTCACCAACCTAAGCTTTTGTGATGTGCTGAAATTAAAGTGTTACAGGCAGAGTCTGTGAAAACCTGTCACACATAACCAGGCAGGCAGGCTCCATCATCCACAAACCCAGGCACTCTGCTCACTGACATGGCCTCAGCTCCAAGCCTGCAGATACATTGGCAAATGTCCCCAGGGCTTTCCCAAGCCTTTGAGGCTGTGCAGCCAAGTGTAGATGCTGTTTGTGAGCCCCAGTCGTGGTTTTAGTTTCTCTGTTTGAAGGTGTCTGTAGATTTGGGGCCGCTGTGCTGTGGCAGGAATAGTTCTGAGGGAAGCTTAAGACCAGGATAAACAACTTATTACGGTTAATGGTTTTCTCAGTATTTTAACCAATGCGATGCCAGTCAGCCAAAGGCAGGGATGTGAGTCCCAACAGTAGCACAGGCATAACAGAAAGTGCTTTTCAAGGTCTATCTTCCTGCTAATACTGTATTATTTTATATTGTGTCATAAAAATTGTTTGAATGGCAGTTCAACAAGCCAGGACTTGATTCACAGACCTGCCATGTTACTGATGCAGCTGAGGTCAAGAATTACAAATAGAGCAGATAATTAGAAGGGAAGTGCATGGTGCTGAGCAAACACATCAGGCATGGGAAGATTTTCTGCTCTGGAAAGGTAGAAATACTGCATTTACAGAACTACCCAAGCATTTTTGTATTGATTTGAGGACCTACCAAAAAAACAAGGACTTGAAGGCTTACAAATACGAGAATATCAGCCTGTAGTATTGCAGCTGGTCTTTTAGGGTTTGAACACAGGGCTCTGTATAGACCTCAAAGACCAAATTCACCAGTGGCATAACACAATGCAGGCAGCCCTTAGCAGAGCTACCCCCTTATTTCCTAGGAAAATGAGATATCAGGGACAACCCTTAGGGAGTAACAGATCACATTCACTGCTGGAAGAAATGAAGAGAAATGTATTGTAGCAAACAGAGCTGTGCACAGCTTCCACCAGCAGAAAACAACAGGCTTCACTGTCTTGTTTTGCACCCTGGAAAGCCGATCATGGATAAATCCTGCCTGGAAGAATGCAGTTGTCCTGTCTGCTGGGAGAAAAATCCCTACTTTGACACGGAAGCAAAACATCCAAATCTTTTCACTCAGCCTGCCTTAGCTATAAGTTTTGGTGGTTTCTGTTTCATTTCAAGCTTTGATTAAATTCTGTATTTCACTTCTCAAAAGCTGGCAGCAGACTACCTGTTTCGGGTGCACCTCTGGGTCTAAGAACGTGGCAGGCAAGCAGCCCAGTCAGACTTTTAAGAGATCCAGGGCATGTGGACACCAAGCAGAATTCAGATGCTTCAGAAGACACACCATCCACACAAGTCATCTCATCAGTAGAGCACTGCTATGCCACAGACAAACATCCTACATAAACACCCAGCTGGTAAAACATGCTCTGAGGAAAAAAAAGATTGATAGTCTTGGTGATTTTACAGGAGCTATCTCTGTCCACATAGTTCTTTAATCCTCTCCTGAAACATTACTGAACACCATTGGCCTGACAAAGGTGAGCTCTACAATAACACCTCACAGAAAGCTAAAACCTCAGTGTTGCTCTTGAAGCTGTAGCCCTTTTGCTCACTAACGAAGCTGCAGACACCAGAGATATTTTTAGGATGTCTGTAAACCTTGTCAAAATCCACAAAGAAAAGTTCAGCTATGATGGGAAGACACAGGAAGTTACAGAAAAATAAAAACTAAAATATCTGCCAGTGCTACTAAAAATGTCCCAAGAGTCAAAACAAAGAGCATTACCCGACATAAAGCAAAAATTTAAACAAATATTCTTTAGTGTTGTAATTCCTGGAACAAAATTTATTAGCAAATTTAAATTAATTCTGCTCCAGGCATTAGGACACACTATCAGTTACTCCCTTACTCCCACCTCCCGGGAAATATTTCGCTATTGCTGTCACTCAACTGCTTGAATGCTTGGAGTTTACCAGCTGCATAACATATATTGATTTTTGATGAATGACATCTCTCTCTGGGCCATTATGGTTTTGTTTTCAAACCTTATTTAATTGTTCGCCTATTTTTCAGTGAAATAAATGCAAAGTGTTTATTCTCCAAAGGCTGTAAACAGAGATCTCAGGTCTAGTTTCTATGACAACCTCACTTGATACAGCAAACCTAGATTATCTCTAATGACAGACATGAAGTTTAAATTGCACATTCTGCACAAACAGTGCACTGTTGACCTTTTATTGAAAAATGGAATACAGTGTGATTAGCATAATGTGCTATATGAAAGGGGAAATTGTGGAATAATGCAGATTTTACTCTAATCATAACTACAGTGCTAATCTCTAGCAAACTGTTTGCCAGAACATGAAGCTCTAAAAATTAAGGTTTTTCCCAGGAACCATTTTCAAAGCCTGTTAGGTAGTAATGCTATCACATTAAATAGTTATCAGATAACACTTGCTTCTTCTGCCATTTCTCTCCCATTGCAGCTTTTAACAGGGGAGTAAAAGTGGATAAGCTTATGTAGAAATATGACTCAAAAATTCCAGCTATGAGAACTATTTTTAAACCTCCTGGAGGCATTTTATTTCTCATGCTTACAAATTCATTTGGAAGTGAGAGCCAACAAACAGAGTCCTTTCCATCGGGCTCTGTCTTCCAAAACCTGCATGTTTTCCTAGGAGGAAAATTTGCATGTTTGCTGGAGAATAAAGCCCAGCTCCTCTACAGAGAGAGAGAAAAGCTGCAGGAGACATTCTGCTTTGCAAGAGCAGAAATGGAAAACATCTTGCCTTCCCATGCAGCAAGGTTTGGCAGGCTTTGATTTTGCCAGCCCCAGTTTGTTGCTGCTCACAGAAATGTCTGTGGCAGTTACAAAATGTGAATTGCTGGGGGAGTTTGGTGCATGAATTGAGGTTCCCACTGGAGTTGAGAGAGTCACATGCTGCTCTAAGGGGACAGCAGGCTCTTGAGTCTGCCCTACCTTCTGCAGAATACTTGTAACTATATTTCCTTTAAGCTTTCGTGAAACAATAGGACATATATCGGATTATGAATGAGATTTCACCTCAAGTCTATTCAACATAATCAGAGAACAGTCTGGAGACAATCAAGCAAACAAACCCCTAGTTAATACCCAAATGCAGTTACAGGTAGTAGAACTGGAGGGTTAAGGAATTGGGAAAGAGGCAAAGAAACTTCCATTTCTGCAATGCCCAAAATAATTTCAAGATACAGTTTCTTTCCTATGTTAAAAAACTAAAGGTAGCATTTGTTACTTTTCTAGAGAGTGACAAGCATGGAGGAAAATAATAAAAGTAGTTACTCATTGTGTGATAGAAAGTCTTAGATTGCCAAGTCTGGTCACAAGCATTGAAGAATCACAGGCACTCAGCTATCAAACCCTTTTCTTCCAGAGCATGATATTCAGAAACTAGATCTTATTAGCATCTCATAGAAGTGGTCTCTTCATCCTCCCTATTCAGCAAACAAGCTAAAAATGATTTTCAGGTGCTTGTCTACAGAGCAATGCCATTAGAGGAAACCTATTCCCTCATTTCTCTCTCACTCTAATGGGTTTATGCCATTATTATAATGTTAGCTGAGTTGTTTTTAACCAGCAGTTAAGGCAGCAGCAATAATAAAGTATTTTCTTTGGTACAGGCAGCCCCCAGTGTACTTGTGCTCTATGCAGCTATTCACCACCACCACTACTCTCTGCATATGAAGATATTTCTGGTTTTCAGGATTTTCCATTTGGCAGTTTTACATTTTTTTCTTAGTAAGCATTGTCTTCTACTACAGCAGCTCATAGGAAGGAATCAATTCATTTAAGAGGAATCCACTCGTTTCCACACGGAGTTATTACACTTGTAATTGTAATCCTGTCATTTGATATGTAAGATAACAAACTGAGTGTTTGGTGAGGTGGGGTGCCCCAAGCTTAGGTATTTCTAAATCCTGCAACATTGCCCAAACTCATCCACTGCAGGTTTAAACTTCACTGCCTTGTGTGATGGCAAAGAGCATTTGTGGTGCTGCTCACGTGGTGGGTTATGGGACAGAGGCCATAATGACCATATCTTTACAGCTATTCAAATGTTGCCACATGTTTTGTAAACCTTCAATAAAAAAAATTTAAAAAAGGTAAATATTGATAACAAATTTGCAGCAGAAGACAACATGTCTGAACAGTAACTGTACAGGAGGTCTCCTTACCTACTGGTATGTCTAAACATCAATAAATTACTACTTTTAAAGGCATTGTAAATTATACACCTATTTAAACAGCAGCTCTCACCACTGGCCTCTCTGGCAGACAAATACATTCCCTGGACATTCACTTCCTCAGGTAAAAAGAATGGAAATACTTCCTTACTATTCTCCCACATTTCTTCAATTTCCCTTGTAATATTTTTAGTTAGGATACTGACCAATTTTGGTACCTCCAGTTAATTCTTATCCTCTGTTTCACATTTCCTTCAGGCACAGTTTGCATAGCTCTAGTCACTTGTACAAATATTTAAAACCAGCAAGACAAACTAAGCATAACAAATCCAGAAATAAAGCAACTCCCACAGAAGCTAATGTTTACCCCAAAAGGAGCATGAAATATCTCACACCTCTCTCCAGACAGCCTTTTCTCTGTCTCTAAGGTGACATCTGATCATGCTGTGGGCGATAAGGACCAAAGAGCCAAAGTCTCTGCCATTTCTGCATTCCTACCTTGGACCCTCAGTGGTTCAGCTTTTCCAGCCTGCTCTGGGTGTCCCTGGAAAGGCTGGGGCTCCTGGAGGCTGAATGAAGGCGCAGAGTTTGAGATGATTAAGGTGCATGTGCCAGTCCCTTACTCATCATAGAGAAAAGTCTGGACTCCAAGCCAGACACAGACACTGCTGACCCCATCATAGGACTGACACGTGATCAAGAATGGCCACTTCTCTCTGTTGTCCTACATCTTCAACAAAGCTGGGATATGGCTACACTAAAAAGTGAATTAAATTGTTCCATTAGGCAAGAAAAAGCAGCCAACACACCTAATTAAATAAATTATTCCCATCAAAGCAAAGCATATTGTTAAGAACAGTGCAAATACACTCTGGCTGATACAACCACCTTCCTGCAGTAAGTAAACATCTCCTACAAAAACTCAGACAGTTGAAATACCATTTGTTTTGCAGTGAACTTTTAGCCTCATAGCTCAGCCAAGCATCCACTTTTTTTTTTTCCTCTGAAACATAACCAGCTCTGTGAGATGCCAGACAGCTAAGAGAGCACTCCAGGCTGGAAACAAAAAGATACTATTGTCTTGGGACCGCCACAGTCATTGTTCCTACCTATACTCTTCCCACCACTTTTGTGAGGCTGACAAAACAGTTACAGATAGCTCTTCCACTCCCAACTGCTTCACAAGGCTGTGAGTGAGAGCTGGAGTTGGAACAAGGCAGGTGGCAGAAATGCTCAGTTGCTGCTCTACAGACCAGGATCAGGAATCCCAAAACAGAGTCCAAACTATGTCTACCCCCATTTTTATATAGGCACAGGGAACTCATTCTGCAGTTGAAACTGGTTTGCCCTTCACTTAGAAAGATTTCCAGTCCTCTCCCCTGCACAGTAAGCTGAGAGAACCCTGAGGGGCCACCAACACTTCAGCTCCCAGCCATGGGTGTCTGAGCCCCCACTTTGCAATCCCCATGAGCACAGGGAACAGCTTTGGCACTCAGGTGGCACCTGAATGTTTCTGGGGGTCCAAACTAAAGCATCCTGCCATTCAGGTTCTGCAGTTAGTGTACACTACTGCTCCATATGCAGTTCAGGATGCTGTATTCTACCTCTGTGCAACTTTTGTTTGTTCTTTGATCCAACTGCAAACTAGACTTTTTAAAGTAAAAATCAGGTTGATGTTTACAGTCACATTTTAAAAACTACTTATAATTGTAAAGAAAAAGGCATTCGTAAAAAAGGGCTTCTACCCTTCACAAGAGGTTTTGCTTCCACCATATGTTGGTATCCTTAAATGTTTTTTGTAATGGCTAAGGACTGTTCAGAACCATCAGCTTGTATCATTGCATCCTCAGAGATGAGTCTATTGGATCAAGATATGTTGGGAAACTACTGTCCTGTCTATGGTGGAGATCCTTAACCAGGTCAAGAGAAGCATGAGGGTAAGGTTTCTCAAAAAAAAAAAAAAACTTCAGATTTTTTCTAGCCCCTTTTTCCTTTTCCAGCATACTACTGAGGTATGAGTGTGAGCAGACAGACCAATCCCCAGATGGGTGATGTTGTGCAGTTAGGGTGGCTTCCAGTTTTGCTGGATTCCTGCTGTATTGCCAGACTGTAAAAGAAATTGAGAATTATATTATTAATCAGAGCCTGTGAAAAACAAGATGAGAGTCAAACTGCCAGGCATGATAGGAATGTTGGGCAAAGGTGTCTGTAAACTTCTGCTGACCCCTTACACCAACCAGGTCGAGAGCCCTTTTATTAATGCTAATGCTTTTCATATTAGGCTCACATAAAGAAATCCTGCTGACTGCTGGGGTCAGAGGGTTGTAAGATGTGTTGGCCACATCAGCAATACACTGATGATCGTTTCTGACATGACCCCACAGCTAATGAAGGGCCATTTGTAAGGGAATTGCTTTTCACGCAGAAAGAGGTCTGTGATGAAGGTATAAAACACATCTGGAGTAGGACAGGCTGCTGCTTTTGTGATGCAGTAATGAAAAAGACCTCTATCCCATTGAGACATGGTACATCTGTGCAAGCAACACAAGTCCCTTCTTCTCATTCCTAAATTTTCCCATGCACAAGACACTGCTTCAACTCCTTGCTGCTAAATGACTACTCTATTTATGATCCCCACAGCAAGTACTTCACCTGTGAACCCAGCCTTTCTGAAGCCCAGGTGAACACTACAGCTCTGCATTCTCAGCCTACTAGACAGCCTGCCTGCCTCTCTTTTAGGCCCCTGTCAGCTGGCCTTTTAAAGGATAAAAGGCTCCAGTGCACAACAATCCAGGGATGGGAGCAGCAGGAAGTAGAGAGGGCTAACCCAAGAGTCCCAGTCTTTTGTATTGCTGTGTCATCCTGTGTTAGGCAACACTTCCACTTCCTTTCATAGAAATCCATTCCTGCAGTTGCCCAGGCATGACTCCATCACAGAAGAGCAGTCTGGAGAGGGCTTTAGGGGGGACACGAATTGTGAAACTCATGACAGATGTGTCTCTAACTTATTCTAAAAACACTCTATGAAGACCCCCAAGAAAATTAGCCTGAGAAGCCACTCTTTTTGCCTTTCTAAAGAAAAATATCCTCTATTACTCTGTCTTTGCAGGATCTGGGGAACATCCTTCACATCATGTAAATTATGTTTTTCTATGATAGCCCAGAGGCTCTCTTCCCTAACAGATAACACCTTATCTGTTTATAAAAGACCTTCACTGACTTGCATGTTTAATTTGTTAGTGAATAATGGCTTCATTAACTTATAGGAGGGGCTGCATGTATTATGGGGGACTGTAGAATTATGGAGAGTTAAAAATTTTCACCCTGCAGAAAACAAGTTACTATAATAGTGTATGGGTATATAGGTATTATGTGATTTTGAGGAGGAAGGGATTGCATGCAAACCTACAGAACCAACCAAGTAGAAAATCTAGAGATCATAAGCAAGGAACAGTCATGCTGAGAACATTTCCCTTCATCACCTTGAAAAGGACCTGCTGGGAGAAAAGAATTCCTTATTATGAAAAATGTCAAGTTGACAGATATTCCTTTTCATCCCTCAGAGTGGGGTGAGACAGTGTCTTTCTCAGTAAGACTTTCCTGTTGGATTTGTTGTTCCTTGAACAAATATGATATCAAGAAGGAGCAGTAACATAGACTCAGGTTTTCCATTCCACCAGTGACCTGCGAAACTGTGGGTTCTTCTGGTAGAACTGTTTGTCTCTGTGGTCCAGGAGGAACACACAACAAAAAGCTCTTAAAAAAAAATTTCCACAGAAGGTTTTAACTTTCATGAGCCATTGCTCTCCAGCCCAAATGCATTCAGCCAACATTCCCAGCTGCATCATTAGCTTCCCACTCAGGTGGGGGAATGAGGCAACGGTTCACAGCTGTGCTACTGCTGCTGGTGGGGTTGGCAGTGGAAAAGAGAACTCCAAAAGGCAGCAGAGGACAAAGAATCTGAGGCCAACCTTCACCCACAGCACATTTCCCTGGTGTATCTCATGAGGTCGTTTATTCCCTTCACAGAACAAGTGGCAAAACTTTATCCTGTAAACCTTTACAGCTCAGACCACAGCCAGCAGCAGGGATGGTATAAATAAGGAGGACATGTACCATCCCTCTTCAGACAGACCAGTTACAGCTGGCAAAATGCAAAAGTTTATAGTAAGGGCTGTGCAGCTGCCTCAGTCTGGAGCTGGCACATTAAAAACAAGAGGCCATGTATCCAAAAGCTTATCTGCTTCATCCAGCTGTATCAGCTGGCCTAGTAAGAGATATCTCTCCTTACAGCTCCCACCATGGAAATGGGAGTCATTTATCAAGAAGGACTTTTCCCTGAGCCATCTTGACCTTTTCTGTTGATGCTGCTTTTTCACCGTGATTTTTGCACACAGTCTAACTTTAAATGCACTATGAACTTACATGCCCAATATAATAATGGGACCACAAATACAGAAAGACCTTAGAGTCCTCCAATTAGATGCTACTGCTGTATCTTACTGTATCCCAGGTATTTACCTACAGAATGTATTTCTGTACATAGACTTTAATATGGAGCTAAGTGGATTTATAATGATTTCAGTGTTGTTACAATGCCTATGTGTATACTTGGAGCACGTTCATTAAATTTCAAATTATATATAGTTTTAAAGGGTGCTGATAGCACCATTTGATGTGGTAATTATTGATATTGGCTTCCTATATAAAGAGCACTCAAACTACCAGCTAATTTCACACGTAAAACAGCTGTCACATGGTAATGGCATTAAAAGTCACTAAACTGATCTACATTCAAAGCCATGCCATAGAGGTGAAAGGCCCTGTAGCCAATTATTACTCCTCTGAGCCAGACAGTCCCCAAACACAAGCAACATATGCATATCCAACCCTCTTTGTCTTTAATTAGATCCTGCCTACCCTCTGTAGCAACAGCAGTACAAGTGAGAAGGGCACATGTTAGGCAGTGGGGAAATAATCCCAAAGACACATGCAGTGTCTGGCGTGTCCTGCCAGCACCTGCATGTTGTACACAGGGACTAAAGCAAGCATCAAGAGCCAATTTTTAAAGGGTCCATGCCAAAAAACATATGATTTCCATGGAGCTAACAAATACATGGCACTCTGTGCAGAATTTCCCAAGTCTCTTTGTCCACTGCAATGACCATGTCACTGACAGATTAATGATTACTATTATTTCTGGTAGTTGTGGGTACACAAGGAATACAGGTTTTCAGCCACTGCTTGTGAGGAAATAACCTTAAAAACCTCATTGGCACAATCTGGTACTGCTTAAGTGAATCCAGTGGACCTACCCAATTTGCAGGGATTATGAAATTGGGCAAAAGCTAATAAAAAGGTCCAAAGGAAAAGTACCAGAGCAGCCAAACTATGTTAGAGATTTTTCAGCCAAAAAATCTCACCTGGCTGTTGTTGCAGGTCCTGACACAGAGGACCCCTATGCCCATATCCATCCTTACTCCCTGCAAGGCTTCACTTGCTCTTATTCCAGCCTTTCTGGTAGAGTTTAAACAAAGTCTGCTCATGTTTCTGGAAGGAAAAGGCCCTGCTGTTGCAGATTCCAGCCCTCAGTCTCTTTCCCAGAAGCTTAAGCTGATCTTCTCTGTAACATCAACCACCCTGCAGCAGCAGGTACACAAGTCTCATTAGTGGAGTGAAAGAGGTCTTCCATCACTTTAGCCTGGAAAAGTGCCATGATCCATGAGTATATACAGATACTATGATCCACACCACTGACATAATAGTGGTCTCTAGGTCTTTCCCACATTGCTCCTAGGGACGTCCCTTACAGTGCTCCCACTCTTCCTGCACATGACTGTTCTGTCAGTGAGTCCTCCTCTCCCTGCTGTAGGCAGTTGTACCCTAAGAACCCACTCCACCCCTGAAGGGAGGGAAAGCTGTGAGGTAAATCACCATACCAGCTGCTGCCTACTCACCAATTTCCCTATTTGGCAGAACCAGGTTTCTGATGTGGAACTGATACAACCTCCTAAAGAGAGTGGCCAAGCGACGGTCAGAGTCTTGACAGCCCACTAACCCAGTGCAGAATGGGGTAGCATTATTCCATGGAGCATCTACTTCCCAGTCCCAAAAAACACCTCTAGAAAGGAAACAATCCCCCTGGCATCAATGGACAAGAAGCTCGAGATCAACACACTTGAGTCATACACAGAGTCATTCTCATAGAAACCTCTATCCTTCATTAGTACTCTGACTTCAACACTGACTCAGTAACAGATTAAATATTTAATTTCTGAATTTCAAGGGCAGCCAATTAAAACAACATCAGAAAGAAAAGGAATTGTACCATGAAGAAATATATCTGCATCTGCAAACTGCAATTAATCACTTATTTTTATGCACTGCAAGTCAGAATCTACTCATGGTTTTTTTGTTTCCACTGCTCTGCATGAACTTTAATATGGATTTTAAGAACAAATGGCTGCTTAAGAGTTTCCAAAATGATCCTATGAATTTCACTGTCAATGAGTCAAGAATGACCAATACATAAAGAATATGCAGTAGGAGAAGTCTTCTGCCTCTTCCCTCAGAAACAAATGGAGGAGGTCTTGGAGCAGAGAGAAACTAATGGAGTGCAGGGAGCAGGAAGGGAGGATCTGACACTGTGCCCTCAGAGCTATGGCTCAGACTAATGAATTATCTCTGCTTGGTTAAATCTCTGGCATTGCTAATCAGACAAGAAGCATAAAACGGAAAGTTCATTAGCAAGATCATAAAAGAGTCAGACTGACAAAGATCATTCGACTTGGACATAGGAAGGTCAGTTACAGGAATTGGAAAATCACTTTGTTTAAGGAAAACAGGTTAGACCAGAAGCAACTCAGAGTCCAGAAAAGAACTGCACTGGGGTTATGTGCAATGCTCTGCTTTCTTTCTGGGAGATAAAAAGGGAAACTTTTCCTTTGACAGTGAATAAACTAGACTTTCTTTAATCAACATCATCCCAGCCCAGGGTAAGCTGGACAGTATCAGCTTTCCCCCAGGGCTGATTCATTTACCTCCTACTGGACCCAGACAGCCCACAGCTCCTCTGTAGGAAACACTGTCAGCACAAGTCACAAGATGGTCTCAGAAGCAGAATTTGCTAATTGTGTCAAATTATGTGTGAAGGGTTTACAATATGGATCACTGCCCACTTGGGATTTCGAGGAGATTGCTAAAGTAATTTCAAGACTTCAGGATAGTTCAGAAACCCTGTTCCTTTCCAGAGGTTACTAAATGCTCCTCTTATAACTACCACAACCACGCTGCACTGGGGGTTGGATTTTTTCCTTCAGGGGTAGGAGGGAGAGGTGAAATGGTGGGGGTTTTTCTATTGGAATAATTAGAGGGGGGAAAAGCAGAACGTGTATAGTCTCCATATTTAGCCTGGTTTTCTAAAGAAATATGAAATAAGAAGGCTTTATATGCATCCCTTTCACTTTTGAGGTCACTAGCCTATTTCAACCACATTTGGCAGACAAAGCAATGGTAATAGGATTTGTACACACGAGGTAAAAAGCAGGCAAAAAACAACACCACCTGAGCTCAGTTAGGAAGACTGCAAAATGAAGAAAAATTCCATTCACACCTTTTAAAGCCTTGAATAACCCCCACAAAAGACAGAGGCTGCAGGAAATTCAGTCACAGTCCTGACACATGCAAACAACTTCTTCTAGTCAGACCCCTACCTGGAGATGCTCCATCAGCTGGAGCAGCCAACTTCCAGCAAGCATTTTCCTTTCCAAAGCAAATAGTCTGGCCAGAATGGAAGGACACAATTAAGACAGGGGAAATTAAGATGTCTGTCATTGTTTCTATACAAGGCAGCAATCAAGAAAAGTCACTAGTCAAGGTTTTCCTGCAGGGAAACATCATCATCACTGAGGGCACCACTGCATCCCAACAGCCCTGAGCACTCACTATCAGCACAGCAGGAACCTCCCCACCCCAGAAAAACTGTCAGTGGGAAACAGAAGGCTCTCACCCTCCAAAAAAATGTATTTTCTTTTTCTGAAGCTGGCAAGAAGATATTTCAAACATGCAGCACCAAGAACCTTTCCAGGTGCTACTCTTCCTATAGGACTGAACTGTGTCAAGTTCTTTTTCCCCTCAAAACCCCAGCCCTTTCTCTACCTGATAAGGAATTTCCATGGTGCACATCAGGAAGAAAGTATTAAATAGATGTGAATGTTTTCTAAGCACCCTGCTCCACGCAGGATCAACTTGTTCAGGATCCATTTTGGAGAATGGTCCTTTATGTTTATCGACGTCCAATCTAAATTGCAGAGGGGAGAAGAATCCTGACCACAAAAGAGCTCGACACGTTTACAGCCAGGACACATAACACAAGAACCATTTAGCCAGATTAAAGCATACTGAGAGCTGCATCAAATATTGTTCAGAGCACATAAAAACTGCTTTAATATTTAAATGTATCCCACGGCTGGGCTCTTTAGATTTGCTAGATTCACTGGGGCTGCACAGCTATTAGCTTCTACATTTCATCTTCAATTCCTCTTCACAGTAGGAGAAACATAAAAATGAGGGTCACTGCTTGGTCATTTCATTACCCCTGGCAGAGAAATGTGCTTTGCACAAATGAGGAAATATTTTAGATGTAGATTGTTGTGATGTTGGTGTGACAAAATAAAACTGGAGTTAAAAAATAATAACAATGTTATAACGGTTATTTTGAAGAATAACATTAAAATAATATGCAATGTAGCAATGGTTCCCCTATCAAAGAGTCTGGTGTATGTCATTGTCATCATTTAAAAGGTCCATTAGCAAGAGCCCTGGAAATGTATGGCTCAAGGTCACAACCAAGCTAAATGAGACTGAGCAGTAATTCAAAGACATTAAACAGTTTATGGTTAGAAATCTGATAAATAAATCCTCAGTGTACACACACACACACACACACACACAGATCTTAGTGGCAAACTCCTCTACAGTTCTTTTTTTATTTCTCTGAAAACAGAAGCTGGGTGACAGAAATTGATAATCTGCTTAAACCCAGAAATGGATTAGATGAAATGTCACTTTGGGAGATGTGTGACTTCGTGCCACAAACATGGATTAGGCTGCACAAACTGTTTGGCAATGGGTGCCCTTGTGACCCAAACACAAACAACACCCTCTCCCCAAACCCAGTGGCCACAACAGACCAAAAGATGGGCAGAACCTGGGCAGGAAACATGGGCTGAGCTGACATGGAGCCTCCACTGCAACACTGCCCAGGGACAGTTTGTGTGGGCACAGGGAGAGGATCACTGCTACTCTTGAAGACAAAATTTAGTGCAGAGGCAACAGGAACACGGTGCTATTTATTAATCATGACCTAAGAAGAGAAAACCAGTCATTTTACTAACCTTTAGCTCTATTTGCACTAAAGCATGACATTTAATCCATATTCTACGTTTCTGGATAAAAGGGACTTGATTTTCAGTTGTACTCTTCTCCCCAAAAGAAGGCAGTGTGAGGTCTGTACCTCTGCTTTACCAAGTATGAATGAAGAGGAGAATACAACATCAAAATCTTGACCCTTCCCCTGTACTCTGTGTTGGTGAGGCCACACCTTGAGTGTTGCGTTCAGTTCTGGGCCCCTCAGTTCAGGAAAGAGATTGAGGGGCTGGAGCGGGGCCAGAGAAGAGCAACGAGGCTGGAGAAGGGACTGGAGCACAAGTGCTGTGGGGAGAGGCTGAGGGAGCTGGGGGTGTTTGTGCTGGAGAAGAGGAGGCTCAGAGGTGACCTCAGCACTGTCTGGAACTACCTGTAGGGAAGTTCTGGCCAGGTGGGGGTTGGTCTCTTCTCCCAGGCACTCAGCAATAGGACAAGGGGGCACGGGCTCAAGCTCTGCCAGGGGAAATTGAAGTTGGAGAGCAGAAAAAAATTCTTTCTAGATAGAGTGCTCAGGCATTGGAATGGGCTGCCCAGAGAGGGGGTGGATTCATCATCCCTGGAGATTTTTAAACTGAGCTTGGCCGTGGCACTGAGTGCCATGATCTGGTGACGGGACTGGAGTTGGAGCAAGGGTTGGACTTGATGATCTTGGAGGTCTTTTCCAACCCAATCGATTCTGTGATTCTATGAAAATGAATCCCTTCTGGTACTGAATGAGAAATTTTGTTGAAACAAAAAACCTAGAATTAGTTTCTGCAAGGCTATTCCTCTGCAACTCTCTTCACTGGCCCTGAGCTCATCCTTAGACCCTCACACTGGTCATTTCACTGGTCTTGCAAGATCAGGGCATGTCTTACAATGATCATACCAGGAATTCTTGTGTATGAGAATCACTGATGTTGGGTGTGTTCAGCACAATAAAAGTCACCCCCCAAAAAAAAAAGTGAGAAAAGTCATTTGGGTGGTTTTGATAAGAAATATTTTTGTATATTTAGATTATATATACCAAAAGACTCCTATGAGCAACAAGTTTCAGAATAGCCTCCAATGCAGAGTATTAGGACTAAAGATCCAAGCCCAGCTGAATATTAACAAACACAGGAAATCTTTTACAGTCTTATTGTTTCTGCCTGAAAACCATTCTCCAAAGCCTCCCAGTTTAAAATCGTTCACTTTCATAAGCCTTATTAAAAGGCCAGAAATGGAAATGAGATTCACAGAAACACAGAATCACAGAATCGTGATGAAACACAAATGCAATCAATCACAGGAACTAATTCTTGGAGGGGGGGGAAATGGAGACAGTGTACCCTGCTGCCACCTGTAAATGGAATTCAGCTTTCAGGTAACTTACACATCTTGCTGACAGCATGTTTTATTGATGTCACGGTGATCTTGTATTTCATTTCCAAGCTGAGTGTGGGTGCAAGAGAAAAGGCCTTTGCAAGCAACTGTGTTAATGCTTTGCATCTGGCTGTGCTCAACAGCCGTGTGAAGGCTGTAAGTGCCTGGAGAACAGTGGCACACCTCTCTGGAACTTTAATCCATGACAGCAGCAGAACTCACATCCAAAAAAATTATAAGTTACATATGAGGAAAAATATTATTCTGTTAGTAGTTAAGTCACAGCAATAAGCAGATTGCAAAGCAATGCAGCTTTGTCTAATGACTATCTGTTGACCAAAAAGAGCTCAGGGATACGTAACACAGGCAGAAATAAAACCCCATACATCTTGATTTAGATACATTTGAAAGTGTTTCCTCTAATATGGCTCTGTAGGTTGCCACTAAAATCTTTCATCCCAGCAGCCCTTGGCTCCCATGCAGGCAGTAGCACAGCTCTACAGACAAACCCCTCTGACTGGAGGGTCACTCAGTCAGGGCTCACGTCTTCCCCACACACAGGATATGATTCCAAAGTGACATAACACACATTCATCCCAATCTCCCAATAATCCCCTTTCACCACTTGTGGAAATGCTTGGTCAATAAAACATAATGACATTACTGCAGTAAAGTCATTCTCATGTTAAGTGCCTGGCTCTGGGACCCCACCAACAGCCAGGCTCCAAACCAGCAAGTAAACAAAGGTTTCAATTTTCCCTTGTGTTTGATTAAAAGGGGGATGAAAGCTGGGTTTAATGATCTCATTTACTAAGGGTCAATCCAGATTCTATTCAAATCAATGTGAGCCTGATGCCTTTAAAGGCAGTTGAGCCAGAGTCCACAAATGTAGGACCTCTCACACACACTTCTCAAATCTTTCCTTTCCAGGGTTGGTCAGGTCCTTCATGGTCCAATTCCTCTGTGTGTCACAGAGTCACCAGGCAACAAGGACATGCTATGGCAGCCTGAAAGGCTGATCTCTAAGCAAATCACCCTCAGGAAACGGGCTGTCCATCAGCTGATTGTGCTGAAATTCACACAACCCAACACACTGCCAGGCTGGAGGTAGTGTGCTCCAGAGATGTTCAGCTCCATGACCTGTCCACTTTTCACTTGTTTCTAGACTCATTCTTCCTCCCCAAGCAACAGGACAGAGCTCCATGCCATGAGGCAGGGAAGGGACACATGGCAGATCCCAGCCCTGGCTGAGAAAGGGCCATCAGCCCAGCACCAGGCACTGCAGTGCGGTCAGACCCAGGAGCCGCAGATGGCACAGCACTGGGAACACACAAGCCTGGGAGCAAGCTCAAGGGTGGAGCAGCCTCAAGGGCAGAACAACACATGCACATCTCACGTGGGATGTGCACATCTCAGCAGGGTAACTTCACCTTGGCTGCCACCTTCGTTTTTTGAAGCCTCCTGCATCTCCAGCTGGGAAAAGTGCACCAGCAACTAAATAACCAGCTCTTAAAGGAGAAGAATTCCAGGCTGGGATCTGACAGCCTTTCCTGGAGCAGTAGAGGGAAGTGCTACTATTTATAGGATGGTCATCAATGTTCCTGTGAAAAGCATCAAGTGTCTTTTCATTCCACACAAAAACCTCTGTCACTCAAGATTAGAAGATGTTCCTAATGAATTCCCTCCCTTGTTAAGAAACACATAATACTGAAAATGAATAACCAACAGTGGAGCTGGAAAGGGGAAGATGGAGTTCCCTAAGAAGGGAGAGGAGCAGCAGAAGGTGGTTGCTGGGTGATGAAATTAGGCTGCACCAAAGCAAGTGGCACTGGGAATGGGAAAGAACTCCCTAACCTCTCCCACAGAGCCACGAAAACCTTTGAAAAGTAACTGCTCAGAAACTCTGACATGGCCCCAGCTTTTTTATTTCATCCACCAAATCCACAACCCCTCCAGCAACCCAAGCAAGCCACCTGAAAGGAAATAAAGGTAAGTGGAGATGCCCAACAACACTGTGTCCCTCTGCAGGTTCCAGCTAAGCAGTTTAGCAGACACCAACATTCACTGTTTGCTCTGTGCCACCACAGGGTGCTCATGGTGCACAGAGACACAGCACAAGTCTCATGGTACCTCAACAGCAAGCCTGGGACCAGGACTCTACTTTTCCAGGCATACAAATTTCATGGATATTTCAGGTATTTTTAATAGCTCCTGTTCTGTAGGAACAGATCTCCACATTCTGGAAGGAGCATTTCTGTCAACACATACACCCCCTTCCAGGTAGGGTGGGCAAAAAAGTAAATTAATTCATCATTTATTCTTCTCTCTTTAATCCAAACCGTCATCATGCCACTCAGACTTGGAATCTGAGGGGCCCCCATGGAGACAAGACAGCCCTTTTTCCATTTCAGCAGTGCCAGGAAGTCATCCCACACAGCAAGCTGTCCCCTCACACACCCTGCCCCTGACCCACACAGCCAGGGAGCCCCACTGAGCTTCACACTGAACTTGCTGCAATTCATGAAGACCCCCCAGAGCAGAGCCTCAGGCTGCAACAGAGACACATCCTAAAACCCCAGAGCAGGGAGTCAGTGACTTAATGACAGCTCAGTCCATGAATCCAGAATAGCAACTCGTTTATTGTCTGAAGCTGGAATCCACTTTGTGTGATGACAGATAGCTTAGGAGAAGCAGATCTTGCCTGCCAAGAGAACTTCAAAAAGGACAAGGGGAAAGCAAAACTCTGGCTAGAACCCAAATGCTTTGCTAAACCTAGATAACACACTGTTTACTAACAGCAAACTAGATTAAGGGGAGAAAAAAAAAGATTTATGCAAATGTTCTTAATTTAATAATTGTGATCAGATATGGCTTTGTTTCTCCCATGTAATTTGTGCAATACAAATAAAGCACAGGGGTTCTCTTCCCCTATAGGAAATAGGAATTATTAAACACTGCACTGAAAAGCAAAGGAATGTGTTTATTGACATGAAAAATGATGCTGCGGATACAAAGGCTTTTGTGTGTTAATTGCTAAATGTCAGTGCAATTTAGAAAGTGGTTGCAGAAGGAAAAAATTCCTTTCCAAAACAGAAATGGCTTTTCCTCATCCACCAGCCTGATTCAAGGCTGCATCTTGAAAGTATTTATGGCTGTATTTTGATCGGTGACATTGGGTTAGTACCCAAAAACATCCTCACTTCATATTGATGTGGTTACTTGCTAGGAGGCATAAAGGAAGTGAAGGATTTCCTCCCACTTTTATTACTGAATGCTCAAAATGTTTCCTGGGGTAAACAGCACTAAAGCCATCTGGTTTTCTTCTTTTTTTTCTTTTTGGAAAAAAAGGAGAACAACGGTAGCAAATAGTGAATGGAAAAATACAGGTCTGGAGCGATGTTATGAAAAGGACCTTCATCTGAAAGAGGGAATGGAAACAACCACAGGCATCTTTGCCTGATATATACAATCAGCAGCATTGAAAGTCTTTGAATGTGGTGTCTCTGGTCTTCTGTCCCACTCCATAAAAGAGAAGGGAAACACAAAATGTGTGATTCAGCTGCCAGATAGAGATGCTTCAGTAAATTAAACTTTGGACTGGAAAATGAAGGAGCTTCTTAAAATCTTTAATTACATCCTGTTGATTTACTGCTCCAGGGGGAAAAAAAAATCAAACCTTTGCAGTCCTGATGGAGAAAGACAGCTGAAGGAAACTTATCATGCATTCATGTGCATATTTACCCTGAACCTCCTTGTGAGGAATGCAAACCCTGCTATTGCAGAGCAGCCACAGCTGAGCTGGTTGCACTGAGTCAAAGAGGACATGGTTCACCAACAGACCTTGCAGAGCACCCTGTGAGGTCCTTCCTCAGTGAGCATCTCCTGGAGAACCTCTGACTGTAAAACCCTGGGGCAGTTTAACTCATACAGAGGAAAGGCTGATGTGTCGTGGGATGCCTGCCAAGCCAACCCTTCCACGTCCAACACCTTTCTCTGCCAAACCATACCCAGTCACACTCATGGAGATCTCTCCCTTCCTCCTTAAAAATGCTGTTTCCACAGCTCTAGAAAAGTGGTCCTCATAGCTATGGACAATCCATGGCTTTCCCAGGAGAAACACAGGAAACCATAGAGTTAAATGACATCTGATAAGCTGGGCTTATAGATAAAAATGCATTTATTACAGTTACACAGCAAGGGACAAGGAATGCAGGTGATGCCAATGGCCTCTCAATCCCACATGGGAGCAAAGTGCCTCTTCCAGCACCTCTGCAGCTGCAGTTACACAGCTCAGTACATGTGCTCCCCTGGCACTGCTGTGGGGATGTAGTTGTGTTTGTCCATAAAACATGGTGGAATTAATGCAGAAAGACCATGGACAACTCTGGGAGCTCTACTGTCTTCCAAGAAATTGAAAAAATTTAGAGTATGAAGAAAATTGCCACCAAAATGATTTAAAGGCTGGGGAGGAGGAACTGCTTCCAGGGAGAAATTTGATGGGCAGGATTTATTTAGCTTATCAAAGGGAAGACCAAGGGTGACTTGATTACAGGGTATTAAGTACCTCCCTTGAGAGAAAATACCAGTCATAAAGGGCTCTTTAATCTAGCAGAGAAAGGCTTAACAAGAACCCATGGCTACAAGCTAAAGCCAGACAACTTCACATGGAAGATACAGCACAGATTTTAAACAGTAAGAGTAAACTGGCAGAGGATGCAGTAGATTCCTCAATCCATCTTGAAAAATCCTGCTCAGCTGCCTCCATTCATAGCAAGGCCAAAAAGGAGCACTGCTGACACCTTTCCCCTCCACACAGCAGAGCCTGAGCCACAGGAGATGCTGTTGGAGAGGGACTTGACTTGGACACCCGCCTTGACAAAGAGCCCCTGACTGTAGCTGTGCTCCCTTCAGTGAGGGGTGTTTAGTTGAGACATTTGGAGCAAAGAATTCCTTCTATAGAAGAGAAGGTTCATTGCAAGTATTTATTAGATAAATTTGAATCAACAACTGTCAAAAAATATTCAGATGTACTGTAACTTATTTTGACTTTCCACCTGCAGAGCAAGATTGAAAGAATATTCAAAGACAGGAGTTTGGCTACTGTTTTGTAAAGCATTTGGTGTCCTAATGTTTGGGATTCTTCCTCCTGCCTGACTAATTACTTCTATTTCCTGTTTTCCTTGATGTTGCTACTAAGTTCTGCATTTCTGGAATCTGTAATATTGTTTCATGGAACATTATTGTATTTATGCATACCACAAACTCCAGAGATGCCAAATTCCTTTTTGTTCTACTGTTCCAGCTTTGGAAAAAAGTATTTCCCATCTGCAGCAAATATCAACACTTCTCCCCCCAGAAAGTGTGAAAACTTAAATCCCACATAGAAAGGTTCAACCACTAACAAACCAAACATTTAAACCTAATAGAAAAAAAAATTCAGTTTTCTAATAAAAAAACACACGTTCTTGACAGTATTAAATACCCATTTTGTCACAAATCCAGTTTCTCTTCAATAAACAGTGATGAAAAATAATAATTCTCTATTTGCACTTGCTGCCTGACTAATCTATGCCCCAGCAATTTGGTCACAATACAACTTTGGTGGCCAGTTCACAAGTTCATTTCCTTCATCTGAAAGAAAAGTCTTGGAATTAAAACAAAAATCTGGGAAATTGCAAATTTTTTCTAACTCTGGCACTGATTAAGAGATGGGCCCATTACACACAGACAATTCCTCTTTTAATGAAAAAAAGGGTTATAATATTCAGTTTCAGGACATACAGCTTTTTATGCTTTCACATCTGTAAAGGGATGCAGGGTCAGCTCATGGGAAGCCAAATGTATTTTAGCTCTTCATTATGTTCTCTTGTACAGTACCTTGAAGACACACAGTTTTTGTGGACAGAAATTTATGATCCTGTAAGTAAAGTCCTGTGGAAATTCCACTTTTTAGGTACCTCCCTTTTCCCAGCCAGTGTCAGGCTGCAGCCTGCACACATGTTATATAGCCTTTATCTCCACCTTGTATTGGGGAAGGTTCTCTACTGTCTTGCTTTTGTGTCCTTCTCCCCACACACCACTCCTATTCTCATCATTAATGGTTGATAAATAGCTAATGAGTGCATTGGACATTAGGGCCTCCCTTTCCATCTGGGCTACATGCTATTTTACAGGCCTTGCTAAATCTTTATTAGATTTGGGTACAGATTATTGATTTAGGTAGATGAGGTCGTTGTAACCTCATCTCAAAAAGAAAGGAAGCAGGAGAAGCCAAATGTAATTCAGCTGTTATTTTCTGGAGCACTGCAAATCAATGGGAGTGAAAAAGTCAAAACAAAACCAAGAAGTGTCCATTAAAAAAGTCGTAACTGGACCTTAAACCAAATACAATGGTCTTACAAGCACTTGGAAGCAAAGAACTGAGATAGGCAATAAAAGTTAAGAGCTTTCCCAGCTTAGCTCTACAGAATAGGTGGCAGGTTCTAGTAAAAAGACAATGTTAATGAAATGCCAGGCAGCTCCTAGGGCAAAGTGACATCTATTTATAGAGTAAGAACACTTTCCCTAAGATATAGTGGTGGCTCAATAAAAGGACATCTTTTGCTTAAGTTATTTTTACTCCTGTTAAATGACCATATCAGCACCTGCAGCTCTAACAAAAGAAAAGCTCAGACTTTGTACTAAGCACTTTGAGCATCCTGTCAGAGGTAACTTAAGCTCAGAAATCTCTTGGGAAGTCTGACATTCAGGGCTAGTCCCTCTATGAGATTTCAACACATTGCCACCACTTATAATCCCATGGATGTGAATATTGAGAGTGTATATGGGTTCAAAAAGAGCCTGGAAAAGAAGACTGGAGATACTTTAGGAAAGAAATCCTTGCAGAGATGGGTACAACAGTTGTGTATTCATCTTTACCTGAAACTCAGTCTGTGCATGGTGCATCTCAAGCCCAGATGGAGGACAGCACCAACACAGCTGCTATGTTCCTGGAGATTCACTGGTGGCTGTGCCTCTTCTCACAGTGTTCTCAGGCCAGTCCTGTCCCTCCCAGTTCCACCAGAGAGCTCACAGTTGTAAATTCAAATCAGGTGTGGTACCAAGGTAAGCACCTGACTCTGAGACAGAGGTGCCAACTACCATTCAGTGTCTCCTCAGCCATCCCCACCTGGCCCCGAGTGCCACTCTCTTCATTCTCTGTTTTGGAGAATGTAACCCAAAGTGGCAAATTCCACCAGGCAGCAGAGCACTTAGTCAAATTCACAAAAAGACTTGTGTATTGTAAGACTAATCCATGGGCATTTTGGGATTCCCATCCTAAAGCCACATACCAAGTCACACAAAAGCCGTTTTACCTGGACACAGGGTTGTTGTTCACTCCTAATACACCGTGACAGGATGTCGGCTGTTTCCAAATCACAGTTCTTTGATCTCCTCATTCTAAAGGAATATGAAATTCAAGGCCGCCAGTTGTATCCAGGAGCTGTCAAGTTCCACTAATCTCCCTCCCTTTCCCATGACACCCAGCTGGTGTTTACCTCTGCAGCCACATTCTGGTGTGGAATTCCAAAATTACACAGCATGGAGCTGCTGTGGTGGGCCTTGGATCCCTTCACACACTCAACTCCTGCAAGACTTCGTCCAGCTTGTTCCCAAGTCTGCACAAACCACTGTCCTATTTAACAAGTTAATTTGGTCATACGGAAGAATTCCAGGCTGGCAGCACAGCCCTCTCCCTGCAGTGCCACAGCAGTGGCCAACAGGGAGACCTGGCAGCTCCTCAGTGCCAATTCCAAACTATTCACTTATGCCTGTGTTTTACCTAATATGGTGAATTGGTGATATGAGACCTTATTTACCACTTGTCCACAAGTGACCAGCATTAAATGCTCAGCTCATCAGTGTGGTAACAGTCACACAGGAGTCTCTCTCTGTTTTCTGGTAAGAAAAACCATGACAGAGCACAATATATTCTGTTTTACTGCACCTGTGATCAGCTCCTGACCAGGCACTGCAAACTCACAGCTCATCAAGCACAGGTGCATCTCCAACCCATTGTTTTAAGCCAGCCAGAGAGTCCACAGCCTGGGAATCTACATGATTTCTAAGACACTGGAGAAGAACTGGAACAGTTTTTGCATTGTACACATCTCCAGGCACTTCTGTGTGATGAGTGCACCCACACTGGGCTGGTTTGAAGTTCACACCAGAAGATCCATTCAGATGCAATCCTCTCCAATAGTGAAGTCTGAGGCACTCAAAAGAAAGTGTGACCATATCTGTCCCAAAAGCAATTAAGAAACTAGTGCCAGAGGGGCAGAGCATTTTAGACTCATTTACCATTTTGTGATTTCACAACAGCACGGAAAAGGTCAAGGCATCTATTCACAAAACTGATTTGAGTGAAAAATTATGTACATCCACCTGATGTGTGGGATCACTAGCTTGTCTCCATCTCTTACCAAATGTGCAGAAAGAGGCCACATTATTAGTTTTCCTCATCTTCCAAAGACTAGAGAGATCCTTGGATCAAAACCATAACAGATTATAGCAATAACAATCACCACAACTGAATGTGCAAGCCACCCATGCAGTGAGTGGGTGTGAGTTGCATGCCCACTGAAATGTTCATTTTCTAGATAAGAAACAAGGAAAAGCTGTGAAGTGAAAAGGTTTTTCTGTTTGACCCACTAAAGGTCTTCATGCAAGCTCCACTCCCTCACTCCAGCTTAAGGCCAATTCTCTCTTTTTGGACTTTGCTGCTACAGCCAGAATTTCCTTTTTGCCTCATTAGCCAGAGCAGTGGCTTGCTTTCAGGCTTTGCTAACACTTCCTTCCTTCTCCTCATCCATAATGCTCCATCAGAATTCATCATGCCTCAGTGAGAAAATAACGAAGAAAAATATACATTTGACAGTTTGCTGAGACTGCTTCTTTTGCTAGTCTCAATTTTGCTTTTCGTTAATTCATGAAATGTTTCTGCCAGGCAATACCCAATCTGCATGGTGAAGCAACAATCACAGAATCACAATAATACCTGTTTCCACACAGCAGCAAAGCGAGATGCTGTAGTGGACCAGGATCCTTGGAGTTCCCACCGGCCACATCTCTGCTCCATATGGATACACCTGATCCCATGCAGGAATATGGAGCTAAGGGTTCTCAGACATTTACCAGCACCCATGGCGGGGAGCCACAAGCTATGGAAAGAGACAATACATCCAAACAAGAAATACACCATGTAGTTAACCACTAATGTACACAGCTTATTCCCTCCCCACCACTATTCATCCAAAGTCTTTGAGCCACTGCTGCCAAGAAAGCAGTGGCATTTCAAAGTAGCCACACTCAGATTAACCAGCACTTTCATTGGCTCCAAAAGAGTCAACACCAGCTGATCTCACATCCCCAGATGCACCAGGCCTCCTGCTGCCATTTATTTGGCAACAAACAGAGATCAGAGTCTCATGTTCTCATTCCTCACCATTCAGTTCCTCAGGATGTCTCACTGCTTGGCCGAGACTCAAACCCAATGCCAGCTGCAGCAAACACAGAACTTGCAGCCACCTGGTCTGTGGATGCATTATTGGCTTTCCCTCAGAACACAGTGTTTACTAAAGAGATGGGATAAATGTGAAGGATCACCACATAACAAACACCAGCAGGCCCTCCTTAATTCAGACACTGTGCACTATATTCCCAACATCATCATCAGACACCTTCTCCTTCAATGTATAGACACTTTTCAACCTGTGGCCCAAAGACACCTGGGAATCCTAAAATGATTCTGAAAAGAGTAATTAAGAAAAGTGAGTCTAGTGTTAATGGACTTAAATTAGCTCTATGGGGATCCACATACTCACTGAAAAGTTTTTTTAATAGGAAGGAAAGTAGGTTTATATGGACATTTACTGCACAAAGAGCTCATTCTGCAAGATGGATGTAAGTTATTTAGAGACTTGTTTCTTCTTTTACCACACTCAGATTCATCTATCTATCTATCTATCATCTATCTAGATATCTATCTATCTAGATACACAAATAGGTAGGTATAGGTATATAAATATTTATGTGTCTTATACACAAAATCCCACCTTGCTCCTCCCCTTCCCAAGCGATCTTAGGCAGCAAAGTCTTAAACATTTTAGAAACCCCAGATCCCAACCACATCCTCGTGGAACAAGCCTGGGGACATACTTCCAAGCTTGTTTGTACTATTTGACCTGCACAGTCACCCAGACCCCTCCTGTGGCAATTCTACTGTCTTTATTGCTTACAGAACAACCAAACCATCTAAGGTGCAATTCTCTTGTACTTTTAAAAGTACTGGATCTAAGCAGTCCACATGGATCTGCAGGTGTTATAAAGTAGATGACAAGCCCACAGCTCTAATTTACTGCTGTATTTGACTAAAGAGTGGGGCCCTGGGAGCTCACTTCTCTGCCACCAGAATTCCATCTGAGGCAGGACCTGACCCTGAGCAGGCAGCCTTTCCTCCCTGAGCTCATGGAGCAACTCTTTTTCCACTGATTCACCAGTAATACTTCCTTTGTATTTTCCTCTCTGCTGGAGCCTGGAGAGCATATATCTCCTCATTTACATTTAGAATCCCTGGGTTAAAGTTGCTTTGGAATTCAAGCCAGCCTATGTTTAAGATTAGCAAGTATAATATTGTATGAAGATGAGCATTTTTAATAATACCAACACCTAAAACCATTAAAAGTCTTTCTGCCTAAACTCAAACCATAAGAACTAAAATCAAACAGCAAAAGACCACTGGACTGAGACATAACTGTGAGCAAACTTCTTTTCCAAACCCCATATTTGTAAAATTGAAAACAAACTAACGTGGAGACAGCTCCTGCAATGTATCACTAATCAAATGCTACAACACTCTAAGAGAACCTGCATGTCTTACCACATGTGTCCAGGCCCTTCTAAACTTCATTAAAATCTAGTAAAAATAAATAAGGTAAATACCATTTGCATTTATTATACAAATTAGAAGAGCTGGCCAGATGGGGGGCTCTCCTCCAGCTGAGCTGTTGTTTTCCAGGAGAGAAAAGCACGAGCACTACCCAGCTGTTTGGGGCCTGTGGTGTTCCCACTCTTGGAAAACCATCGCCTCTGGCTTCTCCCTGTAATTAGTTAGTGCTAATACCCTTGGCTGATCTGTGGAAAAGTCACATTCTGAAAGATCACCCCTGTGAACAGCTGTACTCATGAGACAACACCACCACTCCAAGCTGTCAGACAATTCATCTCCAGCGAAAGTCAACCGGGCCATAAATTGGGAGTTCTTTATCTCAGGACAGCAGACCAAGCGGGGTTTAATTGCTGAGCTATGCTAATGAGCCTTGTTTGTGACACAAGGTGCTTCATGTTGGCTCTCTTTGAAAACATGGTATTGTAACCCCCCTGAGGGCACACACAATCAGCCTAAACCCACGGCCGTCTGGATGCAGAAAAGAACTCCTGTACCAGTCCCGTCGGCGTGGCACAATATCAAAGGCATCATTAACAGCTGCCTCGTGGAGTGGCAGGAGCCTCTCCTGGGTCAGCTTAGTTCGCTTCTCTCTTATTCTTTCCTCCCTTCTCATTTTTGCTAAATCATGAGTTCTGTAAACATCACTGTCAAATCATCTGCAGGGGAGCAAAAAGATATCAAGTTTTTAGCCTTTCCTCACAGATAAGAGCTGTGTCTGTTTGTAAAATGAATTAAAACAAAAAACATACCTGAAACAAACATACAAAAGAGTATCAGCAAAAGTTTTTATTGATGCCTTCTGCAGTCAAACCCTACTGCAGCCCAGACTTCATTTTGCTCCTTTTGCATTAGGGGCTGCAGCAATGAGGACAGCTATTTTAACATTCACATTTCAGAAAATCATCATGGAATCATAGAATGGTTTGCGTTGGAAGGGACCTTAAACTGCCATGCCAGGAAACCTTCTGCTAGATCAGGCTGCTCAGACCACCACCCAGCCTGGTATTGAACACATTCAGGGATGAGTAGTCCTCAGCCTCTCTGGGCAAAATAATAGCCCAGGTGGATATGAGGCTACATGTCCTTGTGCAGGTGTCACATCCTGTTGTGTTTGCCCCATTAACAATAAAGTCTGCTTGACACAGAAATCCCAAACCACATTTCTGTGGGTAAGGCCAGCAAGCAGCATCTTTAAAAATCATTAGTACTTAAATGTGGCATTATTATTCTTGTTGTAGTACCCAGGGATGTGTGACAGGCATTGCAGACCCCATGTGTTAGACACTCCACAAATATGTATTTCCCCAGTCCCTGCGATCTTTTAACCTGGGGCCTGACCTCCCACATGCTGACACACTCAAACAACTAGCATGGCCCTACTGAAATCAACAATGCTGATGAATGGAATGAAATCAGTAATTACCCATGTGCTTAATTATTTGCAGAACTGGGGGCTAAGTGCTTCATTTTTAACTTCACGCTTGAAAATATTAGTTCTAATCTGGTGTGCCTCACTTTGCACTCAATCCCACAAGGAACAGCGTGGTCTGGCCTAATTAAGCAAAAGCATTTAACGAAGTGTTTAAACATGTGAACAAACCCATTGACTAAACACTGTGTTGCTTGTGTTGGAATGCTCAGCCCCTTGCAGGATGGGACCCTTCAACCCAGATATTGGGGGCATATTGGGGACCACAACTCAAACCCCCACCCTGTCCAAGGCTGTGTGTGCAGGTTCTGAGCACCCCAGGGCTCCCCTGGCTGCTGCCCAGCACATGTGGTGGGTGAGCCAGGAGCTCTGACAGAGCTGAGGATCCACCTAAGGGTCCTCTGTTCCCTTTCTGGATGGCATCCAACTCTGCCTGTGGAACAGGGTGCAAAGAGGCAGTGCTGGGATTTAAAGAGAAGCTGCAAATGTTCGCTGTAATTAACTGACTGAAAGTCTTCACGCTCAAAAGCACATCCCTCATTTAACATTGGCTGCAACTGCCATTCTGCAGCCACAGCCTGGCTCAGGGAACAAGGAAGAACAGCCAAACCCTGCTGCAGCTGCTCCCTGGGGACCAGAGCAGAGTGGACCTGCTTCACTGCCAGACTGGGCACAGGACAGAGATGGGGACTTGCAGCCAGAACCTCTCTGCACCTTTGTTTCCACCTGTGTTTTTGCCAGACTGAGAAGCACCTGGAACGGGGCACGTGCATGACAAGACCCAGCTCTACAGAGACCTGGGCTGCCTGGGATGAAGCCTCCAACAGAGGCTTGCTTCCTACAAGCCCTAATTTTAGGCCCTTTAGGACACAAAATAATGATAACACACTCCTTGGAAAAAAAAAAAAAGATCCCCTTGGGCTGGTGTAAAATTAGCAGTGTGCTGACTGTCCCACTTTCACTCCTGCTATGTGGGGCAGCCTGGCTTATTAATACACTGGACTCATTTCAAGATCCTTTGCTTTCCCCCTTGCAAAGGGAGCCAGGAGACAGTCAGACTCCTTCTCCCAGCAGTGCTAAGGATGTCCCTCTCACTCTGAGAGACAAAACCTCCTGCACGCCACCTGGGAAGGTAAGTGGGAGAGGACAGGGAAAGCTGGAGGAGCTGTAGGCTGCCCTGGCTGCTGCAGGGGAGGAAGAAGAGGGATGTGCCCTTTGTTGGCACAAGAGATCCCCACAGCAATGAGGGCTGCAGAGTGGAGGACAGCTTGGGCTCTCCAAGGGAGAGAAGATAAACCACAGATTCCCTCCACCCTTCAGAGCCTCTGGGAGCAGCCTGGCAAGGCAGAAGAGACTTCACTGTCACTCCAGAAAGGGGTTATTCCTCTGGTCTACACACACAGAAACACAAACACACAGAAACAAAGCACAGCTTTAACAGGAGAACTACTCAAAAGTGGCATCATTACCATAATCCAATATTAGTATAAAATATTACCCTACCCAGGAGCTCAGGAGATCAGTGCCCTGAGAACTGTTGCCTGCCCATTAAAACCTCCTGAAAGGACTCCTCAGGGTGAGGGAATTTCAGATCTGCTGTGAGATTTCTTGCAGTGTGAAAGAAAAATCTCGGCAAAACTGCAATGACCGAGCAGAAACCTGGGGAAAAGAGAAAGGGGGAGGTGACCCCCAAACACAGCTATGAGTAATGTGAGTGCACAGGTTAGAGCCACTCTAGGAGAGGGAACCCCAGCTGAAAGAACAAAGTCCTCAGAAATAAGCTTTTTCATATAGCCTATTATTTCCTCCAAACTGCATACAATCTGCTTCAACACAATTTTGTCTCACACTGCTCACAATGAGTGTTATGAGATTCTGATCCTGCCCCAGCTTCCCTGTTAAGTACTGATTTAACCTCAACTCAAATAAAACCTCAGAAAATTAGCGCTAAATTTGACTCAGATATGAAACACAACAACATATGAAGAGAGAGAGAAAAGGAAAGACCTGTGGACGAAAGGTGTTTTGTACCTTAAACCAGAGGAGTGTACAAACTGCCCTTGCCCCTCACAGCCCCAAGAGCTAAGCCTAAGAAACAAATATATTTCAGTAAACAAAAATCTCCTGAAATTGCACTGTTTTTCTCTGTGCAGTTTTTTTCTCCCATGGGGATGGCAAGTAGGGCTGCTTTCTTTTTTCTTTCCATGAGGTACATTATTCTGTTTAAGTGCTCGTGTGTGCTTATTAATAGAGCAAAAATGAGTGAACAGAGCTGCTCTTGGGAGGCTGAAAGCCTGCACTGGAGCAATGACTCAGAGGAGCAAATCCATTTAGGAAAATGCTCATTTTAAGACATGTTCCTTTCACATTTGAGTTATTTTTCTCTACACTCCAAATGTAATCAGACTCCTAGTGCTATCACTGCTATGTAGTACTTGGAAGACATGAGATACTGAGATGATTCTGTCCCTTTGCCATGTATCCTGTACCCACAGGTGAACTCCTGGGCTGATGGGGACAGTTCAGAGCTCCTTGGAACCACTTTACAGAGACACAGGTTGCCATCACCACTCCACTCCAGACTGGTGAGAAAGCCCCACTGTACTCAGTACTGCTGACAAACCCAGTGGAAAGACAGAGGAAGAAATGCACACACAAACACAGATGCAAATGTGGACACAATTCCCAAAGCAATGGAAAACCAGGTCCTTGCAGCTGGCCTTGAAAGGGGAATCAGAAGAAAGTAAGGCACACAGGGAAGATGTGCTGCCAAAGGGCACCAGAGAGGGAAAACACACACTGCTCACTTGCTAATGAAAGGAGTTCAGTAACGTGAGAAGAAATATTTCAAGACTAACTCATCGCTTATTATAAACCTCCCCCTCAGCTTTGGCAGTGACACCTGAACTCCTGCTACCTGGGGACCAATAAGCTCCCTCAGGACACCAAAGGTCAGATGTATTTTGCTCGTTTACTGTTTCCGAAGGGCATTGTTATTTGCTGGCTGTCAGTAGCTGCGTGCCCGGCAGTTTCAGCTCTCTCTTGGCTTTGCTAAAAGAGTTTCCCAGCCAGTGGGAGGCTGCTGCTGGCTTCAGCAGAGCCAGGACAGTCTCTGATGCAGCCGCATCCCCCGGCACACCCCAAGCACCAAACCCCTCTGTTTACAGTATCGCCGTTTCCATGTTCACTCGAACGAGATTAGCTGATTTCAGACAGTGCCTAATGAAAACTGAGTTTTTCCATGCCAGCATTCGCCTTTCCAGCCTGCAAACAGACGGCTGGAAGATTGGCCTGGCATCCAGTCTGCAGCATGTGACTGTTTAATGAGGGAGGTCTATGAACTGCAGGACTAATGCACAGAGGCGCAAAAGCAGTTACACGACGTGACTTGCTCCACTGGAGTGGAAGGATTCTTTTTTTGTGATTAAGGCCCGCCACGGGGAAACAAACCTATTCTTGGCTGTTTCACAGCCCTAGTAGGTGACTATGAACAAATTCCATAACCATGTTCTGCCTTAGGAGTTCCCCACCATAAAAATGAGATAAAAATTCACTTTCTCACAGGAGGATGCAGCAGGTTCAGGTATTAGTGGGATGAATGTCATAGCAACACTTGCAAAATGTAAAGACTGAAATCGGAGCCAGCCCTGCAGTGTTAACTTTAATAGTCTGCTTGGAATTGCTGGATCACAGTGGTCTTTTGGGTCTCTCAGCAGCACCTGCAGCAAATGAAGCTTCACAGCTTCCCTTTGCTCTGCCATCCTTCCCAACAGCAGCCTGCTTGGAAAACATAGGAAGGAGAAGCCAGCAAGTGGAGCAGCTGCTACAGGCACAGCATGGCTGGGTGTCAATAAGCATTTCATGCCCACACAGGGCACCAAGAGACAGCTGTCCCCTCGCTCCCACCTTCAGGCACTACTCTGCTGCCTGGATTGTGGCTTCTCCTGTAGAAAGGCAGAGGGCACCTCACTCCTGAGCCACCTGCCCAGCTGCCCAGTGTGGGCAGGGCTGTGGGATACCCAGAGGTCCCTTACAACCACCAAGTGACCTGTGTTCTCTCATGAACCTCAGTGGCTTGTAGCTTACTCTTTGAGCCTCCAGCAAGGCTGTTCTCTTGAAAGACCGTGATGAGAATGAAAGACCATGATGAGAATGAAATTACAGCCTCGAAAGGAGACAGGAACTCACCCCAGGCCAAGCAGATCAAGGATTTTTCACTCCAGCATGCCTCTGGTTGGACACCTTGGAAGTGTGTGTCCATTCTTGACCTCCTTCCCCACCTTTCACAATAAGGAGGAAATAAATTGAAAATGGAGATGCTTGGGCATCGGCATGGCAGGAAAAGTGTCTTTTTTCCTATTTCTCTTCAGTGTTTTCATACTTATGCCAATACACATTGCAGCTAGACCCAAAGGTGCTGCATTGCCCCAAGCCTGAAGGTAGTCCCTGCAGTACCAGGGATTTCCTTGGACCCTGGCATGGTGCAGACAGTGCCAAACCCTTTCATCCCAGTGATGAGAAGTGTCAGGCACCACTCAATCTGCTGGACACTCCCAACAGTTTGTGTCACCTTTATCTAATTTGCTTCTGAAAGAAAGAATGAAATAACATTTTCACTCCGATGTTGCCAAGAAAATGTCAAAAACAAACAAGAAGAGAAAGCAAATCACTAACTAGAAATCAATAAAATTGGAGTTGCCCTGAGGGGTTGAGGAGGAGATTCCCTGCTGCAACACCAGCCCATGAGCAGACTGTGTTACCTTAGGGAAACCAACATAAAATCAACTTTGTCTAGTCCACGCAGTTCCATATTTAACATCACAGCACACCAAGTGAAACTCTAGTTCAAAAATTTTGCTGTTCTCCCATCATTCTCTTTCAGAAAGATTGTCCTATCTGCTTTAAATTGCTTGAAACTGGTGGGGGTTTTTGTTCTTGCTTATTGATACATCTCTCTCCTCCCTGTTTATACACATTATCTCCTGGTTTTTCACAGAGTAAATAAAAGTCAGCCCAAATTTTCATATTTCACACACTCTTTTTTTTCTTTCTCCCCTAACTGAACCACTTCAGGACTCACATTGTCCTGGGATTAGCCTGGGGGATTTTGGGGTTATTTTTTTTTCAGCCACAGAACAAAAATATTATGTTTGCATACAAAAACAGGACTCTCTGTCAGCCCAGAGCCACGGGAAGGGAGTGGGACAGAGTTTGGCCACGGTCACAGCCAGCACTGCCGACGTGCTTCAAACCACTAACAGTGTGGGCAAGCTCTGCGTTTGCTGCCCATATCTAAGGAACTTAACAATGAAGTTATGGTTGCAGAAAAACTGCCTGAATAATGACAGGTTGTTATGGAATGGTCTCTAGAAAAGGGGAAGGGGCATCTGCCATGGACTGACAGGAGTGGCACAGCTGGACAGGCAGCCAGAATTCCCGACTCTGCTCCCAGCCTGGCTGCTCCTTGTCCCAAAATGCGGGTTGATTTCTGACCTTATACTATTTGATGGGCTTCCCTGGAGTATCCAGCGTGGTTTCCATGGAAGTCTCTTCTTTACAATGAGACAAAAATATGTCTGATCTCTTCCTAACCTGCTAGCAAACAGCGAAGGAAAACAACAGAAGCCTCCATGGGAAAACATTGTTGCTGTTTTGCAAAGACATGAAAATCAGTGATACAAAAAATACCGCATGAAACATCTTAAAGATCCAACCCACAATCTCTTTTCTCATTATGAAGAATATTTTACACAACAAACAGCCTCCTTCAAGTAGATGCAGCTGTCTGCATCGAGTGAGCAAGGGCTATAAAGCTCCCCCTCAGACAGCATTTCAGGCAACATTTAGTAAAAATCTCAGAGATTTAGATGCTTTTTGCCACACCACACAGTGTTTCCAGGAGGGGATGTCTCCAAACAGCAGTTTAAGGATGGGATGGATTTTTTTAAACATCTCTATCCTGTTTAAAAAAGCTTGAAATGCTGAAAGCATGGTTACTTTTTATCTGACAAGTCTGAGAGGAAGCAGGGAGAAGGGGAAGGATGGAATCAGCCAGTAAGAAACACAGTGAAAACCAGTTATCACCACCCAGAAAGGCCAGCACAGATTATACAGTTCAATTATGGATTTATACATTAAAATACTAGCATGGTGTCACTGGTAAAATTGATTTGTGGTAAGTCAAAGACATCATAACCCTATGCATGTCAGTCCCAGAATTTAAGAACAATTAATTTGATTTCTGTTTGTTTCATTTAATAGTAACTTTGACCCTCGTGTGTCATTATAACACCAAGTACATCAAACATCTTTGAATTCTAGTGATGTTTTGTGACATTGCTGAACAACTACACAGTGGCTCTGTCTGCTGTCTTAAGTGGTCATGGGAAAAAAGAAGGGCTCCTGGCACTTGATAAAATTACATTTATAAGAAGTAACCCTGTTCTGGGAAGGATTTTACCTCTCTTTTCATTTGCAGATGAATGAAAACCCCTCTCATTCCTGTTCCCTCTTTTGCAGGCACTGTCATTGCACCAGAATTCCTCCACACCACAATCTAAATAACCATCTAAATGAAACCATCTGGGTTCTGTGCGGGTGAATTTATGTTGTGAGCTTTTCGTGAGCGACAGCACAACATATCCAGAGACGGGTGAAACTTGGCATGTGTCAAAATAAAACTGTGACACTTTTGGAAAGCCTCAAAGTTTCTGGGAAAAATTCAGAAATGGTAAAACGAGTGATTTTAGATATTTTATTTCAACAAGGCCAAGACACTCAAGCTCTGTAGTTCTGACAGCTACAGTTGCTGAAACAACAATAAGAGGTGTTTTGAACTAACCATAAGGTTTTAAAACCGTTGCTCAAATACTGATGAATTCCATGTGTAGGAAATGCTTCCATTTCAGTAAGAGCTTACAAATATATAGTTTGCAAAGGGTATGTTTTGGTTCCAATGCACATGTAACACATGTCTAGGCTCTCAGAAGCATCATAAATTCAAAGAAAAATCCAACCAAACCACAGCACTGTTCATTTTTTTATTATTGTTGCTGTTTTTCAACCTTGTATAAAATCAGTTCAATAATATTGACTTTCAGTAAGCATGCACTTTCAATTTTTATAAAATCTGGCTGTTACACTTAGGGAAAAAGTAGTTTATTAGTTTGTGAAATGATGGTGTTTATTTGCTTTCTCTTTATTCCAAAAGGGAAGAGCACTCATATTCATCCAGAACATTATAATAATTTGGTATCAGGACAAAACTGCTGAGAAAGTCAAAGATGATCCCTCTAGAAATTTGAATGGTAGAGAAATCTTCTCACAACTGAACGCACTTATGAACAGATACTTTTGCTTTTTTCAGCTGCTCAAATGAAAATCCAAGTGCCCAGAATTGGCAAATTATCAAAAAAAAAAAAAAAAGTGGTAACGAATGGATACAATATTTATACCAAAAGAAAAAAATAACAAAAACCAAAAGTAATAAAAAATCCCAGGAGAGGTTCATCTCCTTGGGGTCCCACCTTCCTTTCTTTCACCAGGGGAAACAAGCCACGACTAGAGTGCATGTCACTCACCCTTCCCTGGCAGTGGGAGGCACTGACTGTGATTTTTGCTCTTTTTGCTGAAGTCATAAGACAAAAACTGGAATATGTTGTCACTGTTGCTCTTTGTGTCTCAATTATCTCAATAATATGATTATAATAAATTAATAAATCATGATAAAATTATAAGGAGCCTTCTCATTCATTTCAGTGGGACCAGAACGTCATGAGCTTGTCTTTTTAAAGGATCAGGATGCAGAGACATACTGGAAATCTGGGTTTACAATTGTGTATGTACATTTACACCTTCTAGGTGGCCTACAGCATGAATTATTCTGCCTATTGAGAAAAAGGGGTTGAAATATTTTTAAATTGTTATTTCTCTGTCTCTCATCTCTATGTTCTCTGTGTCCTCATGTGTCTCTGCTCTTACTTTCATGTCCTTAAAGCAATGGCTTTTCTGATCTCCTTCCACAGCAGTAAAACACATTCCATCATCACAGGTCTTGTCCACCACTAGCAAGTATGTCTTTGACTATCTGCGAGCCAGCAATAGTTTGAAATGCAAACATATCCATTTCTCCCTCTAGTGCTGGCTCTCTCTTTGGAAAACCTGCTTTTTCCAAGGAAGTTTCATAAACAAAGTTCCATGACAGTGAATTATGCCTTATTTTAGTTAGTCTGCTACTGGAATGACTCAAAATCCCCAGTCTTTCATTCTCCCAGCAGCCCAGGGGCTCTAGTAAGAAAACAGTGCCTGAATTTGAAGTGTTCAAGGCCAGGTTGGACAGGACTTGGAACAACCTGGTCTAGTGGAAGGTGTCCCTGCTCATGACAGGGTGCTTGCAATAAAATGATCTTTAAGATCCCTTCCAATCAAACCATCCTGTGACTGTGAAACACACGGCCTGTGCCTACAGCAAGCATGTTCTCCTGAGCTGGCTTGGTGTCTGTGAACTGTGTTGACAAATGTACTAACACTGATTGCACAAAATGCTGCACAACACCCAACCCAACAGATTGCATGGACTGAGCAACTGCAACAGCACAGAACTAGCCTGGTGCACAGCTTTTAACCTGCAAATGGGCTGACAAAGCTCCAAGGGCAACTGTAAACAAGGAATCATCACCCAGGAGTTTCCAAGAAGCTCCATGGTGATCTATTCTCAGCTATGTAATATCCCTCCTGGAAGAAAACATGAAATCATGTTCTAATAAAGCTGCAGATGACACAACACAATGGAGCAATAGCTGAGGGAGAGGATTTTTGCTGCCAAGGAGTTGGTCAAGGGGAGACAAGGAAGTCCCACACAGTTCAGCGGTGCCAAGCCAAGTTCCCCAGCTCCACACTCACAAGAGGCAGGGCCATGTCTTGGGAGTCAGAGCTGCTCCAAGGGATTTGGGGATCATGGTGGTTCATGGAAAGCCTACAGATGGGGAGGCAAGGCTCTCCAGCACAAAGGACATTGTGTTAGCTCCTTCCCTGGCACTCAGGCAGCTGCTGTCAGAGCTCCAGCAGTGCATGGAAGAGCCACACGTTTGGTTTTCGGGGTGCCAGCCCCTGGCACTGCAGCAGGTCCATCGGGGCAGCCTCTGGCCAGCCAGGCTGCTGATGAGCACCATCCCCACAGAGCAGGGACACCCTGTCCTTCTGTCTGGACCGTGGCACTCACCCCGCCTTCTCAGGGCCCTGCTGTGATATAAAAATATCCTTTCCCAGACCCTTAACACAGACACAAATCTTCTGACTTGCAGCTTAACTCATGATACAAATGCTGGAAAGTTACAGGCGTAACAGACTATTTAGGCAGCAAAAACATACAAATACCAAAGGCTTTGCATGGAATTTCAGATTGTATCTTTATTTTTAAAAGATATGGGGAGGCTATGCAAGGAAACACCACCCTTCAGTATCCACCCACTACAAGCTACTGTCAGAAACAGAATGCTGAGCTAAATGAACCGTTGGTCTGAACCTATTTAATGCTCCTGTTCAGTTGTACACAATGTCTGAGAGTAGTACTGTAGGAAAGGATGCAAATCTTCCTGTGCTCCTGGTATTACTGGTGTAATTCCCAGTGGAGGGCCATGTCAAATTTAGAGCCCACAATTCATAAAGGATGATGACAAGTTGCAGAGAGTTCAGAGAGCAATATGAAGAATGGAAAAACAGCCTTTACAGCTACAGATTCAGGAGCTCAATTTATTTAGCTTCTGAAGAGAAGAGGTTAAGGGATGACTTGATTAAAGACTATCAGTATTTACAGGGAGAATGAAGTGTTGAGATCAGGCCACTCAGTTAGCATAGGAAAACCTTGACACTGAAAACAGACAAGTTCTGACTGGAAAGATGGGGCACATGTTTACCAGTACAGATAATGAATTCATTACCAAAGCCAGAGCTGAAGCAGACAGGATGACTCTTCATTACAGGGTTTTTTGAATAACATTTGGATGCTTTTTTTCCCAAAGAGACATCTTGAAACTCAAACAAGCACAAACAGAAGCAGCCTTATGACCCGTATCATCCAAGGGAACAAACAGTAATGTTTCCTTTTTTTATCCTTGATAGCCTTCTCTCCATTCTATCAGCAGTTCTGGCAGTAATTCCAAGTGTATAACAGGTGAGAGTATAATTCTGATCACAGATCTTCCTGGCAGATTTGGTCTGTGTTTGTGCAAGCCCCAAGTAGATGTCTTGTCCCTCTGTTAAGAGTCTCTTACCTGTATGCACCCCGAGCTGTAAAATAAGGTGGAGTGACACTGGTGCTCCACTAAATCCAGGAGCAACTGCACAATCCACCTCCACCAGTGTCTCCCCCACCTCCTCCTGGTCCAAGTAATTTCAACCAGTCCTCAGTTACCCATCCTCCATTTCCCTAATACCCAATATCAACCACCATCGCTGTGCTTTAAGCCCATTCCTCTGTGTTCTATCCAACAGGATCACGGAGAACAGATTATTCCCTCCTTTGAAGGCATTTAAGACCATTTTCATGCCTCACTACAGTCTCCTTCTGACTCGACAGCACCAATTCTTTTAACCTTTCCTGAGAGGCCACAGCTCTCATTAGTTTTGCTGCTGGATTCATTCCAAGTGCAGCTCCTCTTGCTCGAAATGCCACCCCAAAAACTCATCATGGGGCTACAGGCATTCCACAAACACACACCAAAACCCCAAGATCTGTCATGTGCGTCTGACAGCAAAACTTGGTCCTCTTTTAATCCCATCTCGTTTATCAGCAATATAATGTTTTCACATTATGGCCCCAATTATAAAGGCTTGTAGGTGATAATGAGATTGCACTGGATATTTTCCAGCAGAGCACATTCTAGGTTTTGCTAACTTCATTAACCAAGAAAAGCTGGTTAATGGCTGAAAAGTGCAATGATGCACATAATCACACCAGTTGCTTTGCTACTACAATTATATTATTAAGATGGATTTTGAGGTACAATTTTCATGTATAATCAGTGGTTTATCCCTCCAGGGCAAAATTAAAAAAAAAAAGTAATGCAAAAGCACCCAAAGATTTGAACAAAATAGTTCTTACTGAAAACACAAATGAAGTCATGCTCTCAGAGTCAGACTCAAAACCCCAACCTCCTCTGAGCAGACAGATGATGCACCCAAATGTCCCCAAACATGTTTACTTAAAATCTCATGGTGGAGGTGTTAAACCTTTACCGAGGCCTCCAGTCCCAACATCTTAGTCTCAAAGTTAACTGTGACTTGTATGTTTACTCCTTTTGCCAAATAACAAAACTGAAAAAAACTGCACATTTTTACACATAGTTTTTAAGCATAAGCCTGGTTTTTCAATTGTTTTTCTCTTTCAGCTAAATCACACTTACCAGCTTGACACAAAATGCAATGACTGTTTTTCACCAGGAATTTTTTACAAATTTAATCAAGTTGTCAAAAGAAATACTATTATCCTCACTGTGTGAAATTAATGTATCGGGAACTTATCTACTGTCTTGAATGTGTATCTGACATTTACTTGGATCAACCAACATATATATATCTTCTTCTTGGTAAAATTTCACACAATAAAAAACTCCTCAGAACTGAATTTGTAGTTCTCTTAAAGTCCTTAATATGGCTGGCTCTTCCTGGGAGCTTAGTGGGAGACTTTGCTGGATTTAATCAGCCAGGCAGACCTCAGAAATTCTGCTGGAATTCTTGTTGCTATTAGAAATATGCACTACCATTTGTTAACTCAGGTTCAGAACAGATTCAGAAACTAAAAGCAATAAATCCTCATGCAAGTATCAACCTCTCTCAAGCATATCCTGGAGCAGTAATATTTGGAGAGGAGGAATACATAAAGGAATGTAGAGTGTCTAGCCAAAGTTTTATTTGAAATACTCTTTTCTATGAATCCAAAGACTTGTCCAAAACAGAAAGTCTCTGATTTTTCCCAAATGCATTGGCTTGGCCTTCCACTTCCATGACCCTGCACAGGAGACAAAAGCATGGGCAGAAGGAGGTGCAATCAGTGCACAACCTCTGAGCCACTCCCTTTAAGTCAGGAGGAGTTTCATCACTGATACCCCTGAAAAGGAGTTTACCCTACACTGCAAGTCACCATAACATCTCTCTGTGCTTTAAAAGCTCTCCAGGCTCACAAAATCTAACAGAAACTGCCTACTTTGAGAAAAGCTGCAAGTCCTGTATCCAGGCCTGCAATGGTAAGCACGTACTCAGCGTTTGCTGAACTGGGGTTTCATTTATTATTCCCCTGGAGTTAAAAGAGAGCGTGAAACAGCATTACATGCAGGCAACACAACCGACACTTCAAATTTCCATGTGTGAAACCTCCAAAATACCGAACTTTCCAAGAGGCACTGACAGCACAACCCTGTCACAGCTGCTGGGGCAGACTGGCAGAGGAGAATGATTATAACCTGCCAGCCATGATAAGTTCCAAAGATGAAAACGTGGCTGCAGAGCCAGGTTTTAAACTCAGCATTTCGAAAGGCACAGGCCCAGTCACCTGCTGGTGTCAGTAGGGGCAGGGGCAGCGCCTGCAGTGGAGTAGCTCAGCATGGATCAGAGAGCTCCTGGTGCCCAGATATCCATCCTGCCTTGGTCACTTCAACTTCAGGTTGAGATCACAGAATTACAGAACAGTTTGGATTGGAAGGGATCTTAAATCTAGTTCCAACTCTCCTACCATGGGCAGGGACACCTTCCACTAGACCACATTGCTCAGAGCCTCATCCAGCCTGGCCTTGGACACTTCCAGTGTTATCCAGAGATATTCAGTAATAACAGTTATACAGTTCAACAATATAGAGTTGATTTAATTCACTCCAAAACTGTAACATTAATACATTTTCAGGTTCACAGGATCTTTGCAGAAGAACAGGGTTTGTAGTTTCAACATGAGTCTGATTTGCTCTAAGAGGGAAAGCTCATTTGATATTTAGAAACTGAAGTGTTTATGGCATTTATTACATTTCCCTGATGCATTTATAAAATGCATAAACACAAATTGTGCTTAAACAAAAAGAAACCCAAAACTTCCAGTTTTCATAAAAACTCTTTGATTTTCTCATAACCTGTATATATGAATTTCTATGCCACCGTGACATTCTTCTCCATGAGTTATTATATCCTCAGGAAAAATATGCTTCTGCAGATAAACATTTGGCTCTTGGCTTGTACTTGTGTTCTGCAATAGTTTGGATGGGCAAGTCAAAACCCTGGCTGGTTGTCTATGACCTTTGCATTCTCCTTTAAATTCCATGCATTTGCAAGAGATGATGGAAGAGCTGATAGTATCTACTGTTTATCAGCCATGACAATTCAAGTGGATACATTTTTGATTGTAAAAATAGTCTTGTAATGGATTTATTTTTTTAAAACAGCTATTTCCAGCATTTTCAGCAGTGCTCTGCATTTGAAGAATTAAGGTCTGTGTCCAGAAAGCCCTTTGCCTCCTGAAAACTAGCTCAGCTTCAGCTGACAAACTTTTTTTGAGGAGAGGAAATTCAGTTTCTCTTCTCACTGCACTGAAGTCTATTCTGCCCTTATTTACTGTCCGCCCTGAAGAGGGCTTGGCTGTCTCCTTGGCAGCCCCCACAGAGGCCCCTGTGCACTCCTGTGGCTACAGCCACAGCCAGGCTGATGCTGCCAGAGGGCAGTTCTGGCTCTGCTGAGTGCTCAGGTTCAGGCACTATTGGTTCAAAGTGCCATTGATGGAGATAAAACAAAACAGGGGAAATGATGGCTTTTTGCTGGAAAATCAAGCACTCAGCATTCAAGTAGAGCGATATTTATGTTGCCATATAACTTGCTGCTATGATATGCACATTACTTATTGGATGACAACGTTGTGCTCTTGGGAGCACCTTTATTTTATTCTCTCACCTCTTTCTAGTTGTCTGCACGCAATGAGGTGGAGCAGCAGTTCTGAGAGAGCTGGCTACTGCTGTGTACTGCCCTGCATTTTTGATGGCTGAATTAAATTAAGAGACAGCTAAAAATACATTAAGTCCCCCACCAGCTCTGTTTGTCTGGGTAAACATTGGCTGCAGTTGCCTGAGGACTGTCTTGTAACTCTTAGGCTGAAAACAACTGAACTGAGAGTCTCTCCTGCCTCCAGCATGGAGCGTGGAAGTTGTGGTCTACACCATGGAGAAGTTTAGTACCCTGGTACAGAAATACTTAATGTGTTTAGTTATGCAGAAACAGCCCACAGTACTCAGCACAGTCACAGGAAGGTGAGACCATCACTGCCTCCTTTGCAGTCCACCTCCTTGAAGGATCAGCTGCTTCCACACAACAAAAGCAAAAGCACATCCTCAATGAAGGATGCCCAAAGCCAAAGTCTTGTTTCATGCCTGGTTTTACATCCCTAATCCTCCAGCCCTCTCGAGAAGGGAAACACCAAGCAAAGAACTTCTCCCATGGGCACAGGGAACATCAGTGCTGGAGCCTCTGGACAGACTCCAGGCTGAAGCTCTGCTTCCATGGCTTGTGTTTGTATCCTCCACTGAAACCTAACTCGCCCGTGTTAGCCACACCAGCTGCTTCCAATTTTCCAAACAGAAGGATATCTCCGTGCTGTAAACTTCAGCTTTCCAAACACAAGCATGGTCTGTTAAGCCAAAAGCTTTAGAAAGGATCCCTGAACACTAGGCTGAGAGCACGGGGTGTATCTTCCCTGTGTCAGCAGACACCTAATGTATTTTTAGTGCTGTCAGAAACAAACCGCTCCTTGATACTCCAGAGGGAGGGAGAAATCATCTAGAAGTGGTGGTGAAGCTAATATTTTAAAAGACCCTTTCGAGAACTCGCCAGCCTCCTGGGGGGGCTTGTCAACATCTCCCACGTTAAATGAAAGTCACTTTAAAATCCACAGGGGTTTTAAAGAAAAGCTGGAACATATCAAAGCTACTGGGATGGCAAGCTTCGCAACTTGCACAATACATCAACACTTACAGACACTAAATCCTCCCCAGCCTCAAGGGAGCTAACAGCCCCCCTCCCGAGTAAATCCTTTCCTAATGTATCTCTCAAATGAACCGCTAATCTCCTCCCTAAACTTGACAGCTGTCCCGCACGCACTCAAACACATTTGTGCTTAAATCCTTCTATAGTTCTTGTTAAATCACATGCTAGATCATTTTTCCTTTAATATGAAGAAAGAAAGCTTTGCTCCAACCCCATACAAAGCCCTCACTCACCTGCTGTTGTGTCCAGGAACGGCACCACATTGTTTTGGCCTCCTGGGTTTCCATGCTTTCCTGGGAGGTAGTATGTCCAGGGGCACGTACTCATGGCATGCAGTGAGCACCACCCAGGCAGGCTCTCCCCGTGGCAGTCAGCAGCCAGACGTGGTTTAGTGACCCTGAGCACCGTGGTTCCATCCCTTGGGAGCAGGGTGGCACATACACTGGTGTCCACTGCCATGGATCTATGGCTCCATAGTTTTCAGACCCATATCTGTCCGTGTCTGTGTGTATATACATTCCCAGGAGCAACCCTGGGCTTCACAAACTCCTGTGGCCAGTGGGAGCTCCCACACCAGTCCCTCCAAGCAGATCACTTACTCCCAGCAGATCTAATCCTGTACTCAGATCAGTTTGGATCTCTGACATGGTTTCTCAGTGCTCTGAGGGAGCAGAAAACTTTCCCCTTCACTGGGCAGAGTTTGGCTCGTGGTGCTGAATTCACAGTTGCCAACAGCTATTTGTCACTTCTGCTCCAGATGACAGTTTTCCAGGGTTGTTGTGCAGCCTTGCCACAAGAACTCACAGAAGACACCACCAACACAGATGTGGTCTTACACTGCCCAAGTCCTTACAGGGGTTGCTGAAAAGGCAGCTGCTAGAGTCAGAAATAATCCCAGCTTTCAGTGGAGGACAAAGCAGTGGTTTTTCATGCAGTTCTCAATGTTTCAAATGAAAAACGTTTCAAAGAACTCCAAAGCACCAATGCGTCTTTCCTAGAAACAGCTACTTGTGCATTAGCTGTTCCTGACCACATACTATGTTTACTGTTTGAAACTGATGAAGAGCTTCACTGAGACATTGATTTGTTCCCAACATCAGTAGTGGCATTCCCTACTCTTGCACCCAAAAAGCAAGATTTTTTGTGACAAGCTGGCACGAGGTTGGTGCAAGTCTGATGATGCCCAACAGCTCTGCCTGATCCAGCTGTTGAGTTTAACACTTGGAATGTGAGGGACCACTGGCAAAAAACAACTTTTGCAACATATCTTGTACACTTGGATTGGCAACACACACAAGCTCTGCCAAGCTGTTGGTCAAATAGAGGGCACTGTTACTGCAGTGCTGGTGATGGGTGTCTATCCTTCACAGTGTTTTTCTAGTGAGGATATTTTTTATGCTGCTCCATGTTCTTCATCACTCCTCACATTAGCAGTGAGGGGGAAATGGCCATTTTCCTCTCTGCCTCTGCTACTTACACTGCTACAGCAGTGATTTGAAATTATTCACTCTCCAAGACTGCCTCTTAAGATGTCAACAAAAGATGAGTAGCAATTGCCCCAGGATGTGATGCTAAACCACTCTGACTGATCACCCTGCCCCGTTTTTCACCCATCTGTTATCTCTGCCATTCCCTGATGGCTCCAGGGCAAACCTCGCACAAATCGGGCCACCCATTGTGTTCAGAGGCAATGGCCCTGAGCCTCAAAGGACCAGCCCCGAAACGCTCCACTGAAGAGAGGAAAGGTGTGCCACAAAACTGCATCTCGGAGACAGCTCTGGGCTGAGCCTGACGCCACGCAACTGTGAAATGTCCCTGTGGTCACCTGGTGCAGAACCGTGTCCCACCACGAGCACGCTCTGGAACAGGACTTGCTTTGCAAACATTTTCAGTACTGAAATGAGTCCCATTTTCCAGCCAGAGAATTCACGCTCTGAATTGCTGTTTCCAGCCAGCTCTACTCCCTGCAGCCGTCTGCATTGTTCCTTGGTCCTTGATACACCCACTTCTCAGGCACTTCCCGCGGCTGGAGAAGCGTATCAAGCCTCGCAGTGCTGGATGGCAGCCCCTCGGGAGTTGTTTCTGATATCTGAGCTCATGAAACCTGCCGATTTCAGATGCAAACAAAGCACATTGTGAAGCTGCTTCACTTGGCAGAGGAGCACCTGTTAGATCGACAAATCAGGGTCGCGCACAGGGGAGGCAGATTTACTTCTGGCCAAACCCCACCCACCGTGCTCAGCCCAGCACCTCTTCCCAAGAACTGGAAATTATTAGGATTTTTAATTGTGGCTGTATTGCCAACTTGTCTTGCCCACAGGAGTGCACGTGTGACGCTCCCTAAAGCAGGATCTGTTTTCTGGGTGGCCAGAGTGGATGGATATCATCAGGGTCGGCAAAAAGGACTTGCCTCTCCCCACGACGGCCCCTCATCCAGCTGCTCAGAGGGGTGAGGGCTGGGCCACCTGGGCTCACCAGCCTCTGCTGGGGGTGCTGCAGGACGCTGGTGCTCATCTTGATGCCCGGAGTCGCTCCATATCCACCTGCTGCACACAGTGCCCTCACAGCCAGTGTAGGTCAGGTCTGGCCCTTTTTTGAGCTGGATATTCCAGACTGGTTCCTCACACCTGAGCAGCACTCCAGTGAGTGCACATACCTGAGACACCACCCAAACCTTTTATGAGCTTCAAATAATACCAACTAAACCCACTTACTAAGAGGAGTCTGAAGAAGACCCACACAACTCGCTAGCACCTACGGGACGGCACCTGCGGCCGTTCAGGAGCGGAGGAGGCACGAGCCGCTTCCTCCTGGAACAGCAGGAAACTTGTTCTGTCCCCGCACATCGCTTTGCCTCAGGCAGAGACCCGTCCCTGCCGGTGCCAGGCCGCTCCTCAAGGCCGGAAAACACCCAAGGACTGGTTTAGTTTTGAGGGCATTTGGGGAATGAAAGGGATGGGGAGGATTTGTTTCGTACTGGATCAGAGTGATGGAACAAGACTGTTTGATGGTGCGGTGTCACGGGACTGGGACGGGAGCGGAGCGGCGGGAGGATCCGGAACCGTCCCGTGTGGTCCAGACCGGGCTCCTGATCCCTATGCCGATCCCGATATCGATGCCGATATCGATGCCGACCCCGACTCCCCTCGGCGGCCGCACCTGCGGGTCCAGCGCGCGCCCCGCTGGCTGCCGCGCCACGCCCCTCGCCCCCCCGTCAGCCAATGAGCGAGAGGGGGCTCCGGCCAATGGCCAATGGGAGCGCGGCGGCCGCGCCCCCGCCCCCTATTTGAGGCGCCCCGCGCGGCCGCGCGCCCGCAGAGGCGGCGGCGGGAGCGGGAACAGCACCGGGAGCTGCCCCGGGAAAAGGGGAGCGGGAGCGGCCCCAGGAGCGGACGGTGCGCCCGGCGCTGCCCCGCACCGCGCTCGAGGGAGGGGCCGCTCNCGCTACGGCGGCCGGAGCCACAGCGCCTGCGGGAACGTCTTCAACTCCTGGAACGACTACCTGGGGCTGGCCACGCTCATCACCAAGGCCGTGCGCCCCGGCAAGGGCTTCGGCGCCGAGCCCCCCTCGGTGGTGGTGGCGGCCGCCGTGCCGCCGGTCGAGGAGGAGGAGGAGGAAGAAGAGGAGGAGGAGGAAGAGGCGGCCGGGCCGTACTTCGACGGCGCGCTGGACTTGCACGACCTGGACCTGTGCGGGCATCACCATCACCACCACGGCGAGGGGCTGCTGGAGGAGCGCTTCGCCGACTTCAGTCCGTTCCCCGGGCGCGGCGGCCCCGCCGCCGTGGTGTTCGACTGCTCGGGGGAGCTCCCGGGCCGGGAGGGCTC
>VWZD01008879.1:561281-600643 GCA_013396695.1 Sakesphorus luctuosus | reverse complement strand
CCCCCCCCCCGCCTGCTCAAGCCCGAGCTGCAGGTCTGCGTCTTCTGCCGGAACAACAAGGAGGCGGTGGCTCTCTACACCACCCACATCCTCAAGGGACCCGACGGCCGCGTCCTCTGCCCGGTGCTGCGGCGCTACACCTGCCCCCTCTGCGGCGCCAGCGGCGACAATGCCCACACCATCAAGTACTGCCCCCTCTCCAAAGTGCCGGCGGCCCGGCAGCTCCGGCACGCCCGGACCGCGCTGGGCAGGAAGGGCCGCTGAGCCCCGGGAACCCCCGGACTGTCCCCCGCGGTGACACTGCCCCGGCCGGAGCGCGCTGGCCCGCGCGGAGCCCGGCGCGGGCCGCGGGGACTGCGCGGCGGGGATGCGCTGTGTTTGTTTATTGTAAGAAAAAAATATATCTATATGTGATTTTTACGAAGACGGCGAGATCTGACTTGTGGGGGAGTGGGTTTGGAGGGTTGAAGCAGCCGCCGGGGGGTCGCGGGTGCCCGTGGAGGGGCAGCGCCGCCTCCTGCCGCCCGCCCGTCCCGAAGCGCATCCCAGAGCGGGATCCTGGGGGGCTCCACCGCGCGGGAGAGCTGTTCCTAATTGCCAGTGAGTAGCCAGGTGTTTAATTAGGGTACAACACTCCGCCTTTCAGGTCTTAAAGCAAACATCCGATCAGTTTCCTTTGCCGGTCCTAAAACCGATAAGCAAATCGTGCTCAAACCTGCCCTCGGTAATTAACACCTGCGTCCCGAAATCGCAGCATCCTGTTTGGAGCGGTGCCTCGCGGTCACTCGTGAACCGTTCCGCTCGTGGGCGGGGATGGCGCTGGTCTCGAAAGTCCCTACATCTGATACGCAGGTTTGGGGAAGGTCTGAGAGGAGAAAACACTGAAGTGCATGTTTGAAAACGTGATGACTCCGGGACAAGGCGCAAACCGAGTCCTTTCTGCTGACAGAAGGGCATTAACAATGGCAATAGTACAGGCTTTGATGCAGCTGTGTTTGTGGTGCAGAATGGGGCGGTGATGGGAAGTCTGGAGGAAAGAGACCTGGACAAAGCAGGGTGCTGTGACCATAGGAGAGTAGAAAAGGGGAGGTTGTGTATTTTCAGGAGTTGAGAAAATATGGCTTTAACTCATTGCAAGCAGAAGGGATCTACCCATGTGGTTAATACCCTTAACACTACATACAGTACAAAGCGTAAGAATTATACTGAAGACCTGGACCACCCTGGGTGATGGTAGATCATTGGTACTGAATATCAACTAGGGCTATATTGTTTCTAATCCTCAAAAGACCAGAAATTGCTTTTTTTTTTCACCCAGCAGAAGGACAGGAGCAGCAGCAGGTTTGTAGTTTGCTTAGGATTCCTCCAGAGCCAAAAAACAGGTGCTGGAGTTTTCAGAGCAGTGTTACACTGCAGATGGCTGTAGTGACACCTGCGATGTGGAGGGGTGCTCGGTCCAGGGAGGTGAAGAGAGCCTTGTGAAGGAACTGCTGGGGCATCACCAGGATGTTGAGAAAGGGGATGGGTCCTCACAGAAAAAAGAACTAGGAAAGTGAGGGGGATCCACACTTTGTGCAGTTTCCTTTTGAAAAACTAATCAACAGGGTGTGAGATGGGATCATGAGAAGAGAGGGAGAGCAGGACAGTGTCAAGAATGTGGGATGGGCTGGGGATGAGGGCCCAGGGTTCCTTATTCATCACTGCTGTTGGCTCACAGCCACAGCAATTAGGAGGGAGAAACTGACTTTGTGTGGACGTGTTCCCTTAAATCTTCATCAGATGACTCCAAAGATGGTGTCAGGTCTAATTACCAAGTGCAGTGGGGCTTGCATTAAGTAACATTCAGTGGCTGCAGTTATCCTTGTGGCAGCCTCTCTCCTTGTGCTTAATACCATTACTTATTGTCTCTTGCTCTATGGGGTGTGCACCACTGGCTCTTTTAAGCTGTTAGAAGTTAGATGTGTTTGGTTTTGTGATTCCTGGTCCACATAGGTTTAATCTGTGTCTGCCACACATTAGAATCAAGCTCAAGTGTGATGCTTTGAGAAGAGTTTTCTTCTGTATTTTTGTTACCTTGTGGGAAGTTTCAAGATCCGTATATACATTTTAATGCAGTTGACTGTTACTGAACACAAAAGCAAGAAAGATGTAAGAAAATCTGTCTCGGGTGTTTTCTGAGGGTTAACTGGCTGGGCTGGATCAGAGGTGCTCCTCGCAGTGTTCGCCGTGTCCCTGCCCCACCTCTCTGGTCTTTACATTAAGCTGCTGTGCAGTACCAGCCCTATTGCAACACCTGGAAATCCATCAGGATACCAGCAGATCCCCTGCCTTGGATGGCACTGGCCTGGTGCAGTGCCTGTGTAAGAGGAAAGTGTATGGATGGCCTGTGCTCTGCCTGTTGCTCCTGGTTCTCCTCTAGTCCCACTCGTGCACAGCCTGGCTGTGGAAAGGCCAAGAGCTGCCTGTGATCACTGCTGCAGGGCATTAGGCACCTGACCAGAATCTGGACAGGTAAAGTTGGAGAGTAACAATTTTAAAAGACCAATTGGGGGTGAGGAGAAATAAACCAACAGACTATTCCAAAGAGCTTAGAAGATTCAGCATCAGCAAAAGACAGCCTTGAGTGCAAGGCTCTTCAGTTACTTTAAATTATCATTGTGGGGCAATTTTCCCTTTGAAGTTTTACAAGTAAGAGTCTAACAAAGACTAAATCCCTAGGGGTATTTTGATTAGGGTTTTTTTAAGTAAGCTTCTGTGATTTCTGGTGCACCAGCTCACTCCTTGTGGCACTGAGTAAGCAGAAACCTGCTTGTTCTTGGTCACCCTGAAAAGCTTACTGCAATAGATAGTGTTTATAATGCTATTTTTATTCCTTAAATACTGGGAACCATTTACATTAGTAATTTAAATCCTAGGAGCAGCGAGAAGCTTAATCTGAAAGCAGCCCAGGTTAGAGCTGTATTATGCTCTGCAGAAGAGGCCTGTGAAAAGTGAGATGCTATTTTCACTTTTTTACAGGCATCTGCAAATCAAAATATTGTGGCCACATGTTTAAACCAAATACTGTATCTTCAGAGAATTGCTCTATGACAGGGAAATATTCCTATGCATGTAAGTGATGGAATCTTTTCCATAGTGATTTTCTGGCAAGAAGAGTGAACACAGTATTGGATAATGATCCTCAGCTGATAATAGTCCTGGTAAAAAGCAAGCTACTTCTAATTACAAACTACTTTCAGATGTATAAATAACTTGATCCAGCTGAAGTCAGGTAAGTCTGTGCCCATGCTTAGTGGAATTCCTGTTTGGACAGGTTTCTCTCAGTCTGCTGACCAGTGCCTCAGGTAACTGCCATAGGAGTAAAACACAATGGCTATAAAATGTCTGTCCCTCCTGTAGTGCCAATTGGACCCACCATATATATATAGGTCAATATATACTGGAGATAGTTTGCTAACAGTTGCATGGAGAGGAAAATGTTTACTTTTAATGTGCCAGTTGTCTGGGCAAAACAGGAGTGATACAATAAATACAGAAAGAAATGTAGCAAAGCCAGTAGATTGTCCTCCTGCCCAAGAGTGAAAGGGCTAACAGAGCTTAAATTACAGCAAGGGTGGTTTTGATTGGCAAAAAAGTAGTGGAATAGCTTGTAGAATCTCCATCCTACTATAATTAAATGCATTAATAATTCTGTTTAGGAGGAGGAGAAAGTGTAGAGCCATTTTAATTCCAGCTGGTCCTGCCATGGCAAAATAGGAAGAATTGGGTGTTTTTGATGTCCCACTTGTGTGCCTACTTCTTGCAACGCTGCAGTAAACCACACATGGTGGGGACTAGTGCCTGAATCACAGGTCAGTTTTGGATCTTGCATTTCACTGACCTTGCACCTTCCTCCCTTCATAGGCTTCCACAGTTCAGCAGTAGCTTTTAGTTACAGAAGGAAAACTTGCTTACATGTAGTAGTTCCTGACAATGACTACAGACCAAGGACATTAAAACAACGAAGATAATGTTTCATTTACAGCAAGAAAAGCCTTTCAGTACCCCTGCTGTTAGAGATGCCTCCTGGCTGCCCACCAGCCCACCCTGACATCCTCCTGGTCCTGCTCATGGCCACACTGAGGCTACCAAGGCTGTGACGTGTCCTGGGCTGCAGCTGGGGCTGTGCTCAGTCAGGAGTAACACCACTGCACCTATTGCCCTGCCAGTTCTCATAAATACTCATTTTGTAGAACAGTTACATTACTTTTTATAACAAAGACACTCTTGAGTGAGTTCAGCAGAGAGCTGACAGGGCAGTCAGGGCTGCAGCACACACCTGGGGGGAAAGGCTGAGGGGACAGGGCTTGTTCAGCCTGGTAAAAGGAAGGGTTTAGGGAGATCTCACAGCAGTCCCACCACTTCCTACCAGTACCTGGAAAATTCAGACTTTCCACAGCAGTGCATAGGCAGGGAGAAAGACATGGTAGAAGCGAAAAAGACAGAGGGTTAAGCTTTCTAAGGGCTACAAAAATGAACAAGAGCAAGAGCACCTCCCATATGAAGAAAGGCTGAGCAAGTTGGGGTTGTTCAGCCTGGAGAACAGAAGGCTCCAATGAGACCTTATTGTGGCCTTTCAGTACTTAAAGGGAACCTATGAGAAGGATGGGGACAGACTTTTTGGCAGGACATGTTACAATAGGAGAAGGGACAATGGCTTTAAACTGAAGGATGGTTGATTTATAAATACAAGGAAGGCTTTTTACAGTGAGGGTGGAAAACACTGGCACAGGTTGCCCAAAAGGTGGATGCTCCATGGAAATGAATTGAAACATTCAAGCTCTGAGAAATGTGATCTAGTTGAAGATGTCTCTGCTCACTGCAGAGGGGATGGTCTAGAGGACCTTCAAAGGTCCCCTCAACCCAAACTGTTTTTGATTCTGATTTCTGTGTGGTGCGAGTCAAGCATTGGAAAAGACTGCCCAGAACAGTTGCGCCCTCCACATGCTTGGAGGTCTTAAAGACCTCACTGGAGAGACACAGTTCTAAGTAACACAACAATGTCACACCTGCAGTGAAGTGAGGTCTGGGTCCCTTTTGTCAGGATTGATACTGAGATCCTGTGACACAGAATGCAAGGACAGCAACAGGTGACTGAACAACAGCAGCAGCCACTACTCCAGATTCAGTAAGCAGTTACTGGACAGCTGCTGTTCTCTAGTTCCACCCTTTATGGGACTGTATAAAGAACAAAAAATATTTCATTTTTTTATGCTTAGAAAACACTACTCCTCTGAAGGAGTTCTGTGACTCAACACATAATGATGTGACAGGCTCCAAAGACACAAAAGTCAAGCCTTCACATGTCTCTGAGAGCAAGTTTTTCCCAAGAAACCTACTGGTCCTGCCTATCTCAGAAGAGGGACTGAAAAGGACAAGAGGAGTACTACAACTTCTGTTTACACACCAGGTTTCTCAGGGAGAAACTATCCCAGGTGTTCTCACATCCTCCTTCAGCTGGTACAGAACAGGTATGAGAACAGAAATGGTTTATTCAAGAGCTGTTCTGCATGAACACACCCTGCAGGAAGTTACTAAAAATTCAAGGCACCACAGCAGTTATTTCTTTAAGTTGTTTATTTATCATTGAAGAAACACACAGCAGCAAGTTCTGTGTTGGCTTCTGGTCATCCCTAATCGTTGTTACTGCACCCCAGGTTTGAAGTCAACACAGCCATTACTACAAATCACTTTTTTGGAAAGGGAAAGAATTGACCCTGAAGACAAAGAATTGGGGGGAAAATTGAACAATTTCTCCAAAACCACACATTTTAAATATGACAATATTTATAAATCCTTGAAAGGCATGAATTATCCAGTAATGGAAAAAGCAGGTGTGATATTGGCAACAGAAAGTACACAGCCATATGCTTACCAAAACACTGAAATTGTAAGGCTGCAAGTCTGATTGTACACTGCAGCAGTGTATACATTACTGGAACAATGACTGCAAAATGGCCTCAGAGGCGTGATGGATTCAAGTAAATCTACAGAAAATATCCCAGTGTAGCTAATGCTCATAATGTTTATTGTATTTAATTCAAATTTAAACAACTTACTGAATTTAGATAGTGATAAAATACGTTTCAGAAACCGCCTGCCCTCAAAAATTCCTATGTAAAAGAGGGCTTTTTTTTTTCTAATTATGCAAATTAATTTAGCTCTGCTTTTTCAATAATTCCACTGTGTGAACAGAGGTGTTTTCAAATGCATGTTCTGTGACAATAATACCCCATTCCAAACTAAGAAAGACTAAAAAGGGCAGCCTGTTTTGGTGCAAGATAGAAGCTGTGCTGAAGACAGCTGTTGGGCTTGCTTCTTTTTATTTTAGCAACAAACGACCCATGAAATAAGCATCATTTGAAATTTCAAAAACTGGCATTCAATTTCCAACCTTCTGCTGTGAGTTTTGTGCATGATCAATCTATATGAGTAAGTAATTCATGCTTTCATGTTACCTCAAAACATTGGTTAAAGAATTCCAATTCAGAATGTTTATAAGCACAAATATAATCTGTGGATTCCATCAAATCAAAGCTAAAACATTGGTTAAACTCTGTGATTTCCACTTAACGTCGTACAGTGGTCCACCCTTCCTCATCTGTCTCGTTCTTAGTACGGCGCACGGGCTCACGCTCCTTCTCTGTTTTCCAGGAACCTTTCTCCTTCTCCCCATCTCTTTCTCGCTCTTTGGATGCTGGAGGGGCAGCAGAAGCTGGAGGAGCAGCAGGAGCAGGGGCTGATCTCCGCACTGGTTCACGTTCCTCTCCACGCTCTTCCCTCCTGTCATCAGCACGGCGCCAGGAGCTCGCTACAACAAAGACAATACAACAACTCTGTCATGCTCCAGCAGCAGCCTGAGAGAGTTTAAACAAACAGTCCCAACCCTGGCAGTCTGATTTACTGATTCCCAGTCTTGCCAAGAGGCAACACCATGATGATGGCCAAATACACGCTTTAATTTTATAGGGAAGTAATGGCAGGAACTACTCTAGCTTCTTTTCAGATCTGGGTTGTGGTGAGGAAACTCAGTGTCATCTTTAAAACACAGTAACTGCAGTAAGAATGTTCTATTGATGTACATGGTTTTATGCTGTAAAATATATTCTTATATTATTAGCACAATTAAAAGCCCAGAAGTGTCTCCTTAGAAATTACTGAACCCTGAAAATAGAAAAATCCTTCCTTAAAAACACTTGTGGAAAATGTTTAGGTGTTCACTGTATTAAAAGACAGGAACTCACTCTTTAGCCTACTGAAATCGGAGGTCAGATGGTACTGAATTACATGACTCCACTGGTAACAGCATTCACCACCCTTTACTATACGAAGAACTGCTCATTTCCACCCAAAGGATGTCAAATATTCTACCCCAGCTGTGTGTGAACAAGCTGTGGCATATGCCAGACAGTCAAATACCAAAACTTCTCGATACATTAAGAACCAAAACTCCACACTAAGAACACTCTGCCTTTCTGCCAGCAGCAGTCATGTATTTGATCCCATGTTCTGTTCCAGCAGGACCACCCACACTTGGGGCAGAAAAAAGATGAGATTCTGAAAGTAAGAATGCCAGAATCGAAAGATGTGGTGGTCTCTCCAGGCTAAATGTATTTGCTGTTACTGTATTTTTAGAACACAGCAAAGGATTAATAAATATACAAAATTAATACAGGTTAATGTCTGTAATTAAAATAGGTTTAGTCATCAAAATGAATACCACTAATAATGTGAAACCCATAAGGTATTGCTTGGAGATATTGCCCTCACATTTTAATAGTTTTAAGAAAAGGGACAGAAAATACTCTGTGGGATGTCTGTTTTGATAATCTAAGTACAAGGAATTCATTCACCCAGAACACAATCCTACTGTGGAAAGTGCATACTTGAAATGTTACCCCTCTGCTGTAGATGTGAAATGCCTCTAGGATGGAAAAGAATACAACTGCAAACAGTTAAGATTCACTGACGAATTCTCAATTACACCAAAGCTGATTTTTATCACTTTGTTTATGCAAAGGGAGTTTAAATGGCAGAAGATGTAACTTATTCCCCTTTGACTCCCTGATAGGACTGTCAGTGACAGGAGGGCTCTGTAATGAATGGAACACTTCAGGAACTAAAATAAACCTACGTTCTTCCCGGTCAGATCTGAGTGGGGGCCCTCTCCGGAGGGGTGGCTCTCTGTCATCACTACGGCGATCTCTCATGTCACGACCACCTCTGTCCCATTCCTCACGACGACCTGAATCTCTCCAGCTAGAAGTTTCCTCAGCTGGCCCTCTTCTCCAACCAGCATCATCCCTTTAGCCATTCAAAACATAAGAATATTAAATGTTAGGATTTCACCTTTGCTATGGAAAGAAGTGATAATCACAGAATCATAGAATCAATTGGGTTGGAAAAGACCTCCGAGATCATCAAGTCCAACCCTTGGGCCAACTCCAGTCCCTTTACCACATCATGGCACTCAGTGCCACGGCCAATCTCACTTGAAAAACCTCCAGGGATGGGGAATCCACCCCCTCTCTGGGCAGGCCATTCCAATGCCTGATTACTCTCTCTGGAAAGAATTTTTTTCTGATATCGAACTTAAATTTCCTTAAACCTGTGCCCTCTTGTCCTATTGCTGAGTGCCTGGGAGAAGAGACCAACCCACACCTGGCTAGAACTTCCCTTCAGGGAATAATAAAGCACAACACAGATATTTTCAGACCCAGTCGGTCTGAAATAGAATTTAACAAACTAATATACTTCCAAAATTGTATTTGTTTTCCTAATATGAAATTCTTTTGAAAACACACGAAAGAAAAAGATAATTATAAGCACTAAAGCATTTTGGGACTCTTTCTGTAAACAAATAATTTTATCTTAAAAATGACAAACCAAAAAGGCTCCAAAATGCCACTGTCCATTTGCTGGCTAGACAGTGCTTAATTTCTGACAAACCAGCCCTTGTTCCTTTCACTTGGCAGTTGCACATTATTTCTTTATCAGGAGGGAACCTTTTTTTCTTTTAGCAGAAACATTCTACAAGTATCTGAACAGAGAAGGCAAACCTGGGACGTCTGAAACGATCGTCTCGATCGAAATCCCTCTCCCTGTCAAACTCTCGGTCTTTCTCATTTTCATCCCGATCTTTGTCTCTGTCCCATTCACGGTCTCCTGAAGGTCTGGAGTCTCGTGGAGGGCCCCAGCTGTCCTCACGGGCCTTCTCTCGTTCTCTCCATCCCCCTGTAAGAAAGAAACACAAAGGAAATTGTGACTGACCTCTCACCTCTCTGTAGACAAAGAATCCTTTACTTCCCTCACAGAAACTGGTTCTTCAAGTTTTGATCCCTGAAAATCCAGCTCAAGATGCTTGTAAAAAGTGTGCACATTGAGTGGGAGCCACAGACAACACACTGTACAAACTGTACACCTCATCTGTCAGACTGCCTGCAACAGCTCAGCAGTGCTGACTGCACCCTGCAGTGTTCAGTCAGAAACTCCACAAGGATCTTGTGCAAAACAAGTGCAAGAATAAGTAAAGGGAATAGCTTAGACAGTGAGTTCCTTTGTGAAAATCCACAAATGAGGTGATTTTTTTAAAAGAACTTACTGCTTTTTAAAGCACTACTTTAAAATATGACTGTTGTCACCATCTACTTAACACAGTGCACTCTGCAATATTGCTCAGTTATGTATGAATGGGAGTTTATTGTGCAGGCTGCTTTGGCTTTAAATAGGAAAAACTGGAGTACAAGTTTTGATGCTTATAGCTTTTCTACAGGTTTGGATTGCAGAATCAGTGTCTATGAAAGCTGATGTGGTGCCTGCAAATATATAAAAACAACCAGGAAATCAAAATCATATCTAACATTTACATGTCATTGACAGTTCTGAAAATGATCAGAAATAAGACTTAAGGCTAGAAATAAATGATACAAGAGCAGCATAACTTAAACAAGAATAGGGTAATTCAGATTTTCAGGGATCTCTGAAGGTCTTCTAGCCAAAACTGGACTCCAAGAATCAACACAAAAACAGGGATGTTAAAAACAGGAATATCTTTACACACATAAAAAGGGCTTATCAAAATCAGACCCACTTGACTCAGGTACAAAAATCCTCCTTGGAAGGAGGTTAATTTCAGACATATAGAAGGGGTAGGGAAAGAGTCCAAGGCATGCTAATCTAGTGAAACTGTTTCTCTCCCACCAGGGAATTTAACTTGTGTATTCTATTTTTGCACATAGGGAAGTGGTCAGCATTACTCTGGGACCTTTAGGTATCTTCCAGAAAAGCAACACACACTGCTGCAATTTTTTTTTTGCTTAATTCAACCAAATTAAAAGCTTTAATTATACAAAAGGAGTGACCATGTTAGCCAAATCAATCCACATGTTTTCAGAGCCAATTCTCCCATCTCTAGAACCAAGCACATTACTTCCATTATCTACTAGGTTAACACACTTTGGAGGGAAGATTACTATGTTACTGTATTTTACCTGGTTTACCAAATGGTCTCCAAGGACCAGGCCTTGAATCATCACCACCACGCCATGGACCCCTGTCATCATCTCGTCTGGAGAGCCTGTCATCATCTGCGTTACGCCACGGCCCCCTGTCGTCATCCATCCCGCGCCGCGGACCCCTGTCGTCATCCAGCCCCCGCCGGGGACCCCTGTCATCATCCAGCCCCCGTCGGGGACCCCTGTCGTCATCTGCAGCTCTCCAGCTGCCCCTGTCGTCATCCAGCCCACGCCTGGGTGGCCTGTCATCATCCAGGGCCCGTCTGGGCGGCCTATCGTCATCCATCCCACGCCTGGGCCCTCTGTCGTCATCTGCGGCTCGCCAGCTCCCTCTGTCATCGTCCAAGCCGCGCCTGGGTGGCCTGTCATCATCCATCCCACGCCTGGGACCCCTGTCGTCATCCAAAGCACGTCTGGGTGGTCTGTCATCATCCATCCCACGCCTGGGACCCCTGTCGTCATCCAAAGCACGTCTGGGTGGCCTGTCGTCATCCATTCCACGCCTGGGACCCCTGTCGTCATCAGCGGCTCGCCAGCTCCCTCTGTCATCATCCAAACCACGCCTGGGCGGCCTGTCCTCATCCAATCCACGTCTGAGTGGCCTGTCCTCTTCCCCTTCCCGCCTAGGAGGCCTGTCCTCATCCCCTTCTCGTCTAGGTGGCCTGTCCTCTGTTGATTCTGTGGATGGACGTTCCTTTTCTTCTGCAGGGCCACGTCGGGGCAGATCATCCCCTCGTCGAGGCAGGTCATCTCCTCGCCGGAAAGGTCTTTCATCATCTCTTGGTTCTCCTCGACGCCAATCTCTATAAAACCATAGAGAACAAGTAAAAACCTGAGATTAGCTCATTTGGTTAAAACTGGTTGTAATAATGCCAAGATCATGGGTTCAATCCCCTGTGTGGGCCATTGACTTAAGAGTTGGACTTGATGATCCTTGTGGGTCCCTTCCAACTCAGAATAGTCTGTGATCCTGTAAAAAGTAGAAGCTGACATCCAGGAGAGCTCTACATCCACAGTATCAAACCCCTCAAAGCCATTCCTGACTGCACCTGTTTGATGAGTGGCTGCAAACACATCTACAGAGTGTGCAGTTTCCAAATGTACTTTGCAATTGCCTTCACTGTTACAGGACAGCTGTAGGTCACCATCCTTACAGCTGCAGTAAACACTGAGCAGTTTACTATCTCCTTCAAAACTACAGTCCCCTGTTGGTTATTTGCTGCAACACCAAGCCTAATCTGACAGAATCGAGCTAAGTCTCAAAGAATTGGTATTAAAAACCTCACAACCATCAATCCCCTTTCCTTGTGCACATACCAACCCTACAGTCCAATCCCTGTTTTCATATGCTTTGGCACAGTTCCAGCCCAACATACTGGCAATACTTTCACTGACATGCACCCACAATGACTCAGGACAATGCAGTAAACTCGTGAATGAATCCATGGCCACTGCCTGATGGCCAGCAGGGTGCAGCAGGCTCTGGCAGGCTGTCAGTGCTTGCACAGACTCTCCTTACTGGGATGCATGTGGGAAGTACAGAATTGGTCAGAATTTTCCCTGGGCTATTGAGTCATCGGTTCATCTTTGAAGTATGTTTGGATTTGTAACAGTGAAAAGATCAGACGCAGCAGAACAAGAGTTAGACCCTTGCACTCTTGTCACTTCTCTGGACACACCGTTTAGTTTCCTGTCTACAGGACTTCACACGTACATTTAGACCATAACCCTTGGTTTTGTTGCCAGATCGATTTTTTATTTCAGGAAATTAACCTTCCTCAGCAATAAAAAGAAACAAGAAATAGTACATCATAGAAATGTACTGGTACATGCTTCTTGGCAGAAGAGAAGCTGCACTGGGGTTGAATTTCATGGATTTAAAAAAATAAAATCAGCCCCAAAACACAACAAAAAACCCACCCCCATGTTTAAAAATCCACGATGCTACTAAAATGTAAACAAAAGAACAGCAGTGACTTGCTACAAAACAACAGATGTAAGACTAAAAGAGGTGAGAACAAGGAGGTAACAGTTGGTGTCAACTCTGCCTCTCAAGAATTTTGAGGAATAGCAAGCAGTGCATTTCCCAGTTTTGGAAGAATAAGGGGGAATGCAATTACCATTGATCTGTGAGATAAAAACCAAGACATAGAGATTGCTAATTTCCATTCAGACTCAAATTGGATAATCTTCTCCTTCGACAAATCTCATTATCTTGCCATAAAAGATACACAGAGAAATGGTTATCAATTTCATCAAATGAACAAGTATTTAATTCATTAAAGTATTGTTTTAGATATTTAAATACTTTTAAACTCTTACTTTTAAGCTACTGCTACTCTAATTTTTAAACTATTACTTGCTGTGTGACTGTAAGGATCTGTGTACTCATATGGCACATACAACCAGGACTGTGCCATTTCCATCAGGAATTGCCTATCAGACAAATTTTAGAGCTTTTCTCTTTGCATCAGCATCCATAAAGACTTTTTGAGGCATATATATATACGAAATATATCCAATAGTTGCACCTACAGCTAGATACATGTTGCAAATTAAATCTGATGCTCTGTCATCTGTGTTACTGCCTTTGTCACTCGATTCAGAAATTCACATTGGCATTACTTTACTCACAGTTAAGTTTGCAGTTCTGTCTTTGTATCCAAGACATTTACCCTTTAGGATTAAAATCCAACTGAAGGCAGACTAAGGACTACTAAAGAATGCACCTTTCTGCTGCAATTATGTCTGAGCATCATCACTTTTACTTTGATATTTCCTAAATTCAGCAAATAGAAAATAATTAAGAAACATTCTTTCACTTAAAATTACATAGAGACATGGATTTTTACTGTTATTAATATATCCTTTCATTATTCTTCAGTATAATCATTTTAGTAAAAGGAAGGAGGAAAGTTTATCAAACATGCTACATAATAATCTGAAATATTCCTAATTTAAACTCCTCTTCAGCCACTTGGCTCCCTTTCTACAAAAGTTGAATAAGAAATGACTAAAACAACTTGTATCATTCTGTGTGAAAAAAAAATTACATTGAGGCACATAAATAGATGCATCAAACACTTCACAGGATCACAGACTGGTTTGAGTTGGAAAGGACCTTGAACACCATTTCACTCCAACCCCCTGCCATGGGCAGGGACACCTCCCACCAGCCCAGGCTGCTCCAAGCCCCTTCCAGCCTGGCCTTGAACACTCCCAGGGATGGGGCAGCCACAGCTTATGCAATATGTGAGTAGTTAAAGGCTTCACCCAGGAGTTTCATCCAATTTTTGAATTTTGCAAATCACGAGAAAGTGGTTCACTACCAGGAATGGCAACACAGCTTTTAAGGATGGAATGCTATTGTTTATTGAGACATTACATTCTTCGTACATATTAAAAGAAATTACTAGAGAGAGTAAGAGTAAATTAATGTGCTTCCACTGGAGTCAGAGTAAGCACTAATGGATTTGAATTGGTGCACTGGAAATTAGGGTTAGACATTTATAAAAATCTATCTACCTGGAGGGCTAATTAAGCCATAAAACATACTGCCAATTGGATCCAGCAGTGCTACCTCCATCAGTACAGGCTTTCAAGGACAACTAGATGTACACCATCAGAAATATTCTTAGCTACAGCTCATTCTGATGTGGAGCACAGAAATGGACAAATGTTAAAAATCCTCCGCACTACAACTGTATAAAAGAGTTTTCATTATTAGTGAACGTATCTAGAAGCCTCAAAATACACAGTGCAAAGTACCTTCAGAATAGTCTTCCTTCAGAAATCTGTCCTTCTCTGCTCAGTACAGTCCTTCCAAACTTTGATTAATTTATGGCATGTATTTTCTGTCCTGTGACTCACTCTGAGACTTGCACAGGTTAAGACTCTGAATTTTTACTATTCCTATACATTACTATCAGTTTCCTAAATGGAAAATCTCAGAGTGTCTCATCATTCAGGAATTCTGCATTTGCTTGTCATCTTTTCCCCTTCTGTATTTATGCAGCTGACACCAATGTTTTGAGTGGGAGAGAAATTTTTAATAAAAAAAGGAAACCAAGTAGGCACGTTGTTTATCACATGCAGAAGGTGTGTGATAGTCTTTACCTATCTAAGCTAAACAAAAGAGAAATGTTATCTCAATGCAGCTCCAAGATAAAACATCTCTTGTTTTGAGATCCTTACAAAGCAAAAGTTACCTTTTTAATACAAGGTAACTTTCAGAGATGGAAAGGCATGAGATATCACCCAAGTTACTGCAGTTTAAGCAGTGGCAACAAAATGGGAGCCTACATACTTTGAGCCCAACACAACTGGTGCTTCACCACCCCCTGATTACCTTTCCAGTGGCGCTCGACGCCATTCGGATTCTGGCTCAGCACCTCCTCTTCTCCAGGAGCTTTCAGATTCCCTGTCACCCCAGCGAGACTCCTGTGTGTCAAAACAAATTAGGAACATTCTCTCTGAATACTTTAAAATGAAGATTTTCAATGTAAAATTTACTTTCAGAGCATACCATGTCATTAAAAACTCACTTGTCACACTAAAGAGAACACTGAGCTATCAGAAGTTTGAATAACTGAAGTATGGTCCAAACTGTCTCTCTCCATTGCTGGACAAAGACAAACCACTTAAACTATTTCTAACACAGCTGTTCATTCCTTAACTAACCAGGTAAACCATCTGAAACACCTCACATAATTGCACAATCACTTTATAAAAAGGGTATTCTAGTTTTAAATCTCTCTTTGAAAAGTATTTCTCTTTGTCAGTAGGAGGAAATACAAAGGCTAACTAAGATCATGCATATCCACTCTCTGTGGCTGTCTCCTTAAAAGCTTTTGAAGTGACCCTGACCAACAACAGCGAGCAAAGAATCCCAAAACTGCAAATGGAATTTCTGAACTGGTACAGACATCTCTCTCAGAACCTCAGCCAGCTTTTCCACATAATCAAGTACCCACGGCTAGGAGACCTCTTATGTGAAAAATACCCATAATGACTATTACTTGACAGACTAACAAAACAATTTATACAAGCTCTGATAACTTATCTTTGTGGTGTTACTCTATTAAGTATGTATTAAAGAGAAAGGCTATGGTGGATGAAAATTAAAATTAGTTCTCTTGAACAGTAAGTTCTGAAAAAGTGGGATTGTAGAAGGTTTATGGTACTTAGTTACATTCCTTTTAAATCATTAACCATTCATTTGCAAATAACTTTTGCTTTTTTTCTTGTTGGGCTGGGAGAAATCCAAGAGGGATTGGGATAATGATTTCTCTCTTCTGTGTAAACAGAAAGCTGCACACGCATCTTGTTTGATGTTATTGCACATTTCTTTTCTTTTAAAACATAAATGCTTTTATGTTTAGTCTGGGATTTTGCCTCAATGTCAACTTTAATTCCTGATTTTGTCATGAGTCACTGCACTTGCTTCCAATATAGTTTTCCTTATTTTTGTGTTAAAAAAATTTTATCCAATATTTATTTTAATCTTTAATTCTTTAGTCTCTAAATAGCTTGGAGCTCTTAGTAGTTTCTTAATTTTACTCTATTACTAAACTACAGATTCCATAACCTGATAGTGAGCTGAAACTAAATGACAATAATAGAACTATTTAATTAGCTAATCACACAACTTAAAAACAAAAAACCCCTACAATTTTGCAACGCTAACATCATCTTCCAAATAATCTAGAGAAGGAGCAATCAAAGAGAAAACAAACCTACAGGTGTTACCTACCTTTCTTGAAAATGGGTCATCCAGGCCTCTCCTTTCCTCTTCCCGACGACGCTCCCTCTCCTCGATCTCCATTTCTCTCTGGCGTTTTTTCTTCTCCAATTCCTCCAGTTTCTTGACGCGCTCCTGGTACTCGCGCTGCTCCTGCTCGCGCTTCTCACGCTCAATGCGCTCCTTCTCCTCACGCTCTGCACAGCGGGAAACACACATAAAACTTACCAATGCAAATTACATTACTTTGCTGCATCCACAGAAGAGATACAAAATACAATCTCTCCCCTCAGACGTCTCTTAAAAAAAAAAAAAAAAATCCAAGCATTTCACAGGGTGAATTTAACTAATCATAGAACCCATTTTCTGAAAGTACCTTAATTTGAAAGCAATAGGAAAAGGAGCTTTGATACATTCATTAATGAGATATCTTGAACAGATAGTAAGAAATGTTAGTTCCGTGTACAGACCACAAATGTGCCAGCTAAAGTATCAGTAACTACCCTCAAGCATGGTGGAGGGTCCCTTCTTTAAAAAGAGCCAAACAAAAAAATCAGGTAATGGTGTCAGAAATTTCACATTCATGACTGCTTTGGTTTTCATTTTTCTTTTAAATACTGCATGATTATGAACTCTGATACATAAAATATTCATCCTCCAAGTGACAAATAGGACAGAAATTCACTTTAGAAAATGCCAATCACCTTTTTTACAAAGCCCTGAAATGGGCTATTAGACAAAGCAATTCACAAAGAAAGGTGTGTGCGTTGCTTACAATTCTGGAGTTCTTGATCCACCATCAGTGTTCCCTTTCTCTTCTCTTTAAGATGTGCACACACAAGTGGCCAGAACTCAAATTAAAGGCTAAAATTGAAGACTCAATTTTTGACTCGCCTCCCTTACTTTACTCCCTCCTTTATTCATGTCTGGGCAAGGGGAGGGCAGGAAGCATTTATTTTGGCTGTATTTTCCCTTCCTGCTACAAAGCTTTTCCCCTTCATCTACGCTACACAGGAAGTATTCAGGAGATGTGTTAGTAACATGTAAAGGTACAGTATCTAACAGCACTGAACACTCTGCACCACTGACTGGAAGCTGAAAAGACTTCCTCTGAAATCGTGAAACAGCAACGCCAGACATTAGCTGTGTTACACAAAGGGAATGGCTCACAGAGGAAAAGGATAAACTCATAATGTTCTGAATCACACCTTTAAGCAGCTGCTCTTCTCTCAACCTTTGCTCTTCCTCCTCCTTCTCCCTGTAGTAAGTGATGCGTCGCTCCTCTTTGCGCTGCCTCTTGCGCTCCTCCAGGCGATTGCGCCTCTCCTCTGCCAAGCGCTCCTGGAACTGCTTGAGCTTGTCCTGAAACCCAAACGGCACAGTGAGAACACCAGAACTGTCCTGTCTGAGAGCTGGACAGTTACATAATCGCTAAACAAAGCTACAAAGAAACACAAACCAACTGCAACATATTAACATTGCTCCACTGATAAACCTGTTCACCATTTCAACTTCTTCTACAATTGATTCTGTGGGAGAGACAATCAAATCATCACGGACAATTTTCATAGAATCACAGAATCATAGAATTGATTGGGTTGGAAAAGACCTCCGAGATCATCAAGTCCAACCCTTGGGCCAACTCCAGTCCCTTTACCAGATCATGGCACTCAGTGCCACGGCCAATCTCACTTGAAAAACTTCCAGGGATGGGGAATCCACCACCTCTCTGGGCAGCCCATTCCAATGCCTGAGCACTCTCTCTGCAAAGAAGTTTTTTCTGCTCTCCAACTTCAATTTCCCCTGGCAGAGCTTGAGCCCGTGTCCCCTTGTCCTATTGCTGAGTGCCTGGGAGAAGAGACCAACCCCCACCTGGCTAGAACTTCCCTTCAGGTAGTTAATTTTAGTCCTTTATCTGCTTTTTCTGAAGAAGGATTGCCTAATAATAATTTACTTGTACCCAAAATATTTTACCTAAAATCATCTACATTATTGCAAAGAACCATATGCAGTTACTAATTTATTTTAACAAAGTAGCTCTTCTGTTTAATTTGTTTGCAAAAGACAATACTTACTGCAACATAAAATAGTCAAACCTGTAACAGTCTTGGGAAATGTAACACTGTAAAACATAGAGCAGCTTTTCTGCAGATTTTTCCTTAACTTCTAAACTAATTTGCTTCAGAAATATTCTGTTCCTTTTCCTCCCTCCTGGGAAACTTTTATCTTCTTTTTAAGAAGCTTTATGAGACCTTGTGGTCTCATTTGTTTACTTGAACTGTCAAACTAATTTCCAGATTCAAACATAAAAATTTAAAAAAAAATAGACAAGTATTTCCACCTATTTGTCAGCTTCAGTATTATTGTCAGTATTATGCCACCACCACAGTAAGTCCAAGTACTCACGCAGACACAGCTGGCTGTCTCTACGCCACCCAATGATCACTTACAAAAAACTATTGAAATTAATGATTTACCCTTTTTTTTTTTATTTTCCATATAAGCCATTTCAGAAATCATTGAAAATTGTAAGTGATAATGTCAAGGAATGGGTGCATGAAATTTACTTTTTTTTAATAGTCAAAGCACATAATAAACAATTCCACAGTTTTGTGCCACTTTAGATACTAATTTGCTTCTAGTTTCATGAAAAATCACTTGGTCACAGTTTTAGTTCCTCACTTTAGGGGAACACTTTATTACAACGCCATATCCAATGTACCTCATAAACTGTTCGTCGTGATGCTTTGAGCCTGGCTTCAAACAGATCTCTATCCTCCAACATCCTCGAGAGTCTGCTCTTGTGCTCAAGGGCTTTCTCACGCTCCAACTGCAGGGTGGTGATCTAACACAGAAAATACAGGAAGTATAACTTTACTATGCATTGGGATTCAATCTACCTCAGACACTAGAAAAAGTAATTATCTTTTCCTCTTTCAGAGCTGAGGCAGAAGATACTGCTGTCCATCAGCACAATCAAACTGTGAAGCTAATACTTCATTCCTTCTTCTCTTGGATTGAGCTGGAGGAAAAAAGGCAGTGCAAAACACAGTGCAACACCCACTACTGAAAATTCATTGCTAATGGATTTTACCATCTGAACAAAAAATTCTTACCCTTTCTTCTTCCTGCTGTTCCCACAGCTCCATATCATGCACTCTTTGCTCCTCATATGCAGTCTTTATTAAAGGAATTTCTTCTAAGCGCTTCGCTCTTTCAAAATAGTCAATCTAAATAACAATAACACACCTTTAGGATGTTGTAATGCAAAGACAAATCAGGCAGACTCCACTTTCAGCATCCCTCAAAGAAAACTCTGGAGACTTCTCCAGTATATCTGATACATTATGGCTGCATAACAACAACCACAGTGGACCACATCAAAGGTCCATCTAACCAAGAACCTGCCTCTACCACTATCAACTAAGTGCACTCCTACGCAAGGATGCAGGAATAGAAACAGCCACACATACAGTACTTTCTAGGCATCAGCTCCCAGCATTTCCTGTGTTGGAAGGGTTTTTTTATATTTTAAGCATCAGTGGATTTCTGTTACTGTCCTTCTGAACTCAAAGAAGCTTTTCATATACACCAATGTGCTTTGGAAAGGACTCCCATGTGTCTGTGGCTCACAGCATGAAGATCCACATTCCTACTTACAAACAGCTCTGAACATGACTCCTGCTGGCTTCATTTGATGCTTCCTACTCCACTACCCCTTGCAGTCAGTGCTCCCACCACCAGCTCTTACAACAGGTACACTCTCACAGACTGACACCACATCCTCTCCCTAGAAATCTTTCAGACACAGGGATACTATTTTACATGGACATTTTTCACACAGAAGCCAATCCACCTCATGGATAATTCTTGCTGGTCTCCTGTCTAATTTCCAGTTCAACTGCATCTTTCTAGAGATGAAGAGACCAAAGCTGCAGACAGTGCTCCAAATGCAGAAGAACCAAGCTGTCATTGTTGGCTGAGTATATTAAGTCTGGAGCCCACCATTTAATATGGCAAGCTAAAGACTGGGCATTTTTTTCCCCACTTTCCCTACAAGAAGTATTTATATCTATCTAAGCAGAACAACTTCAAAAGCTCTTCCTTCTGAACCACAGACGATAATATTTTTTTTGGTGAAGAACTTTGTGAAAAGCTTTTGGGAAATCCAGTTTTGTTACACTCATCAGATCACCCTTACTCATGTTTGTTTTGACAGCTTCAGAGAACTCCACAAGGAAGTCCTGGCTTACAATTCTTTTATAGAAGCTGTGCTGATTTTCCAGGTAGATCATATTTACTCTGGTGCTACTAATTGTACTGTTTAATGTATTTTCTCCCATTCTGACCAAGATGAGCAATAGGGTTTACATTCCTGCAGTGTAAAGATCCTCACTGGAACTCTTCTAACTAACTTGCCTCTTTCTGGAATCAAGCCAGTTTTAAGTGACCCAAGTCACCAACTGTATCATATAACTTGTTTCATTCTTGAGTACAGTAGGAAGTCCTGGGTGAGTTCCACCTTGCCCAGGTCATCAAGTGCTTCTGTTTACTATGACACATTTCTCACACTTTCATAGCTATCCACATCTCAGACAGATCCTTTTCCTGACATCCAGAAGGGATCTAGCAGTGGAATTTCTTCTGTTCAGTGAGGACTAACAGAGTTAATTAATTTAGTTTCTTCACAGTGACCTCACCTTCGAACATTTAATTTTCTCTGCATATTTTCCAATTACAAGTCTTCACAAGTAAGACTTGGTTCCCATACAGCTTAAGGGTCCTTTTTTAAATCAACTCCATTAATTAAAACAGACTTTTGCACTGAAACTGGAGGCTCAAATGGTTTAGAACACATTTACCTTTCTCCAGTTTCAAACAATAATCTTTCCAACATCAGTATCATATATATATATGTATCAACGCAGGAGTTCACATTCACTGAAGTACTGAATGGACATGGGTTTGTACCCTTCCCACTTTGTACCTTTTTCTCCTGATTCTTCAGACGTTCCTGAAGTTCCTTCTTTTCTTTTTCCAGTTGTTCAACTTGTTTAGCCATAATGAAGTCAGGATCCAATTCTTCAAGATCCTACAACGAAATAAAGTTATCAATACTAAATAAAGCAAGCATTTTATCTGTTGCTGACATGGTTTGGGGTTTTATTCATTTATTTAAACTTTTCTGCAGTTTTTCCCTTAACTTGTAAACAAATTTTCTTCAGAAACATTCTGTTTCTTTTCCTGCCTTTTGGGAACCGTGTATTTTATTTTTAAGAAGCTCTATAAAGCATTTAATGTTGATTTTTAATTAAGACACAGTCCAAATACCAGAAAATCGGATCTGAGGGTCTATTTTGTATTTCAGACACCATTAAACAACAGGGCAGATGGAAACAAAGCAAAACAAAAAACTCAAAAAACCAAAACCAACCCTCCACAAAACAAACAAAAAAGGAGAACAAAAGCCAAACAAACAAACAAACAAACAGAAAAGCAGGACTTTATTGCACCAGGTAAAGAAGGTCCAATCCAAACCCAGAATTCAGGTTTACATACACTGCCTAATTTTTAAGAGAGGGTGTTTTTAAAACCAGTTACAGTATAAACCCAGTAAAACCCATGAAACTGAGGCAGCGAGCAATGTAACACCCAAAGGGTAAGAAAATAACTTGACATTGCAACAGTAAGCTGCTTACCTCAATATCAATATCTTTAAATGCTTTGGCTCCCAGTTCTGTTTTCTTAATCTGCTCCAAGCGCTCCCGAACAGTCTTCTTTTTGATCTGCTCATGCTCCTGCAGGATCCGCTCCTTCTCCCTCTCCTTGGCCTCCTGGCGCAGCCTCTCTTCCTCAGCTTTCCGAACTTTCTGCAGTTCTGCTTCCCGTTGTTCCAGCTCTTCCTTCTCACGCTGAATGTTCAGACTCTCCAGGCGCTCTTTTCTCTCCTCTATAGTTTGGCGACGTGCGAGAATACGCTGATGTTCCTTCCTCGAGTTTTTCAAGAAGGCAGTGACTGCCAGTTGATGTTGTTCTTCCTTCTCTTGCTGAATTTAAATTAAGAATAAGGCAATGAGTTATGCAGCACCTCTAAAAGGCAGAAAATATAGCAACTGCTTCTCAAAGAAAACTCAAAACTCATTGTATTATCCAAATTTGCCAACTGCAAGGAAATACAAGTGTGATGGCAAATCTGATCACTCCAAGGTAGTACCAACTGACCAGAACCATGCTGTCTGAAAAAGATGATATTCTGCAACATGGCTTAGCTGTCAGAGTTTCACATTTTTCTGTCCAAAAATACTGCACATCCAGATGTTACTGACACTGAAATATCTAACAGAAAGGGATGTGGGGGTCAATCTTGATTGACCGCATGTGTTTGCAAGCACTGCACCATATGGGCTGTATTACATCAAAGCTTCTTTGTTTTTAGTGTTTTGTTGCTTTCTAAACACAGTAATATAAGAGAAAAATATCCTGATTGACAAAAAGCACTACCTGCAAGATGATAAAAAATGAGTCAACAATTTAGGTATAAACATTGTATATAAAGCCATTTTAATCACCTCATAAAAGCACTACACTCCTAGACCGTAGCATATAGACTGTTCTTTAAGCACCATTCTCCAGAGTACCCACACAGGTCCTTGTAGAGATTCATGCTGTACACAAGGAGCTGTAATTGTGCCAGCTCTCTCAGGCAGCAAAACACTGCAGCCCAATCAGCTCACTACACTCCCCCAAAGTGCTGCTCATGAAACGTGAGCTCCTTCAGAGGTATTTTTAGTAATGTGTCACTTCTAGGGCATTCAACAAAAACACTGAAACATCCAGACTTTGTTGCAGATCTGCAAACATTTAAAGATAAATGAATGTGCCAGAAATGCAAAAGTGAAAAGTTTTAGATGAATTTTGAACTATTTTGTGAATTACAACAAATCTGGCAGAAATTAAAAGTTCTTAAGCACATGAAGTGTATAAAGTCTTGATCTGAATAGTGCAGGAAAAATGGGTATCAACTTGTTCTGTAGCTTCTCTAACCACACAGACTGGTATTAACCTTGATACTGTTCCCCAGTTTTACAGGTGTAATGACCAGCATTTATGTCGTTTGTGATTCAGCTTCCTGTACTAACATGTCAAGTGTGAGACTGTCATTTTTAACCATGAATGCACAGAAAAAGTACATTTTCTCTTTCAAAATGACCATCTGTCTAATACTAATCAATAATTAGATCTTTTTAGGGAAAAACCTAAATGGAAATACTTTTATCTTAAACTCTATAAAACAGGTAATACATGCTCAGGTTAACACAAATAAGTGAGCATTAGGTGTCATGATACAGTCCTACTTTGTGTGTTTATATTGGAAGACTATTACTTGGTATTTCAACCCATATAAAGAAACTAATGTGGACATCTTGCTATCAGCCTTTTGTCCATATGGAAAAAATATTTGATGTTTGCTATGAAATCTTTCATAAATACAAAGCAAAAGAAAAAAATTACCACTGCTCTTGTAAAGAGAAGTGAAGGTTTAACTTGCCACGACCAAAGCATGCTGGAAATCCGAGGCTGATTTACACCTTGTTGTTACAGGGCTCTGGAGAACCTGAAATGTGAGTCCGACCTTGAAGCCAAGAGCCTCAGGGAGGAGGACAGGGAGTGACAAGGACAGGTCAGTTCTTGAGCTGTGGGATCTTTTGTTCATGTTTTCAGATCCCACTATTAAAGTTACATTCCAGGTTCTTCAAAACAGTGGTTTCTCCAGGAAGAATAAAGGAAGCAGGCTCTTGGATTTTCAAAAATGCATGCAAAATTTTAAACAAGTCCTAGCTCTGTAATCTGATCTATGGGAAAGTTATTAATTGGTATATCCTAAACATGATATATGCAAGACTGACAACTTAAACTCATGAATTTAGTTATAAGGAAACACTAACTGGCTGAGTTTATTTAAGAATGACTTCTTTATAAGCACAATAACTGACTACCACTAGGCTGGAAAAAAAGCAAGTAAAATGTACACCTAATCTGAGCAAACACATTCATTAAAATATAAGCTTTGACATAAAGTGTTGAATTATTAACTTACATTTCTACCTAATCCACAAGTAGGTAAATGCAGCCCATCATTAATGTCAAATTAGATCAGAGATCATTACCCCAATGCTCTGAAAAACAGAGCAATAAACTTCTGAAAACAAAACAATTGTACAAAACCTCCAACTGGTACCTACTCAAATCCTTGCAATGTCATGTTAACTTCATCATTAGAGAGCTCATTGCCTTTCCTGTGTCAAGGAAAGATAAACCAAGGAACTCCAAGTATGATCCCACAACTTCAAGACAAGCTTGCCTTGCTAAACCTGAAAAGCTCTGTTAGAGCTCTGTTAGAACAAGTGGGCATGTAACAGAAGCGGGATACTTTATCACTAATAAATGCATTAATGCTACAATACATGTGTATGTGTTAACACCTCAAGGATCAGTTGTTTGTTCTGAAGGGAGAGGACAGCAGAACAACACTGCTTGCCACTGCACTGAGAACACGTTACTGGAAGGAGCAGTTGATCAGACAAGCAAAAAATTAACAAAAGGCTGCATAAAAGCAACAGATGAACATCACACAACGGGAAAATGTCAGAATTTCTCAACACTTTCCTAAGACTTTAAACGACTTACCATTAAGTGAGGAGGCTTAATGACTGCAAGAGCCTTAGCCAGAGCTGAGGACATAGCAGTCAGTTGGTTTCTAATCTGCTCAGAAGGCATGCTTTGGAGCTGAGGGCCTAGTGGAGCATCTTCTCTAGTACAATAATTCAAATCTGAACCAAAGCTCAGTGTCCGGGTAGTGTGATCAAGGCGAACCTTTCCAAAAAAAAAAAAGGGGGAGAAGGAAATTATTGTATAATTTATTGAACAACTTCTCTGTTGCTCTGCCTATAACCAATAAGAGTCAACAAAAGCTATAAGCAGAAATTACTTTAAAAAAATGTATCTATACCATTCTATGAGAAATGCCAAATTAGTAGGAGAAATACAGAACCGTGAATAAAAGTTTGTTTTATTACTATGGTTTCTATAAAATAAAAACCCCAACTAACCCAAAAAATCACTAGAAGAGGCTGAACTTCCAATGATTCTATGAAATGAGCACTGCGAGACAAACCATTCTTGCCTCTTCCTCCACATTAGCAATACACAAAACAAGAACCCTAACTTTAGTGCAGGCAACTGCAACACATCTGAAATATTAACTCAAGCTGTGTGTTAACCTAAGTGAATTAACTCAAGTTTCATCTAAAAACCTAAATGGATAATTACTAAGCAATCTCAACCGAAAACTACTTGCACCTTGTTGTTCTTTCAACATGGACAACTTTACCAATAATGCAACCTTCAGACTCAGTGCACATCTCAGACATTGGTGTTTCATTTCAGTCACTTGGTGAGACACAAACCAACGTCAGCAACTGCTGGCTCTTCAGTCTTGTACAAATAATGCAGCACAGGCAGCAATTCACCTCCCTGTTTGTTAGACTTGCTTCAGGATATGCTGCACTAAATGACTGGGGATCACAGAGCAAGTTTCAGCAAATTTTATTTTCAACTTCTATTTCTACCGGACTTACATGAATGGCTGTTGACCTAAATCAAAAATACACACCAGAATGCAAATAATCTTCATTTCTTAACATATTGTCACACTCATTTTTTACTCTAGCTTATCTACATCTATCAGAATCAATTCCCTTCCTTGAGTTACGTGTCAACCAGTTCATTTGCATCCCCTGTAATTCTCATGAAACGATTCATCACTCCACTCAGGTCTTTGCTTACTTGTAGGTCACAATGCCTGGCTGCATCCACGATACAACGCTCCAGTGTGAAAGCATCAACAAAAGGAACCAGGGTACACAGACGAGCAAACTCAATGCTTTGATAAATCTGGGCCACCTGGATGTGAACAGAACCATCAGGCATTTTTCCTCAGTAAAAAGAAATCAGAAATAAAAGTTGTTGTACAGGCCTTAGAGGTAACTTACTCAATTGTCAACAATTGAATGTATAAGTATTAATGAAATTGCAAATACTCTTTCAGGATTTTATTTTTGTACAGTATTCAAACTTAACCCAAGATTAAATACGAATCCTGAATGACTGCTTTGTATGAAGGAGACTGGCAGCAATAACTACACACAGCTATGCTGCTAATTAGCCTTCAACTGTTTCTTTAGCACACCAGAAATAACACTGCTCTCACTTGTATTGAAAGCAGGTCAATGAAATGTGCATTTTATGAAACACCTAGGATACAAAAAAAACAACAAAAGAAATCAAAAACCAAAGCAAAATACCCCCCAGTCCTTACTGCAAACAGAAGTTTTAAGAAATTTGATAAGTAATGAAGAAAATCTAGGCACGTGATTACACACTGAACCCTACCATAAAGTTCAGCTGCTACAGCTGTACCTAAATGTACAAACTGAAGGTACAGGTTACATACTGGAAAAAAGTATCTCAAAATCATAACGGTCTTTTATTTGATGTGAAAAAAAATGACTTCAGCATGAAAGTTTCCAGTGTAATCTCCCTCCAACACATTTGCTCACTCATGCATACTTCACATTTTCTTTGCTCATACCTGCTGCAGAAGGCGAAGAATGGTATTGTTTTGCAGGTGAGGAACATACAGCTGCAGCTCAGGCTCCTTTTCAGCTTGGTCTTTCACCCAGTTGAGAACCTATCAAAAGTCTGAAAAGTTACTCTATCTGCGTTGACCTGTACAAACTTCACCATTAAAGTACAAAGCATTGTTTATATATATTTGTGATTTATAGCTCCTGAAACAACAGCACTTCTGTCCAGAGAGGGCACTGTTTTACTGAAGTGCATCTTTAGACAGAACACTTACTTATAGTGAACAGCTGACAGTTTTTGTATGAAGGCGACTGACAGTATTGGCAACATTTACCACACTGCTAATTTACCTTCAAGTTCTTTTTAGCACCTCAAATATCTTTGTTCCCACTATCAAAGAAAAAGAACATGATGTGCTTCATCAAACGCAAACTTTGCACTAACCTAATCAACAACTCTCAGATTATTCTGCCTCCCAAGACCCTGTATTTTAATAGCAAAAACAGTCACTGGTGTACCTTTCCACTTTGCACACCACCCACTGCCTGCACATCGACGTGTGCGCACACAGCGTTCTCACTGTGCATATTCAAACAAAATTAACTCACTGTCACCTCCACCAACAAAACCTTCCGACACATTCCCCAAACTCTGCATCTTTATGGCACCCTCTAAATAGCCCCAGAGACCTGAGTGGATTTTCATTCTGTTTCAATAACCTGGTGCACTACATATAGCAGATGTCATGAACACATCGTCACAATGGAACCTGACCAAATCAAGCCTGCTTTTGAAAAATCTGGCAACAGAAAGCTAGTTGATATTTACCACGAATCAATATTCACATAACAGACTATTAGTCAAGACCAGTCACCACACAGAGCTACAAAACTTACCTTGCTGACACGGGCACTTAACTTGAGCGGGTGAAAGTCTACTTCAAGCCAATTGTAAAGTTCTTTCACTTCTGGGACCACATATTGCACTACGTTGAACCTGACCTACAGTCAACAAAAAAAAGTCCAAAAAAATAAATACAATATTAACCAATAGTTACGCTTCAAGGCTTTCATATTCAGAAGTCAAACCAGCAACTCATGTGCATTTTAATACAGGAGGTTACTTGTTTCTCATTACAATATTCTTAACTGCAGTGACAGTAACTCTACATGACTTGAATATATTTGAAAATGGAAAAGCAGACATAAAACATGTAAACAAGGTAAACAGACTAGAGTACCATCATCAACATAGTAATTTCTAAGACACAAGGCCTAATACACTTGTAGGCCCACATCCAAATTAAAACCATCATTCTGTTCATTTTTAAATTTCTGAAGCCTAAAATTGTGGTTTTGAGGAAAACTACAGAGGTGTGGGAAGAATGAACTCAAATTGCAAAATGAACTTTGAATGTATGTTTTAGACATGCGTGTGAATTCACTACTGCAAGGAATTCATTCTCTGAAAATACCTATGACAAGGCTTAATTTGTTTAAGAGTATCTGGGGAGGTCTGAGGATGGATCAATCCAGCCTCCCTTCAAATTAAACACGTCAAAGTTTTCATAATCACTTAGATCCACATGATCTGCCATTTGATATACAACCTGTGATTATCTGAAATACATTTAAAAGATAATAACAAACAATTGGTTCAGTTAATTACACACCTCAGAGCAGGAAAAAAAAAGCCAGTTTTAGTTCACAACCCATTTCAGACCCCTCAGAGTTTCAAGATGATATTTGCTGCTTGGGTGACATAAAGGATAATATTGAATCTGACTCTTTATTGTACACAAGAATTCACTGTCACTGTCATTTCTAACCAGTCCTTGTGAATCTGCAGTTTGAACACTGCAGTTTGAACACTGTACCGTAAGTCACAGAATGAACTAAATTGCTGTCCCACAACTAGGCACAGTGCTCCAGAAAGACAACAGGACTCGATGTTATGAAGCTGCCCCCACTGAACACCACTGCCTACCATGTCATTGATGAGACTGGCACGTGTGGGTGGGGCCTGGAGCCCCAGCAGGGTTGCCAGACGCCGCTGCTTCTCCATGATGATGCCATCCATATCCAGGAGGCGAGCGATATCCGTCCTCTCCGGAGTTATAGGGATTGACAGAGTGGCCAAAAGGACTCGAGTAGACATCCTGTCGACAAAATAGAAGTGCAAGAGATGAACTGCAAGAGAACACTTACAAATTCCTGTTCATGTATGTGCCGGTTCAAGAGAGGAATGAGTAGCATTCACGAAGCAAAACCGCAAAAACACCATCAATAACGAAGATACCAACTGTGCCCTGAGAGGACAGAATGCAGTGTTTGTCAGGAACAAGAGGAAAGAGTTTTATGACTTGTGTTCATTACTTATATACCTGTGTGTGTGTATATATATATATATGTATATACACAAAAAAGTTACAAAGAAATTTAAGCTGCCTCCATAAATAATAAAACACTTTAAAACAATGAAACCAGCAGAAAGCAGCACTTTTAAAAACGTCTTTTAGCTGCAAATCCATCATAGTCATTTGAATGCATTTTTACCATGCAAGCCAGATGTAGTTTTTGATGTAACAAAACAAATGGCATTAAATACTTAAAATTCTGGTCTTAGTACCCAAGTGAACAGGAATGTAAGAATTTCCATCGAAGATTTATTACAACCAGATTGTGATTCTATAAAGGCCTGTACATGAACTTCAGAGGTAAATACAGTCAATGATTCTGCATGCCTCAAAAGTCTTGCCAGTTCATACCTATTACCAAAAAATTAAAGGCCCTTTGGCTATGCAGACTTTTATACATTAAGAAGTTTACATTCGTTATTGTGAAATCTTGTGAAGTAAATTCCACCACTCAGAAGAGAGAAAGGAAACAAAAACCCAGATGCTTATGACTTGCTTAGCTTCCCAGTCAGTACTAAGGTGATCCTGGTGTTCACAATACTTACACTATAGCTTCGTAAAACATCCTTCTTGCTCTAGATTTCTTTTGAGGCAATTAGTATTGGCCAATTTAGGCAAAGCTGCTCATAAGTCATGCCTGTCATCTGCTTCTTTTGGGGCACATTTTAGTTTATTTTTGAACCCAGGGGGTTAAAAATAGAACCTAAGATCACATTAAAGATCCTTCCCCACCTCTGCATCTCCTCTTGTGTGAGATTCTTTCGCATTTCTCTTGATAAGTGATAAAGTCGGTGAAGGGTGGATGCATGAAAAAGAGCATTTCCTGATTTCCAGAAGACAGTTGAAACCTTGTGATAGTAATTTGCCATCAGTTGTGGTTTGGGTGGTTTCTTAGACAGTGCAAATAGTCCATGAATATCTTCCACTGCTTTGAAAGCTTCCTAAAAAGAAATAAAAAATACACAACTTTGAGGAAGTTTTTGCCACACCCCAAAAAAGGGGAAAAATGGAAACTCATTAAAGGTTGTAAGACTATAAAATAGCCACTACTGAAAGCTGTGATCTTTAGTTTTGTCAGCTACATCAAATGAAATAATTCCTTCCTAATAAAGAAATCATTTAGACATACTGCAACTCCACTAACTATATACTCAGAATTTGATATTAAATGATTGAATTTGGTATTAAATGATTAGTTTGTGCCATATTTTGAAAACTTGTTTCTTTCAGATTTTCCAGCTACAAACCGAAGGGAGGAAAAAAATGAAATAACAAAAGTTCTAATACTTTACTATTATATCAATTCTATTTACTGGTTTTACCATTTTTCATGGGTTTTGTGATCAAAAATGGGTACAGTTTCCCTAAAAACACAAACTTGGAAATTCCTTACATGTAATTAGCTAAATATATAAAATGGAAGTAACACAACAGAGAATGTTCTTCAAATTTACAAACCCAAAAAATTACAATCTTGGCTTTTTAAGGAATCTGACATTAGAAATGTTGGCAGAGGTGAAGGTGTCATCATCGACTCATTTTCACAACTCAAAGTGACTTCAGCTACTTTACCATTTACCAATACCAGCAAAGCTTGGTCTGAAATGCTGTGTAGGAACATCAGACCAAGTATTCAATGTGCAAGTATGTTATGGGTTTAGCCAGGCAGGCCTAAATTTAAGCTTTACATTTCAGACTAGGCCTGAGACTGTCAGCTGACTTGAGCTGGGCTGAGCTAGCCAACAGCTGACTTCTTCTTGCCAATAGTATTCCATACCGTATTTCAACATCACCTCAAAACAGTAAGAGCCAGTATGAGAGTGGCTTGGTCAGTTCCTTCACAGCTGAGGTCCCAGGAAAACACACTGTGCTGTCCCAGGAGGGACCAGAGGCCCAGGCCCAGCACCAGCTCACCATCATGTTATCTTAGGGAAGTAAAATGTTTGTTCTTACTCTTTCTCTCTGCTTAAGTCTGTCTCTGGGGAACTGACTTCTCTAGAGTGATTTGTAGTTAGAATAGTGAGATTTGTGTTCGATGAGGAGTAAGAAGTTATTTCTCGTTCTTTCTAACTTGTGCGTGTGTTATATTGTGATTTACTCTTAATTTTCTCTTTTCTGTATAAATATATATAGTTCGTTTAAGCATAAAACTAGTTTGAGTTTCTAGGGTTTTTTTTTCCTTTCCTCCCTTTTCTCAGCAGGGGGAGAGTTTCTTTTGAGTTCTGTTTCTTTTCAGGTCTTTTTTAACTTTGCTAGGAAGAGTAGGGGAAGGAGGGGAAAGGCAGTTTGGGCTTAGCAGGGGGGCTGGGTTAAATCGAGACAAAGTGTCACCATGTTCTATATATTAAAACTCTACTCTCTGTCATCCTTTCTTTACCTTGCTGCATATACCATGACACATGAACTGTGTGGGACAGATTCAGGCACGGTGTGATGTGGGGAGCCCTGAGCGTACCTGCCACAGCTCCATGCTGATAGCACTGTCCAGCTGCACCAGCCTGGTCTCCAAGTGCATGGACTGGCTGTCGGGGTTGTTGAGGTTGATGGCGGTGCTTTGGTTGTGGTGGCGCTGGATCTGCCCCAGGTGCATGCGCAGGTTGTCGCAGAGCTTACGGAACTCGGCTTTGCGCGTGTACTGCAGGCAAAACTTAAAAGCTGCAAAAACAAATAATATAAATCAAAAGTGTACACTGATGGTGACTTCATGATCGTTCTAAATGGAATTCAAATATGTAAATCATTACACTTAAAGAATCTTCATTTGGAATCAAAAGATATATCAATCACGATACAATCTGTCACATATAATGAATAAGTGACAATGCAGAGCACTTTCATCTTGACCTCAGAGAATGAGAATGTTTCTACACAATTAAGCCTAATGAACAAAAGGGAACACTTAAGAGTCTCTTTAACAATGTTGTAATTTATGCACTAATTCCAGCTTTTACTTGAAACTAAGAGTAAATAAAATCCTGTGTATGGCATGAATTCAAGTTTGGGCTTTGTAAAATATGGCAAAAAATCTCTAGTCATCTGAATACAGTAAAGTTAAATGTAGCTTTCAAATAACTGCAAATGACAGTAAAAAAAATTCTCTTTGATCCCAGAGTGCCTCTCAGAAGCAGTTTTTGTTCTGCCACTGTCAGTCTAGAAATTCTAAAACACCTCTACCATAAACAGGCACAAAAGGAAGCCTTGGCACTGTAGCACAAAGGCTTAAATACACTACAGCACTTGGAACTTTTTATGTATAAATAGCTCTAAGCTCTGCTCCCAAAAAGTCCAGCTGCACATGCACCAGGACTCTGGACACTCCATCAGCTGGGTTGATGCAGGAGACAGGAGTAGTGAACTCTGTTTTTCCCTGTATTCCTCTCTCCCATTCTTTAACTCATCCCTCTCTCTCTTCCCTTCCACCCTACCCTTTTATCCAAAACCCACTGCCATGTGCTTACACTGGGAGATTAGGCACTAACATACCATGCCAAGTGTGTAATTTACTAATAAAACTTTTTAAGCTTTTGGGGACCCTCTGACTTTTGTCATTCCTTTTGACCATGAGGATCTGTGAATCTTGGATGTTCTCTTCCCCTTAAGAGTGGGACACCACATCATCCGACTCCAAGTTCCCACCTTTAGGACCTACCTTGCTGTGCAATGTCATGGTACAGGCGTTCCACTCGGGAATTATTTCGGAGAAGATCCAAACACTGTCTGTAGGATTCCCACAGAAATTTAACCCAGGGTGTCAAAAGCAGTCGGTCAGTACGATCCTGAGTGTCTTCTCCACTTACAGCACTCAAAAGAACACTATGGTCAGGGTAGGGGAGTAAGGAAAAAGAAAAATGAAAAGGGGGTTACTACTTACAATCCTCATTAATATTTCTTATCAAGTTCTAAAATGAGAGGGGAAAATTCTGAACAGCAAATTGCTGCTGAACAGTCTATTACTTATTTTCAAACTGATCCCTTAGACTGTTCCCTTTTCCTTTAAAGGATGTAGATAATTGTTCTTGCTTTTGAGTTTCAAAATTTGGCCCCTGCAAATACAACTGACATGTCCAAGCTCCAGAGGTAAAAGACATCAGGAACTTCTGTATCCTTCATGAGTAAGCCAAAAGAAAACTAACTCCAGGATTTTCATCTTCCCTCTTCTACCAGGGAGCTGTGCACTGGACCTCTCTTAGAGACAAGTATCACTGTCAACACAGACACTTTTGTACTTGCTCAGACCTCCTTTTTAGCCACCAGCAACGCTGCCAGAGCTCACTTCTTCTTGACATGACACACAAGTGCTGTGTGCCTTCCTTACTATCTGCAGACATCGACAACTAGAATACCTGCAGTATCAAATCCCTTAAAAATTCTGATATGAAAAAATGCTTAAATATGTCAAAAGCAAGATACGATAACCTTGCAGTTAGTGGCCATAACTTCATTTCCTCATCATAGAAATACAAGATTGATGAAAGGATTCCCAAGACAGAGACCAATTTAGTGCTTTGTCTCACATTATCCCTTTCTGCTGAACAGTCCACCCAGCAGGACAAACTTACAAAGAACCATCTTCCCTAAGACTTCATTTTTAAAATTCTTTTTTAAACTATGCTTCTAATATAAACTCTCAACTCGTGTAACTCTTTTCTACTACACCATTTCCAGTTCTAATTTGTTTCCTTGAGCACCAGTACTTTGTACACTATTAAACACCTCACCAGTGCCTTCTCCAACAGATCAAGTGGTGAATCCAGCAAAAAAGTATGAGAAGTCTAGAAAACAGGACCCCAAAAACACTAAAGAAACTGTGCTTGTTCAGATGAAGAAGTGTGATTGAAAACACACATTCTCTAGTCCTCAATCATAGAAAGCAGAACAAGGAAAGGAGCAGTCAGTCCATCTTCACTTTTTAACTATTAGTGGGATTTCTCTGTAACTTCAGAGGCACTGGAAATAATTCCTCTGTAACAATTTCAGGCACTGGAAATAATATGAATGGCACAGAAACAATCATTAAAGGCAGGTCTGTAACCTTTAATTTTTTTGCAACCAACTTTTACCATAAAGCTTTCCTGTTAACATGTAGGCCCACAGCCTTCCACTCTTTTGTGAGTATTATCTGACTACTGTAAAACTCTATTCTCACACAGGACAAATAATCTCTGCTTCAATAATTTCTTTCAGTTTTCTATCATCAGAAGATAAAACTTACATTTTTAGTTCCTGTGCAAAGATTTTAATTGAAAGAATTCCCACTAACTTCATTCTTGCTCACGCAATTATAAGGTAGCATTTTTCTTTTGTATGTACATACACAGCATGGTCAGAACAACTGGAGGTTATCACATAGAGGAATTACATTGGGCTAATACAATTAGCAGAATTTGTACACCAACTGGTAATGAGCAGCTTTCCATAATAAACTTTCCAATAGCCCTACAGATGCAGATCTGAGCAGACACAAGAGAGTGTTGACTCAACTCCCAGAATTGTTCCCACTGCACCTAAATTCTCTGTTCTTTACTACTTACTCTCTTTACTTTTCTTTACTCAGACTTACGATTTTGTTCAATAAAAAATTCTCACATTTTTCCCTTACCTTTAGAACCCCTAGAACACCACTAGTATTTAATTTGAAATCCACCACATTTATATCTGTTCTGTGAATGAAAATAAGGATACTTTCTGTGAACTGATACATTTTAAAGACAGGCAGCCTACCTTTCTGGAGTTTGAATGTTATCCAAGTCTTCTATGTCCAAAACCATCTGCTGGGATTCCTCCTTAGCTGCTTCTGTTTTTTCTTCAGCTAATTTTAAATAGGCTCGAACAACATCCTCCAGAGATTTGATGTTAACCTACACCAAAGGCAAAGAAATGGGAAGATGTTTCCACCCACAACAGGCAGCAAATATTCAAGATGTAAATGCTACAAACCCAAGAACATCTAAAAGGCAGATTAATTCTAACTCAAGACAAATCACTTAAATTGTATCAGCTGACAGATACCATGCTTGTTATAAATAAATAAATAAAATTAAAACCCAAAAGGCATACCTGCTGGCAAATATTCTTGTACTGGTACAGCCCTTCTTTTGCCAGGTGACTCTTGCGGAGATCCACACAGAGCTCCAGGTATTTCAGCATAATCGGCTCGTGGATTTTCTGCCATGTTCGGTGTTTCTTACTTTTCATGACATCATAGAGAACATCGAGGGCAGGCTGCTTTTTGCCAACCTCAAGAAATTCTGAAAGTAAAATCCCAGTCAGTAAAAGACTTGCACACCAGAAGATGCATTTTTTTTATGATTAACACTAGAAACTTTCAGAATTTACTTAACTCAGAATTTAATTAAGCCAAAGTTCATTGGTGGTTGCATTTCGCTGGCCATGCCACAAACCCTGGCAGACACAACTGCAGTGCCAGCCCTTCAGTGACATAACTGGCCAGCAAACACTGACCTCCCCACTCACATGGAAATTCGAGGACAGTGGAGATGTCTCTCCACCCATTCAGGCATGACTGGGCACTTCATACACATTAATAAAACAGACACATCCAGTTGTAAAGGTGTTCTCATCAAGGACAAGGAACACACACCAGGAGGCTCATGGGTACAGTGCCTCCCACTGGCATTGAACAAGATGCAAAACATGCTGTGAGTGTGACTGAAAGTCCTGCTCTCAGGTAAGGGAGGGAGGAAGGCAGGCAGAAGGGAAGGAAGGAAACAAGGCAGGCAGGCAGGACACAAGGAAACTTCACTCAGGAAAGTTTTGGGTTTGGGTTTTTTTTCTAAGTTACGCCAAAAGCTGCTGCAATTCAGTTGAAGGGTCAGCCACCTTTTAAATCAGCCTCACTGCTGAACCAGCAGCCCATTTACTCAACCCTGAGCAGCTGCTGTCGCTAACAGAGCTCTCAGCATCACAGCAACTCCCACCTCTGACATCCCACACATTCCCCTTAGCACAAAACCCAGCAAACCGCCCACGAGCAAACACTGAAGCAGAGACCCACACACAGACCCTACACTAAATGCAGGAGAAATGAACACTGAGAATGGGAAGCAAACAGGTTTAAAAGATAAGAGGAAGTCAAGTACAGCCAGTGGGAAACATGCTTATTCTTAAAGGCTGAGGGGTGGAGCCAGTACTGCCTATGAATCACTTTGGAAAGCACTACATTCCTGGAAATAATGGCAGGAACAGTTAAAGTAGGGGCCTGCTCAAGGTGCTCAGCCATCAGACAGAGCTTCCAAGTTTTGGAATCTCAAAATTGAAGTTAAACATGGCAAAAGATCTGGTTTGAAAGCAGCACTGTGGTTTTAATCTAAGGAACACAATCGCATGCATTCAGGGCTCAGTTAATGTAAATAATGAGCTCGCATAAGACGAGCAAGTTCCCTTCTACAAAAAGCACCCTGATACAGTTGAACATAATTAAGGCTTCTGTGTGACAGTATCCAGCAATACTGTTTTACTCACCGAGGGAATTTTAATAAAGCTATTCTCCATCCCATAATTCACACTGCTATTCTATCGCAGTGCTGCTTTTCAGGCAATTATTGCTCAGCTTTACATTTTATTTATGAAAACAATCTTGAAAGGCAAGTTTAATCTTGCAACAACGCCAGGGCACTCCAACCACAGCTCTCAGTGGTCGATAACCAACTGGACAAAGCACAAAATTAATTCATATTGTTTTGAAGCATTTAATTAACTCTGGCCAAGCAGGTTCTTACCAGTAAGTCAAATAATTAAGGCTCATTTAAGTGACACTTGAGTAAAAGCACAAAGTGAACCTGAAGAGTCAAATACAGCACACACCACCATGCATTGCAGAAAGAACTGTAAGTTATGGAAACTCAGATCTGTAAATACAAATTGTGAAGCTTGGCCTGTAAATGGCTGTCAGAGTTACATTCTTCTATTTTTTTTTCTTTTATACCACTTGAAATGCTAACAGGTACCCAAAACAGCAACTGAAGCTGAGCAGCCAAGAAGTAGCTGATACAGATCAAAAACTCACCTAAACCAAAATCCTGACTTAAGCTCAGTTTTCAGTCTGAGAAAACGTATGTCATTACAGGAGGTGACAAAGATATCGTTGTGTTTTACAGTATCTCTAATAGTGAGCAAGCTCAGTATCTGCAACAATAAAACACTACCCAAAGGTGATTACATCTGTGACTACAAAGCAACGCCAGATGTTCACAATAGCTGAGGGTTGGCCTTGACCTATATTTATCACTTATAAGAAAAAACTCCCTTTCTTACATATCTGTACATACTTAAAAATCATTCAAGCTCTTCATATTTCCAAACAAAACCTCTGCATGTTGAAGTCACTGAGAACATGAAGCATTAAGTGCTCCTAATGCTCACTCGAGCCTCACGTAAAACACACACACTGAAACTCTGGAAGCTGCACTGAATGTTCCAACCTGAAATGTCAGTTTAACATTAAACTGCTTCCTGCAACACACAATCTGCCTCAGGTACAACTTTCCACCCTTTATTATGCTTGGCCTTGATAACTTTGAGCTGCTGCAGTTTGCAAGACCTGACACTGCTTATCATGTTTTGTATTCAACCCACTGAAATTCAGGATTCCAGTGTCTGTCTGGAGAATATTCCATTCAGCTCCCACCCTTCAGTTCAACTCCAGTCCAGTTCATCAGAATTTAGCAGACTCTCAGCAGCACAAGAAATGTGGATTTAAATACCAGGAAAGCATCAATAAAATGTCAGATTTGAACAGTTTAACGTTGAAGTAACCAGAAACGTGACTTGTGTACCAGGTACAATTTACTACCCAACAATTCTGAAGTTTAATTGATGTTTATATATTATGGTACATGCATCTTTTCCAGTAAGAGGACTAATGCAACACAGCTTCATTCTTGGAAGTTGACTGAAGCTGATTTTATGTTTTATCTTTTTATCTTTGTGGGAAATATTTTAAAATAAATTTTAGATTAGAAATTTTGAGGACGTGCAGTTCTACTTAACATTTTCTTGTTAAAATACCAAGTACTTGAATTATGCACAGTCCCCAGACTACACAGCCTCTTCAGCTGTCATTTCAAGACCCCTACACCATCTGTAATTTGTGAGTGTTTAAGTGTCATCTCGTGATCAGTCCTGGGACAACGAAGGGTGTAAATGGTCTTGCTAAGGACTTAAAATAGGATAATATAAAAAATAGGGTACTATAAAAAACAGAAGTGTCAAAGCCATATGTTTGGCCTGAAATGAGCCAGCTGGTAAATACAGAATCATAGAATCGATTGGGTTGGAAAAGACCTCTGAGAAGTCCAACCCTTGGTCCAACTCCAGTCCCTTTACCAGATCATGGCACTCAGTGCCACAGCCAAGCTCACTTTAAAAACCCCCAGGGATGGGGAATCCACCCTCTCTCTGGGCAGCCCATTCCAATGTCTGAGCACTCTCTCTGCAAAGAATTTTTTTCTGCTTTCCAACTTCAATTTCCCCTGGCAGAGCTTGAGCCCGTGCCCCCTTGCCCTATTGCTGAGTGCCTGGGAGAAGAAGGGAAGTTCTAGCCAGATGGGGGTTGGTCTCTTCAAACAGAATAATACAAAAAATACGATACTATAAAAAAACAGAAGCGTCAAGCCATATATTTGGCTCGAAATGAGCCAGCTGGTAAATATAACCGGCCCAGCTTTTATGTGGCCGTCAGCAAGCGCAGGCTCCGGCGCAGGATTGTGCTCCAGCACCAGCAGCGAGAGCGCTGCCCACTGCCATCCTCCCCACCACAGTCACGCCAAGGACGGAGCCCACATGGGCAGAAGGCTGGGATGGCAGCGCGGTGCGGCCTTTCTCGTGGTTGTGCTCCGAGGCCCTGCGAGAAGGGGCAGCCTCTCGGCCCGGGGCGCTCCGGGAGGCGGAGCCGGGGTCGGGCCCGCTCCCCGCGCCCGCTGGGCCTTCCCCGCCGCCGCCACGCGGTGCGGCCGCGCCGGGCCCTGCGCTGGGCCTGCCCCCCCCC
>VWZD01008879.1:528047-555836 GCA_013396695.1 Sakesphorus luctuosus | reverse complement strand
CAGCCCCGCCTGTTGCAGCCCAAGCTCGGCTCGGGTGTCTCGTGTTCGCGCTACGGAATCAGAAATAGGGGAAAAAACATATATAAGCTTGTTCTTCAAAATCTTGCTCTCACTGAATGTATGTTCAAACTCGCGGTGCTTCTCTGACCTCCCAAGGCAGGTTAAGAGTGGATATTTATTAATATTTAATAACAAAGCCCGTAGCAGAAGTGCTGCCCCAAGGGCATACACTGTAGTGGCAGAGCTGGATGTCTAGGGTCAGAGTAAGGTGGAATTTTAATCTGGTTCTAGGAAACAAACCTGATTAACCCATCGATTTACTTCCTTGCTGCTGTTTGGCATTCTCACAGTGAACATCTTTCCACCATAGAAAAAGACACCAACGGAGATGCTTTGTGGGTTTGGTGTTATCCATCTGTAACAGCTGAACTGAGGACTCTGTTGATGCGAAAGTGCTGCCTTACGGATGAAAACAAAGTGCTTCATACGTTTGTATTTGGCCAGTATAAAAGGTCTTGGTTCTACATCACGACTGTGGAAGTTCAAGATTCTCCAGCCTTGAAAAAGGTAGGACTTGGTGGGGTCTTTCAGTAGAATTCAGGGGAGGTTTCTGCAGAGCCTCCTCTGCAGGTTAAACAGTGTTTTGCCAGCGAGGGAAATATGAGGAAGAGAAGGTGTTCAAGGTGGTGTGTGCTCGCAGATGCAGCTCTTATCCAGGTGTCCAACCAGCCACAGTTTCATTTTTTCCTAAGGCATGTGTTGGATGGAACTGCAGAGTGAGTGAGATACTCATTAGCCAGTTTAGATTCTTCCTGTTAACCTGGAAATGCTACCACATACCATTATTTCTAGTTAATTTGTATTTCGTTTTCAGCAATTTGTTTCTCTCTGCAAAGTTTGTTTCAGTGTCCAAAGTCTTGCTCGTATAGAACTTGATGCTTTCTTTTCCCCCAAGAGTTATATCGGTACCTTTTTTCCCCACTGCATTGATCACTAGAGGACAGCAAATATGCTGGTATTTTCTATCTTTTCCCTGTTACGAAAATCATTAAACTGTTAAGTTTATTCAGTTGATCAATTTTCATATTTTGTGCTATGTTGTTAAATAGAAAGATAATGTGGTGATTTTATATGCTCACAGCAGAATATTTCTTGCTTTTCCTCGCTCCAAGCTTACCTCTTCTATGAACCTTAAAGGTGTACAAAAAGCAAAATAAAATAAAAGAAGTGTCCTAATGCTGTCTCCAACAGTGGCAGGGGGAGATGCTATTTGTGGAGGACATGTGAGCCTGGTCCTTGTCTGAAGACTTTGTCTCATATTGTCCCAGCCCACAATCATTGGATTAAGGAAGTTAAAGAGTAGTTCTGTTTTTGGCCCTGCTATCTCTGTATTTTTTCCAGTCCCTTTCTAAATATGTTGATGCTGTCTGCCTCCACAGCAACAAATTCTGGAATGTCCCTACCTGCTATGGAAAACAAAAAATGCCTTTCTCTTTCTTGGAATAATCTCATGAAATTAGAGGAAAGCATCTCTTGTAATGTAGATTAAGCAAAAGGTAGTCTGCACTAGAGCTGAGTCACATCAGAAATCCATTATTCAGCCATCCCTGCACTCAGGAACTTGCAGCTGCTGCTGCTCCTCACTTTTTATTGAAATGCCTTGTCAGTACTGCAGTAAGTTCAATAATGTGACAAAGACTGTTCAGGGTGGGTCATGAACTAAGCTCTGTGTGTTTCTGTGCCTGTCACACACAGGTGACCCACTTCTCCATTGTCCTGATGGCCAAAGACTTCAATCCAGAGAAATATGCTGCCTTCACGAGGATACTCTGCAGGTCTGTGTAGAAACTGGTTTGAGGGCCTGCTGTGTACAGGCTCAGATCTTACCAAAGCAAAAGGTTACATTTCATTGTGTTAAACTCACTGTGTCAAATTAATTTGCATTTATTCTAATGATCTGTTGGAAACTCAGTCCTACAAATGGAATCAGATCATATAAACCCTTGATTTGAGCTTGTCTAGTATTCCTGTAATAGGTGTTGGATGAATGTCAGATGTCTGTNGATGCTCAGTGCCGGGGGGATGATCAGTGAGGGCCATGGGGCTGGTCAGGGCCGGGGGGATGATCAGTGAGGGCCATGGGGCTGGTCAGGGCCGGGGGGATGATCAGTGAGGGCCGTGGGACCGATCAGTGAGGGCCGTGGGGCCGATCAGGGCCGGTCCACGGCGGCTCCGGGTCCCGCCGAGNACCTGATTAACCCATCGATTTACTTCCTTGCTGCTGTTTGGCATTCTCACAGTGAACATCTTTCCACCATAGAAAAAGACACCAACGGAGATGCTTTGTGGGTTTGGTGTTATCCATCTGTAACAGCTGAACTGAGGACTCTGTTGATGCGAAAGTGCTGCCTTACGGATGAAAACAAAGTGCTTCATACGTTTGTATTTGGCCAGTATAAAAGGTCTTGGTTCTACATCACGACTGTGGAAGTTCAAGATTCTCCAGCCTTGAAAAAGGTAGGACTTGGTGGGGTCTTTCAGTAGAATTCAGGGGAGGTTTCTGCAGAGCCTCCTCTGCAGGTTAAACAGTGTTTTGCCATCGAGGGAAATATGAGGAAGAGAAAGGGTTCAAGGTGGTGTGTGCTCACAGATGCAGCTCTTATCCAGGTGTCCAACCAGCCACAGTTTCATTTTTTCCTAAGGCATGTGTTGGATGGAACTGCAGAGTGAGTGAGATACTCATTAGCCAGTTTAGATTCTTCCTATTAACCTGGAAATGCTACCACATACCATTATTTCTAGTTAATTTGTATTTCGTTTTCAGCAATTTGTTTCTCTCTGCAAAGTTTGTTTCATAGTGTCCTAAGTCTTGCTCCTCTAGAACTTGATACTTTCTTTTCCCCCAAGAGTTGTATCAGTACCTTTTTTCCTACTGCATTGATTACTAGAAGACAGCAAATATGCTGGTATTTTCTATCTTTTCCCTGTTACGAAAATCATTAAACTGTTAAGTTTATTCAGTTGATCAATTTTCATATTTTGTGCTATGTTGTTAAATAGAAAGATAATGTGGTGATTTTATATGCTCACAGCAGAATATTTCTTGCTTTTCCTCGCTCCAAGCTTACCTCTTCTATGAACCTTAAAGGTGTACAAAAAGCAAAATAAAATAAAAGAAGTGTCCTAATGCTGTCTCCAACAGTGGCAGGGGGAGATGCTATTTGTGGAGGACATGTGAGCCTGGTCCTTGTCTGAAGACTTTGTCTCATACTGTCCCAGCCCACAATCATTGGATTAAGGAAGTTAAAGAGTAGTTCTGTTTTTGGCCCTGCTATCTCTGTATTTTTTCCAGTCCCTTTCTAAATATGTTGATGCTGTCTGCCTCCACAGCAACAAATTCTGGAATGTCCCTACCTGCTATGGAAAACAAAAAATGCCTTTCTCTTTCTTGGAATAATCTCATGAAATTAGAGGAAAGCATCTCTTGTAATGTAGATTAAGCAAAAGGTAGTCTGCACTAGAGCTGAGTCACATCAGAAATCCATTATTCAGCCATCCCTGCACTCAGGAACTTGCAGCTGCTGCTGCTCCTCACTTTTTATTGAAATGCCTTGTCAGTACTGCAGTAAGTTCAATAATGTGACAAAGACTGTTCAGGGTGGGTCATGAACTAAGCTCTGTGTGTTTCTGTGCCTGTCACACACAGGTGACCCACTTCTCCATTGTCCTGATGGCCAAAGACTTCAATCCAGAGAAATATGCTGCCTTCACGAGGATACTCTGCAGGTCTGTGTAGAAACTGGTTTGAGGGCCTGCTGTGTACAGGCTCAGATCTTACCAAAGCAAAAGGTTACATTTCATTGTGTTAAACTCACTGTGTCAAATTAATTTGCATTTATTCTAATGATCTGTTGGAAACTCAGTCCTACAAATGGAATCAGATCATATAAACCCTTGATTTGAGCTTGTCTAGTATTCCTGTAATAGGTGTTGGATGAATGTCAGATGTCTGTTGGGTTTTAATATGTGTCTTCTCCAGACACACATTGCCACCTGCACACTCATTTTCTCCAAAAGCATATTTTTAAAAGTGTAAATATTTGGGAAGAGGTCAATGCAGGGCTCAAAGGTCACTGTGTGTATGGTGAACAACTTGCATCCCTCCACAGCATCTCTGCTATAGATGCTTCCTGCAGCTCCTCTGAGCTAAGCACAACCCCTGGGGATGCTTTTGCTTTTCCTCTGGGAAATGAGAGCCCTTTGTCTTGCCCCTCTTCCACCCAGAGTGCCACCTTCTCCTTCACTTGTCCTGTTTACTCACTTTCCTCTGCTTCTCCATTCTTACTCTCTGCTTCTTTCTTTGCTTTTGCTTCAGTTTCCATATTGGTCCAGTCTCAGTTCTTGATACCAAGAGTATTCCCTGAGATGTTGTAGTTAATTGGATGCAATTGTGAGGTGTTTGTATACTTGGGACTTATATAGAGTGTAGACTTGGGAATGCCTGCAGGCATTATCAGTTCTGCAGGATATTGAAAAACTGAGATGGTTCTTTTTTGGTGATACATGAACTATTGAGATCTGCTGTGGATTGCTTTAATGCTGATTTATCAGCTAACACTTCCTTTCAGATCCAGAATGGGTTATTCTACACCTGATAATCATTGAGTGTCAGGTGTGATGTAGCTTTGTGCTATAGCTAACATGGAAAATGGGTAGCTGACGGTTTCAGTGCTATTCCTGAAGTCCCTTAACCTGTAAAATAGGTTACAGTGTCTCACTGCTACCTGGAAGACAGTTAAAAGTGGATGGGTTCTGTTGATGTGTGGTTCTTTCATGTTGTTTTGGGTTCTTAATGAGTATCAAGGACATACTTGTATTTTTCTTTCCTCATTTAACAAAGAATGTCAGAAGATACTCAAGATAAAAACTGGAAAACTAACTAGTCAAATGGTCTGATATAATAACAGGAAGTACTGTGGAAGTTGCTTTTTCATAAGGCAAGTACCTTTCAATTCTGCAAAGAATCCTTAGTCTGGAACATGCCTACACCTTTGTGGTGCTTTTCTCTCTTAGCCAGTGTTGGTTCTTTCATAAAATAGGAAACTGAAACAAGGATACAAGGTAGTTTTATATCCTGAAAGACAGACATGTGTTTGTGTGCATGTTGGAAGGCTTCTAGTTTAGTATTTAGAGCCTCAACCAGGTGTCCAAAATAAGAATTCTTGCCAATAATATTGCTGTTTGTGATACTGATTTTTAATTTTTTATCTTTCATATGTCTACTGGTACTGTTTGCAGTTAAAATACCAGACTCTCTTCTTTTCACACAGAATCTACTTGAAGCATGGAAGTCCAGTTAAAATGATGGAGAGTTACATTGCAGTCCTTACAAAAGGAATCTGCCAAAGTGAAGAAAATGGATCTTTCCTCAGCAAGGATTTTGATGCTCGGAAGGCTTACCTTGCTGGTTCCATCAAAGGTTAATTACTGCCAGGAGTCTCCGTTTGGTTTTTTTTCCTACAATATGAAGTGCAACCTAATTTTCACGTGTGCTTCAAGTAACAGTGCTATCCTGTGCTGTTATTATTTATCTTCCTAAAAAAAAATTATTATACCAGCATGTGTATCTTCTGTAAAGTTGTTTCCCTCTCTTTTCTAGATATAGTGTCTCAGTTTGGAATGGAAACAGTTATCTTATATACAGCACTGATGTTAAAGAAGAGAATTGTAGTGTACCATCCTAGAATAGAAGCTATCCAGGAGTTTACCAGGTCAGTTCCTTCCTTCCCACTCATCCCCAGAAGTCCAACAAATTTTGAACCTTCACTGAGACACTATATTAAGGAAGAGATAATTACATTAAGAATGAGAGAATATTTTAAGGAAGAAAATCTTTTTGAATCTGTTCATTGAAATTCTGCTAAGACCCTGTTAAAGCTTTTGCTGTATGTTCCTCAACTCAGAGAAATTTAGCAGTGGAATAATCAATAAATTCTGCCTGTACTGACAGCAGAAATCCCTGTAGTTCATATATATGCACCCCAAATGAGACCTTGTCACAATTGTTCCTTCTCATGGTATGCATTTCACCCTGTGAAACTTCAGTTAGCATAAGTAAAAGTCTACCATGTCTCAAGTTCCACTCTGATCTCCCTAGGACTTTGCCTGCTTTAGTGTGGCATCGACAAGACTGGTCAATTCTTCATTCATATGTGCATCTAAATGAGGAGGAAGTGGAAGCCTTAAAAGCCTGCACAGGTACTGATAATTTATTAATCAAAAATATAAAAAAAATTATATTCCACTTTCTCTTGCTGCAAGGTCTTGCACTAGTGCACTTTGGAGGAAAAAAATTGTTACTTTGCTATTAATGCTATTGTTCAAAGTTAAACAGCATCATTTTCTTTTGAAAAGACAGATCAACTAAAGAAGGGTGTGGGAAGATAACTAGTTAATCTGGTGGGTTTGGGTGGGTGCACATCAGTCTATCCCTAATCACTGATGCAAAGCAGCCTTGAGACTTTTTTGATGTTGTGATCTGAGGGATTGAGTCTTCCTGTTGTAAAGGAGCAGCTCACTTTAGATAAACTACGTTTTTTCCAACTCCTACAGATCACTAGTAACTGAATCTTCTTTTTTTTGAGTTCTTGACTCTGAAGTTGCAGATTTTTACTTTGATGCCAGTGAGGTCTCTGGCTCCTGAGCACAGGTAGACTTGACTGGCTCCTTAGGAGTTTGGTCTGTGACACACTGCTCTGTGTGTGTAGAGTTTAATGCATAATCCAGGAAGAGGCCCTTGGTTTATGCAAAGTTCAGCATGACACATCACGTGGCCATTGAGGCTCCTCTATGCAGAATAATGAGCAAGGACACCACTCATCTCCAACGTTTCTACTATGTGCTTTTTTCAGCTCACTAAACATCTTCCATGGAGAAAAACTGCTCTAAGTTTGCTCACCTAGTGTGCTATAAATCTGCTGGGTTTATTCCTCTGTTCCAATTTAATCCTGACTTTGTGTTGAAGGGCTCCAGAGCAGAGATTTCTTTTTTTAATGAGAAAGTTCAGTGGCTTATTCATTTGCAAAAAAGTAATTTTAGTAGCAAAATTAGGAAGAGAGTTTAAAATTCCAAATTGATAACCTTACGCTGTTGCATGTAGTGTCAATGGTTCATTCATGTTCAAGGCAATTTTAGGAGTGGATTTTTAAGCTCCTTGGAAATAAAGCATCTGCTGAACATGTTTGTTGAATGACTGATACTATCAAGAGTGCAACCTCCTGGGTCCAATGAGTATTGTGTCAAATACAGACACAACAGACTTTAGGACTGGTTTTCCACAATATCTTGGTTTTGATTTGATTTTTTTTGTGATGAAGATCCTAATCTTGCTAAATTCTGCTCTCCAGGTTACATTGCTGGATTTACAGATTCTGAAGTGAACAGTAGACCAGATCTCTATGATGTGTATGTGAATTTGGCAGACAGTGAGATTACTGTTTCCCCTGCAGTGAAAGGTTGGTTGCTGTTTATATTTTGGATTTAAAACCCATGAGTTTATAATAATAGCTGAACATCACTGTAGGTCAAGCCATCTTGATCCTTCTCCATTCAGGTTCTGAAAAGTTGAATATGTAAGTGTCTGTCTTTTAGTTTTATTGTAATCCTGGAAGGCTGGTGCAAGTTGGAATTTGGAAAGACTGCTTTGTCTTCCAACAAGTGCACAGTTGAGATTTCATAACATCCATGTTAGACAGTTACATGGAAGAGACTTTCAGCTGAATGCAGATACAGCACATGAGTCTCTAGAAAAACTGCACCAGATACCTGGAGATTGGGGACTGTTTGAAAGAAAAGCTTCCACGTTGCTTGTCATCTTGCTGCTCCTTGTCATCTGCTTAGGGCCACCCCAGAGGTGATGGCAGAGCTGTTGGTATGCCAGGTTACTGCCTTTACCAGTAGATCTTAAATGGCAGTCATGAAAAGCCTCCATAATTTGGCTGGTTATTCATACACTTTTCTAGATGTCACAGGAAAGGTGATTTTATGCGAAAATGTGGGTGTTTTTTTCTTTCTTACACAGAGGCAATGACAATGGGAAAACTTCACAAAGAAATTGGACAGCTAATTGTTCAGTCTGCAGAAGATCCAGATAAATCAGACAGCCAAGTCATTAAGGTTACTATTTTATTTTTCTCACTAACTTACTTCTATTGCAAAATCCTGGCAGAAAGAGGGAGCAGAAGAAAGATTGTCCCTGGGAATCAGTCTCTTCTACCCTCTGCCTTTTTACAAATGAGAATTTTTTTCCATCATACAGATTTTAAAGGATAACTTACTTGGTTTGTATTATCTCTTGGGTGACTACATTGCTGAAGAAACTTCACAAATTCTATCAATTTTAAGATTGGTTTCCCAGTTCTATTCCACAAGGCATGGATTTTCTCGATGCTTTGTCAATGGTATTGTCAATACCTTCAAGAAGTTCTGCTGAGTTAGTGGCTTCTCAGCTATAAAGCCTGATTTTTATCATGATGGCTTTTTTCACTTCCTCTCCTATCTAATACATTATTAGATGTTTCACAACTGAGTGACTTAGTCACAGAGCTCAGTAAGGCCAGGAGAGGAGCCTGTGGAGTGGCTGTGCTCCCTTTATCCAACATCACACAAGAGCAAGCTGAAGAACTGGAGCAAGTTTGCCTGAGAATAAATGGGGTTTTTAGTTTAAACCAGCTATTTATCATTATGCCTTTTTTTTGCTGTATTGATTATTTTTTTAATAACCATGTGTGAAAACATTATAATATCTAGTACTATATTCATCATTGCTTGTTTTTCTGTTCCTCAAGGACATTTCTCTGAAGACAAAAGAAATCTTGGCTATTTTAGCCTCACTGACTGAAGTTTCTGATGGCAATGAAAAACCAACGCTTAACTCTGAGGCCCTGAAACAAAAGCGGTTTCCACCAGCCACAGAAAACTTTCTTTTTCATTTAGCTGCTGCTGAACAAATGCTCAAAATCTGATTGTGATGCACTGCAGTGTTATGGACCAATTCAGAAATAGTGTCTCTGCCATACAGATAGATATACCTGGTATTTTATATGGAAAAATTAAAGGTATAACAGTGAATGTCATAGTTACCATGATGCAATGCAGAATATTGGAGCTTGACTGGGAACAGATGGAGACATTTTTGGGAACATTCCTAGCGTTGTTACCCTTCCCCAACTCTGTACATATGTCTCCTGTATTTCATACCACAACATGAGTGTATATACAAGTAGCATGGGCAAATGTGGCTGGGCCAGACATTACGACAGTGGCTGTTTGTCCTGCATGTTCCAGATGTTGGACAGCTTTGACTTGTCTTCCTGGGGTCTGGAACACGCTGCAGCACATGTGCTGTGAAACCAGCACAGCTTGGATGTGTTAATCTCTGCACAGGGATATACTAAACATGCAGCTGGTCTGAGTGCTCCTTCTGGGCTTCCAGGTGTGCCAGCCTGTCAGGTGCTGCTCTTGCTCTGGACTGCCTGGTACCTGGAAATCCCAAATAAATGGACAAGTTCTCTTCTTTCTACTTGAAAGTGTCTAGGTGTGAAAAAAGGATGTCTGGGAAGATCTGATGTAGTAGCCTTAGTACGTAAAGAAAGGGGTATTTTGAAGCCCCAGTGCAAGTTGAGCACTAGTTTTCAACTCTTGCCTTAGAGGTTTTCCCCCCTTTCATTCTGTCCCACACAGGGGCACGAGTACAGGATTATTTGTTTAAAATGGGGCTTCCTAGGGGGGTCAGGGACAAGTTCTGCTTTACAGCTGGAGTCACTTAAGAAGTTGTTGGGGTTCTCAGCTGAGAAGAGACCTTGTCATTCATTCCTGATCCACGTGACAGGAAATCAGATGAGTTAAGGCCTTATGGACCAGGATGGTTCAAACAGCCAAGTACCACAGGCAGAGCAGCAGCTTCTTAAACTACTGGAACTGTAACACAGGTACTGTCTGATGGTGCTCTGTGTAAACTAAATAGAGATGGAAACTTTTGAAGTAGTAGTAAAAACTGGGAAAGAGTTTAGAGAAAATTAAAATTTGCCTACTTGTTCGGTTGCACAGCCATAACTCAAAGAGATTTCTTTTTTTCTTTTTCACTGAGCAGCCTGAAACTAATTGTTTTGTAATCTTCTGAGAAGAATTTAGAGTCTTTGTAGGGAAATGCTCTGAGCCAAACAATCTGTATTTGTTCAGAAATGTCCACAACAAATCAGTCAACTCTGCAGTAGCACTTTGTTATGAGAAAAAAATAACCTTTTTCCTGGCCTTTGTACAAATAGACTGTAGCATGTGGTTTTACATAGAGATTTTATACTTATGATTAAACCTTTAGTAACAAATATTTATATTGTTAAGTATTTGAATGTTTGCTATTCTGAAACTGATAAAGTTCTTCAATAACTACAAGCAATAGTGGTTGGAAAAAAGGTTGTCCTTTTGCTATGTATCATATGTTAAGGAAATCTGTTTTACAATGTGATTGAGGAATGTGGCATCTGTGCATAAAATGGATAGTTATTACAGTTAGGAAATGAAAGTGCTTCAGAACAATTCCCTGTTTTCGGGGGTGTAAAATTCTACTTTAAACACTTAGTCTGAAGTTTAAATTCTGAACACAGCAGCATGTACTTTTTTTTAACTCTGAGAAAAATATTTCAACTGCCTTTGTTTACCTGTAAGTGCTCTACAGCTTTTTCCCCCCTCCTTTGCCCATTAATGTTTTTTGTTAATGATTCTCTAATACTGCTGCTTGTTTTGGGACATTTAAAACAGTCAGAATAGCAGAACTGCGAAACTATGCCAAAAATTCCATTCAGGACCTACCTTAAAGTCCACTAAAACTGAAGTCTTTTACCAAGAAAACCCTGGATCTGTTTCACCCACCTGTCTTAACACCACAGTGTAACTGAGAAGAAATTCTCATAATTTCTGATTAACAAAAAGCCTTAAGGTGTATCTAGAGACAACCACAAAAAGCAGAGAAGCTCAGTTGCAAACTAAACATGGAATGCCTGTTTTGCTTTCTGTTTTGGAAACACTTAAGTTGAAAATCCTTGTGTTGTATTAGATCTTCTGTTCTGACGTTTGTGCGACACAGGTGAAACACCATTTTGCATTCAAGGAACTGGATTCATAGCATGCTTCTGCCTATTAAAAAAATCCTGAACAGTCTACCCTTTAATTTATGTAGATTTATTCTTGAATAGTTGTGACCATGGAGTCACGAGCCTTAGCTCTCAGTTTTGCAATACTGGGATTGAGCTGCAGCTTGGTGTTTAGGTTGGAAATGTACTGCAACATGTTCAAACACTTCTGTCATCTGCTGACTTTATTGTCAGCACTGCACAAGATGTATTTCCCTCTCTCATCTTCAGTGCTTTCAAAGGATTGTCCTAATGTTCTTGCATTTTCTTAATGACATTTTGCACTGTTTATTCTAAAAATGGTTTAAAATAAAAGAGAAAAATCTGCAAGGTCAGGACAGGGATGAGTTTCAGCTTATTTCTCACTTCCCTTTCCCTAGGCTGAGTATAAGCAGACTGTGCATGCAGTTGCTGGGTTTGCAGTCAGATGACATCATTTCTTCCTCCTAGAAGCAAAGACCCTGTAAAATGATATTTTTATTCACACCTTCTCATCTTATTGCCTTTCTGTTCTTGGATAAATATAAAATGGTGAATGGTTCCTGTGGTATAACATCTTCACTATGTTGGCAGAAATTGCTCTGTTCCCTACCCACCTTCCAGAGGCTTGCAAAGGGGAGCAGGATCAACACTCAGTCCCTTCAGTGAGACTTGGCTGAGTAAATTGGGTTACTTGCTTTAATGCTTTCATCCCTGGGGTTTTAGTCCTTGGTATGAGCTGCCCTGCCATTTGCCTACAGGCAAGTGTGGGGGAGAATGTTCTGATTGAGAGTAATATTGTGCTTTGTAACCTGGAAAATCTTGACACAGGACATCTGGCAGCATCCATCTTAAAAGTTCTGGCTGCTTCTGCTTTTAACCTCTGACTGCCACCAAAATGGCTACTGAGGATTTGTTCTTAGTGTGTTGTGAGGTGTCAATTGAAGCAGCGACATGTCTAGATAAAATCAAGCCATAAAGCTCAGTGTAGGAATGTCACAGCTGCCTCACACTGCCATACTCCCTTCCCCATGGTATAAGGAAGCAGTACACCCTTCCCTAGGCAGCTGTCTGGCTGGAGTCTGAGTCAGAGGGATCTTTGGTGAGGTGAGGTCATCCTTTGATGTGAGACTCGGGGAGGAGACGCCAAAGACTGAGCAACAGCTCCTTCCCAGTGACACTGCAGTGCGTGACATGGTGCTTGCTGTCTGATGCAGAAGGAGCTGAAGTGCAGGGCTCTCTCCGTGCCTGCATCCTTCCTTCTTCCACTCCATGGCCTGTGTGGAAAAGTAGCATGGCTGTGTTACAGGCCTGGGGGTAAAATGGACACAGCTCCAGCTGGGAAAGGCTTTGATCTCAGTATTTCTTAATATGGGAGTGGTTGATTTGTTTTTTTTTAAGCTACATTAAAGGGACCTGGAAGCCTCATTGTATATTCCTAAATTTCAAGAAGACAAGCTGAGTGGGTGGGGCAAAGATAGCACATTATGCATATTGAGAGACTTAGAGTTTTCCTTGAAGCCAAAAGCTTCCATCTGTTGTCATTCACCACACCTTAAACTGGTTCCACCACAAATGCAGTCACTTAACATAAGGGTCAACACTAAGGCAGGAGACAGACCTGCCCTGGGCTGGTATGTTGTTAATCTGTTCCAGGTTACAAAGGGAAAGGTTTCCTGTAGTTGCTGACTCTCCTCTCAGGTCCCTCAAACATGACGCTTTGCTGCTTGTCCCACTCTTACTCCCCTCACTTGTACCTCTGGACTACCAGGCAGTTCTAGTCTCAGCGACTTCAGTTCAAGACTGAGAATGCCAGGGCCTTTTTAGCAATGTGTTTTTCCTGGCCTGATTCGGAAACCAGCTGAATCACCCAGGCTGACAATTTAAATGGTAGGCACTTGCCCTCCTCTTCTGGAAAATTCTGGTTAGGGCAATAGAAACATTTATGAGAATGGAGGAAAGAGATACTTAATATTCCTGAGGGAGCTGTGTTTAATATGGCAAATTCCAATTCAAGTATTCAGTAAGAAGCCGGTACAGTTTGAGAATGGGCAGCTGTAATAACAGACACTGTTACCAGTCCTATTCCAGAAGCCTTACTCACGGAGTTGTAATGACATCAATTTGCTTAAAACATCCAAGTGTGGTGCCAGTGGATTTATAGCTTGTCTAGTTACCATGACAATTCAAAGTTCACCAATATATTACCTTCTATTTGTTGGCTTTGCTCTAGTGTTACATTTTGGTTTTTCTTCTTGTTCCCACTGTGGTTCATGTAACTAGCATTTACTTTAGCCAATCTTAGATTATGTTTAGAAAAGAAGTGGAGAGAGGTGCTAGTGCTAATTAATGTTTACTGAGAGTGGAATTAGACCCCATCTGCATTTCCCTCCACTGTTAAGAGTCTTGGAAGGAGACAAAACACTGCACTGGGAGAGTCAGGCTGAGGCATAAGCCTGTTCCACCTGAGCCTGTGGTAACTAAAGAGCAGGGCAAGCCCCCCCCTCAGTGTCCCCCCAGCTCAGGAGAGCCAAGGCTGATGTGATCTGGCCATCTTGTGCCTCCTTTTGGCTGCTGTCAGAGATAGAAACATGGTATGGTTTGGGTTGGGAGGGACCTTAAAGATATCTAGTTCCAACCCCCTGCCCCAGGCAGGTGACATTTGGCTCAGCAGACCCTGTGGTCTGACACAGTGACCCTGATGGGATTTACTGAAGAACACAACCCACAGAGGAAAGGCTAAGTGAGCCCTGTGGACTTCAGTAAGTGGAAATAATCCTTTACCTTTAAAAATGTACTACAGTCCTCCACTGGAGTAGCACAAACTCTTTGACCCTCTTAGGTTTGGCAACTTACAGGCAGTATCCATATGGTCTTCCTAGAACAGCCTTACACCATGCTGCTCCCCTCAAGTACCAGGTCCTTGGGATGTGCTGTTGCTCCCCTGTGCTCTTCCCTTGCAGCAAGTTGTTAGAGGAAGGCTCAAAAAAGGCAGAACTCACACAAGAAACTAAACCCCCAACTTCCTGCTTTTGTTCAGTGCCAAAAGCACAGCAGGAATCCTTTTCCTGCAACAGACCAGCCCTGCTATTTTTCCTTATTTTACTCTATGCTGCTGTCTTCCTGTAGGATAGATTGGATTGGGAAGCCATTGGTTCCTCATACTGTGGAAAGAACTCTCATACTCCAGCAACAGGAGAGCAGTGACCCATGTATTGCACTGTAAGGCAGTGCAATAAATTATGGCAGGGTTTAGAGGCTGCACTCGGATAATCACTTTCACAGAAAAAATTTTACATTATTTAGTGCATCTCCATCCTTGTCATGCAGAGCTGTGGCAGCACCTCACCTAAGGATAGGCAGGGGTCGGAGAAGAAATGGCTCAAAGATCACTGCAGGGTCTCCTGCCACACTTATGGAGCTTCTTTCCACCTTGTTCCTTCAGGAGAAGGTATGACAGATTTTGTGGCACATCAGCAAACCACTTCTCCATGTGGTATTTACCCTGTTTTTACATCTGGTAATTGGAAGCTCTTTCTGCAGCTCTTCCCAGACAGCTGTGGGCCCCTGAATGGTTTTGTAGGATCAGCAAAACACACCACTTCACTGACCAACAGGGTAACCCTTATGCCACATATCAAAAGAGCTTTCTTTTGTTTGAATAAACACTGTCAACCTGCAAAAGTGGGAATTCCTTGTTGTCCACAAGGTCAGAAAGACACGGGATTTCCCAACAGCTTCAGTGTAAAAAAACCAAGTTGTTAAAGCTCAAGGGTCATCAGGCCTCACAACTCCTTCAAGGATGTCAAGAAAGCCAGGAATCTATTGCTAGTCAAGTTTGACACCCGTTTCCTGAATATTCTTAAACAACTAAATTTAGCCAATATTATATTGCTATCAGGGCTGCTTTGCCGTACGATCACTTTAAGGGCTGCCTCACTCATGTCTCATCCTTGAAATGAGTGTTGTTAAATACACTGGAACACACAGAGTGTTCTGAGAAGAACCAGCTTGACTTTACCCAAATCATACTGATATTAAAGCCTTCACCAGCTGTGTTCCTGGAAAGCAGAATATCAAAACCTGCAGCAGCAACAGACCAACCTCGTGTACTCAACAGTCTTTTAATTAAGAAATCACTCACCCGAGGAAGCACAGAACACAGGCTGTCACAAACACTGTGTTATAGTGCTTTCTGGTACAAATGCCACTTTTGGCATGTGTGTGTATCTGCCCCCAGGCTGGGGCTTGCAAAGTCCTGCTGCCAAGTCCTGCCTCTTCACAGGCCACACCACACCTGGTATGTACAGCACCACAGATTCACCATTCAGTCCCAAATGCCAAGGGAATTTGTTGTGCATTCGTAATTCACTGCAATCAGAGCACATGTTTATAAATCAAAGGCAATCCCTAAATCCCCCTGTTGTAGAAGAACTCTGTTTCTTCTGTAGATGACAGAATCTCCGGCTCAAGGTCCTCTCGCTTTATCTGCAATGTACAGAAAAAGGGAATCAACACCACCATAGCCTGGCAAATTTATGTTAAGTCCCTGTTACTGCTTTGCACTTTGCACAAATTCAAATACTGCATTCAGTATTTGGGATTTGGGGGTCTGTTTATTTGGGGTTTGAGGGATTTTTTGTTGTTGTTTTGGGGATTTTTTTTCCTTCAACATTTTCTACATGTGCACACATAAGGGAAGAAATACTTTGTATTTAAGAATAGTAACATTTTATCTCCATGTACTAGAAATGCAAAGTTACTTAGGTTAGAAAAGACCTTTAAGATCATCAAGTCCAACTGTAAATACATTTAGGTGACATCCAGAACTCCTGCCATAGGCTGAGAAAATGGGAAGCCCAAAGGGAACCAACCAGCCATACTGTCAGTACGTAATTTCTCACAAGTCCCCTCACTTATGTTCAGTTTACCCTTGTTGTCATAAGAAACCAAGACATCTAAAAAAAGAAATTAAAATGCCAGAAAGTTTAGGCAAATAAAAGAAACTACTGAAAACTGCAAGAACTCAGTCTGATTTTCTGAGAATATTCACACAGTGCTGATAAGAGGGAGGAAATAAATACAGAAAGGAACCCCAGGCTTCTCTCTCATTTGTTCTTCTCCAAAGTCCAAAGTTCAAGCACTACATCCTCCACTTAAAACCTGCAGGAAAGTGTTCTTTCCCAGGGAACAGATTACACTTCCCATTTGAGCAAGGCAGAGTGAAGAGATGTCACATGTGAGTGAATTTACCTCTCCAATGAGTTCATACTGACTTTGCATGAAAGAAAAAATTCTCATCTAATCCTTCCTTTCTCCTGCAGAACTGAACACAGTGCTGGAAGAGCCTTGGCTTAAATCTTCATGACAGTTCTCCTGACCTTGCTTGCTTCAGACTGTTGTGAAAGTCTGATAAATCTACACTGAAAAGTAAATATAAATAACACAAAGCAACTCAGACCTAGAAAGTTCTGTGAGCCTCTGCCCAGTTCATGGGCCTTCACAAGCAGCCTCTTTGCTGCCCCATTTACTGTATTAATCCTGTCAATTTTTTCATATGTAGCCTTTGGGTTGGCCACAGCTCTGGAAAGACTATTTAATATCACAACAATCCTGAACCAAAGACTTACCTGCCCACACTGTGGGAACATACTAAGTGAGACTGGTACCATCCCTGCTAGGACTGATGTAATCAGAAATAGCCTCACTGAAGACAAAGCACGAGGACTTTTTACCAGTTTTGCTCTGTCCAAGACATGGAAAAATTGTGTCAGTTTAGATTTGAAAAATAATCTGACAGCGAGACAAAGAGCATTAGCCACTATTTCACTGGTTGAAATTGCACTGAAAGTGGTAATAACCTATGCTTAGGGATGTTTCCTTACTTCATTTCCTATGTTCTTACTCCTAATTTCTGTGCTTTCCCTTTGTTTTGTATTTGGCTGCAGCATTTTCAAAGCCCAGATTGTCAAGGTTAAGAAAATAAGCAATATCTAAGTGAAAAAAGGAGAGAAGGTGCATTAGTGCTTTGAAGCATCTCAGTCTTTTGATTAAGAATTTTTTTGCATTACCCTCTTTCCTTTCACATTTAGTTCGTGTGGATAATCCCACTTTGCTTTGTGTAAAAATTTATTACTTGATATATATTTAAAAAATTATGTCTTCTGGTAACAGGAGTCCCTTAAGGTAAAAAAGGGGATAGGGGATCAATTTAGGCAATACCAAATTACATGACAGAGATGATCCCTTCTGGGACTATTTACCACTACCAAAATCTCATGGCAGGGTAGGAATTTTCTCATAAAGCATACAATGTATTTTTCTTATGATACAAGGGTTTAAAATGTTGCAAAACAAGAATTGTTTTACAACATACTGAAAACAATTTGGAAGTTGGGGTCCAGCTTTAGTTTCAAATTCAAGTGCCACATGACCTGTTCAAAAATAGAAATCTGAGTGCCAGGAACAACCTTGACACAGACATTGGGACTCAAACCAAGTTAGGGTATGTAGGTGCTGGGAAACAGCCTGTCAGGAGAGCACAAACATGTTTCCTGCATGGGAGCAGAGAGGAAAACCTCACAGTCTGACACCACCTCCTGCAAACCCTCAAAGCACAGATGCAAACATAACCAGATTCCCTTACTGATCTAAAAGAATCCCAGTAGCTGAACAGCAACTTCCAAAATAATCACTTCTACCAGGGCATACAGTAATACTGCAAACCCAAGAGAAAACTGAGCAGGCACCCCCAGCCCTTCTGCAGGTGACTCTTACCTTTGCACAAAGTGCGTAAGCAGTTCTGGCACAAAGAATGTTGTCCCAAACAAGACTGCTCTGGACAATGCTGTTTCCCTAACAGCCTTCAGGGAGAGAGAAAACCAAACATTGTTAAAGCAGTGCTCTGTGCAGCTTCAAACACTGCCTGCTTCTGTGAGCACTCTTGTACCTAATACCTTAGAGTTTCAAGCAACAGGTAAATGAGGGATAAAAATATTTATTAGAGGAATTCTTCCTTAAATGGAAGCTAAGTGGCAAATACTCCACTTAAGACTAAAAAAAATACCTTAAAAGGGATGTAAAACTATTCATGCCATAATGAGTTTTCTTGCCATGGTAATTTTTCTGAGACTTGCTTTTTTTTAATTGTGCTGAATTTCATAGAGTTGGTTATACCTTCTGGGCATCTTAAACTAGCCTGTGTCAAATCTGAAGTTCTCTCTCCAGCTGTCCACAAATCTTTATGCTCATCCAGTTGTTTCCTCCCCTCTGGAAAGCAGCATAGAGAAAAGGAGAGTCACTGATAGCATATAAAACATGTCTCCTTGCTCTAGTTTCTCTGCCAGACTCTGCACTGGATGTTGATGAGCAAAGCAGGGAGCAAATAGAGAGTCAGCAACTGCAGCCCAAGGATCAAATGCAGTATCACACTGTAGATCAAGGCACAGCCCTTTGGGAGGCACAGCCTTTATTCCCACTACAGGTGCACATGATATGCACAATACAGAGCTTTTCTCTGACATGTCCCATTAAAAGAAGATCCAAGAGTCTTGTTTCCTGAGGTGGCCAGGGAAAGAAAAAATGTCTGTGCCAGCATCAGTGTGGCTCAACTCTGGCACTCAGTATATTGGTCTGGGGAGGCTGCCAACCCTTGAAGGCACAAAGTTTGTGGACCTGGTTCCAGACACCTAGTCCATGCCTGTCCAAAGATTCAGCATCTGATGTTAGATTCCTCATTTCAATATATCCAACTCTATGAACTCTCAGCATCACATCCCATTCTCAGCAGGGAATGAAAGCCAAGCCAAGGGAGCCCTCTGCCCCCTTGCCTACCTTCTCACCAGCATTCCGTGACACTCCTACAACATTGCCATTCCTGTCCATCACTTGTATTCCATTCTCAAATTCTGGGCTTCTCACCATTGCTGCAGTAAATGCACTTGTCACACCTGCAGGTTAAAGAGGATTTTGCTTTAAAAGATCCAAAAGGAGTTTCTCGATAGTAACCTCATAATTATGTGCATTTTACATTTCTAGTTTAACTGTTCACAACTGAGTAACCTGGCAGCTTAAGAAGGGACTGCCCAGTAAAAATCTACTTGGATCTTAATCTTTTTTCAGAAGCTTGAGCAAGATTGTAAGGCCCCAATCCTAAAAGGTGCTTTGTCATTCTGGATTCAGAGTTCAAATCGCTGCCATCCAGCTCAAACCATGAGTACTCCATGTGGAGGGATTTCTGTTGTGGGTAGATTTTGTCTTGGTCAGCACAAAATCCAGGACAGAGGAAAAGACAGGCTTTCAGTACAGGTTGCATCCCTGAACTGGAAGAGAGAGTGCCAGGGGAACACTGGCTCTAACATGTGCCACTGTGGCTCTTGTCTGCCCAGCTGGGTCTCTGTGCCAGGTGCCAGTGCTTCAGCCGGCTCCTAGATGAGAATGTTTCAGTCTCCTCCAGGCTCAGCAATACAAAGTACTGAAAACATCCATCCAGTGAAACACAAGGCTAAACCACCAGCACTTATAAAGGCCCCCTCAAATGGGAGTCACTCATCTAACTGGTTTGCTTCTTCCTCTTTCCTAGACCAAGGTCTAGGCACAACAGGGCACAGACTGGCAAACTGACCTTGCCTGAAGTAATAGATTTATCTTTTTATTAGTTTCTGACAGAGCTGTTCAATAAGGACTTCAGTGTAACAGAGGACACTTTTCAAATGCTGGACTAACTTTAATCAATTACCCTCAGGCCTCTCCCTACATTTAAGAAAATGGAGGCACATTTAACATCTGCTCCAAGGGAAACAAGTCAGAAACCTCTAATGAAGATCCTTGGAAAAATCTGGGTAGACATCGAGCATAACTTGGAACAGAGGAGATGATGTGTTTTAATTTTACCAATTTCCCCCTAAGAAAGGCCAAAATTTCTTTAATGTCAATAGAAATACAGTTAATGACATTAAATAGTTAAACTTGTCCTGGTGCAACTTCACCACAGCAGTAGAGCTGTTCCAGTAATGAAGTGAGAGCCACTTCTTTGCACAGTTAAGAATATTCTGATGAAACAATTCTCCCTTTCTGCACTCCCAGCAGTTTTGCAGCCCGAGTCAGGAATTCTGCCTGTGCACACCCAGGGCTACGTCACACTCTGGTGCCACGGATGTGCCACACCAGGCCATGTCAGTGCCACAGCTCCCACCCTCCTGATCTGCCCTGATGGGTCCAGGGCTATGTGCAAGCCAAAGAAAAATGCCAACTGCATCCCTGGCTATCACTGGAGAAATAGTGGCATGTCACATGTACAAAGGTCATAAGAGTGCTCTGCAGCTCTGAAACTGAAACCAGCAGGAATCAAATGAGGGCAGCGACACTGCTCAAAGGAGGGGGCCCAGCAAAGGCAGCCAGGGAAGGAACAGCAAGACCATACCTGTTCAAAGGCAAGAAAACTCTACAGTTAGATGGGCAAATTGCCCTCAGACCAGCTGCACAATGCACAGTTTCTTTCTACTCACCAAGCAGAGGAGCAGGTAGAAGTTTTCTGACGATTAGTTGTGTTAATGGACCCTTCAGCGTGTAACGATTCATGAAGATAAGAGGGAGAGCCTAAGGCATTGGGAGAAAACAGGCACCTTTACTAAAAAAGTGCAGCACTTCAGTATGTGCAACAGGTTAGGAAAATAAATCTGTTACTTAGTTCATAGTTACCATCTATGAAAATAAACAAATGCCTTGGTTTATCATTCTGAAAAAACATACATGTTCTCTAGTTACTAAAGTTGCTTGTGATCATTCTTTTAAACCAGAATACAAAATATTATGATGAAAAAAGCCTTAAACATTGTAATGTAGAGGACAGAAACAATGTGAATACACAGACAGAAAAAAGAGAACAATTACCTCTGCCTAATAATTCCTTGGACATTTGTCCAACTGCTTTGTGTCACATACTGCTCTCTCCTCCAAGCAGGAAAACTGGTTTACTTTTGTATTTTTCTTGATTCTTTGCATTTTCAGCCCAATTCTATACTCCCATAATACACTTGCAGGAAGTTTCATTTAGGAATGAATGGTCAGGACACCAGCTGGCCCTCAGAGGACAAAGGGAAGAACTCCCACCATCACCCAGGGCAAAGCTGCCTCCCCAGACCTCTGTGACCCTCAGCACTGCTGGCCCAACTGTTTTGCCCATTGGGCAGAGGTGAAAGTCCCTCTACCAGAAGCACAAACAGTTGCATTTTTCTGCCAGAAAGCTTATGAAAATCACTGCTTTGTGTGGAGAGTGAGGAGGGGCAGTATAGGGGCATCTACACTTGTTATGTGTGTAATGAAGATATCAGAGTGAGTTCACTGTGGTGTAGCAAACTCCAGAAACTACAGACTTCTATTCTGGCAGAGAGCACAGTGTTATCTAGGTAGCCCTCTGCTACATACCCATCCTGAAAGGCTGACTTACCTGCAGCCAGTGCAGTATTTTCATGGCTATGCTGCTCCTGGGATGACAGATCTCTTCCACCACATCAAAAATCAACTACAACCACCCAGTGGCTTACTTTGTGTTTGTAAACCCTGGCCAGTTCCTCTCACTGCCTGTTTGCTAAACTTGCAGAATAATAAAGGAAGTGACATACAAGGGAGCATCAGAGGAAACCAATCAAGATCTTGGCTGACAGATGGTCAGAAAAAATTCTTATTCTGAACAGTTCTGTGGCAAGACATCAGAGTAGAGCATCAGAGCACAATCCTGAAGGATATCTGGCAGTGTGATTATCTCAGTGCCTACTCCTTCTCAGGAGAGCTTATTAGGAAAGCAATCATTGAGCAAATACATACCCCAACACAGGCTGCATAGGAGATGGCTCCCAAGCCATAGAAGATCTGCTTATCTTGAACTGAGTACTCCTAAGGAGGGCAGAAGAAACACACTGCATTAGTACATTTGCAAGACACTTGCAAATCAAGTTCAAAATGGTCTTGTGCAATTTCAAAAACAAAAATCATTACATACGTCAGCCTTTGGGGTCCCATTTCCATTGACCAGGGTGAATGCTGTGGTGTATGTGTGAAACACAAACTGCAGAAACAAGAGATTATAAGCAAAAACGAATTCAGGATTGAGACTAGAAGACCTGTAAAAGTAGAAAGAAAGAGGCAATTACCTGGAAAAAAAAAGTTGATTTTGCCTGGTGCTGAAGAGATGAAACAATGACCTAAGAGGAAAATGCCACAAGAAAATTAGGTTTGATGAGTCTGTAAGTTTTTGGTGCAGAAGCACCAAGGTAACTGTTGTGGTACTATTGGCAGCAAAGTTAAAGGCTCCAGACAGTGCCCAAAGCCATTTGCTTTGACTTTAGGCTGTTTTCTTGGTACAGAAGTGACATGCTCACTTCTTCTATCCAACATAAAACAGAGAGACACAGTTGTTAAAACACTATGTGCAAGATTATTTGAGCAAGATGCTTTCTTACCCAAAATAAAAAATGCATTTGTACCTGTGATGCTTAAACAGATGCAAATAAAATAACTCAGGTAATGAAAGCATAGTTAAATGAATGAGAAAGGGTCAGACTGGCTTTGGTGGGACAATAAATACTACATCTAACTGATCTAAGATCAAAGATTTTAGCAGTTACTTTGCAACTCCTCCTCAAATTCAGACAGTGAACAAGAACCTCAGTTTTAATAGACTACAGCCTTTCTTGAGTTCTGACCAACCAAGCTCAAGGTGTGGAGAGCTCACAAAGAACAGAGTCACTACAGATAAAGCAAATACTGAATAAGAGGAAAGCAGAGAATCTCCAAAGCCTCAGTGGAGCATCAGTAATTAATTTAATGTTAGTGCATCAACTATCTTTATTATTAGTGCCAGCACTGAATCCAACCACACCTATGAAGAACCATTAAGCTGTAAATATCAAAAAGAAGTATTTCTGTTAATTTTAATACTGCTCTTAATGAATTTAACAGCCATCAAGACTTTCATTATACTTCCTAGCAGCAGTAAGTTCATGCTGTAATCTCTATATGGAATGACATATCTCAGGATGTATATCATAGTACAAACCCAAAGGCATCCAAATGAATAAACATACATAAAATTACAGCTACACATTTTATGAAACAAAATGGTGCAATTTTTGAGCAAGGTAACAAGAGTTTATTTTTATGCCTTTGGTAATTTACAGACAACACCATAAACTACTTGCAAATGCACAATCTACATAAGAAAAACTCGTATTCAGGGCCTGAAACACAGAACACAAGGCTCTGACTCCTTCCTACTGCAGTTCCAGATTTTTGAGGTTAAACAGACCAAAATCAGGCCTTGCTTTCATTGTTGGGTGGTTTCACCTTTCATCAGGAAGTTGACCTTCACTATTAACAATCTCTAGGAATACTGCTGAAGGAAGGGAGCTCACAGGTTTGGACTTCCAAGGAGGAGTCTTTAAAGGCTTGATTTCCAGGCTACACAGCACTTCCCATAAAACAGATGTCTTTTAAACAGCTTGTGCTGAAAGCACAATGAAGCAGCCCAAAACCCTCTACTCCCTCCCTCCATCTCCAGGCTGTGGAAAAATACAAGCCTTGTTGGATGCACACTGACATCTGCCACAATTACTCACCCATGGAAGAGTTAAGGGCATGAAAGCTGAAAAGAAAGAAAACTTTATTTCAGTAAAAATAACTGCTGTGAGTCTAGATGGGTGATTTTGAGCAGAAAATTCCCAAAACTTCCCCCTCTAGTTTCAACTCTAAGTAAAACACTGCCCACAAACCTCACCATCACCATGAACTTCAGTCCTAACCTTTCATAGAATCATAGAATTGTCTGTGCTGGAAAAGACCTCTGAGATCATCAAGTCCAACCCTTGGTCCAACTCCAGTCCCTTTACCACATCATAGCACTCAGTGCCATGGCCAAGCTCAGTTTAAAAACCTCCAGGGATGGGGAATCCACCCCCTTGTCCTGTGCCCCCTTGTCCTATTGCTGAGTGCCTGGGAGAAGAGACCAACCCCCACCTGGCTAGAACTTCCCTTCAGGTAGTTCTAGACAGTGCTGAGGTCCCCTCTGAGCCTCCTCTTCTCCAGGCTAAACACCCCCAGCTCCCTCAGCCTCTCCCCACAGCACTTGTGCTCCAGTCCCTTCTCCAGCCTCGTTGCTCTTCTCTGGCCCCGCTCCAGCCCCTCAATCTCTTTCCTGAACTGAGGGGCCCAGAACTGAACACAACACTCAAGGTGTGGCCTCCCCAAGGCAGAGTCCAGGGGAAGGGTCATTGCCCTGGGCCTGCTGGCCACGCTATTCTTGATACAGGACAGGATCCCATTGGCCTTTCAGTCTCATTCAGGAAGCCACAAACCTGCTCACAACTTATGGCCAAAAGGAGCCCCCACAAACTCCACTTCATGGCTACTTGGGAACTAAATAACTGAACAGAAGTTGCACACTGAGAGGTGGCCACAAAGGCTGCCACAGCTGTGAGCGTTTATAGGAGATAATGAGTAAATAGCCTAAGAATGGCTGTATCTGATTAACAACCTGTGCTGCCTTGGCTCCCTAAACAACACCCCAAGCACAGTTTATCTGCCCCCACAAAGCAAAGTCATCCAGCAGCCACAGCCCTCAAGTGAAAACTCAGCTTACAGTAGACTGTTACATGTGGAGGGATTTGGGAACTCCTTCCTGACATGAAACAGAGACTGGTTGGACTGTTTCCATCTAGATGAGCACATAAACTGGGAGAAAAATTCCTCAAGATGAACATAAGGATAAATAAATAAATCTTCAGCAGATGTGGCAATGGAACTAACAGAAATAAAAGTCTGCTTGCTTTTCTATATGGAAAAGACCATCTCTGTAGTATCACAGCAGCTGTGTACTGTGAGCTATTCCCCCTTGACACTTCAGTCACACAAAACAACTTCATTTAAGGGAACTTACCTGGAGGTCTAAACAAAACAGGAATTATCTTCTCTGTATCAGGATGTATGCTGGACTTAAAAAAAAAAGAGGCAAAAAAAAAGGTAAATTAGAACAACTTTGCCATATCTGAATAAGGGAAAAAGAGTTTCTAAATATTTTGTAAACTTACCAGGCTTAGCAAGAAGGCTTGTCTTGTCTAAACAATTTGAAAATTAGGTTAGTAATCAAATTTCAGAAGAGACGGCATAAAATCTTCTTTCTAAATTTACTACATTTCTTTTTCTAATAATTTGCTTTTATATGAAGAGCTATAGATTTATACATCACTTTAATTATTTCTTACATAAAATTTCTCTCCCTATACTCCTGTTGGGTATAAGGAGTGCTGTGTAACAGCACCAAAGCACACACTGTGGTAAAACAGAATATTCATTAAAACAAAAAAATCATTTAATTATGTCTAAAAACCTAAGCACTTGTGCTAAGACTTCAGGTGCACTCCAAAATACCTGATTATTCTGTGTAGGCTCACTTGGGGTCTTCTCATGGGTTTGTATTAACCACCTGGCTTTTTTTATTTCATCCTGTATTTGAGGAAAAAAAAACCAACCAAACAAAAAATAACTCAGATTTCAATATTCTTAAGTGCAATATATCAGTTACAAAACACTCTAAACACAAACCTAGAAGCTAATAAAGCACCTGCTCCTCACCTAAGCAGTGAAAGCAAGAACACCCCTAGAGAGACAATCAATTCTCAGTCATAGAAGGTTTCAGATTATTCAGGCTCCCTTGGTCCCTCTAACTATCAATCCATCACACAAATGCACTGAACTTTTAGCACATGAAAACCTCATAAAAATCAAGAGTGTTAAACTTGTACTTAAAATTATCCATGAGTGCTGATAAACTCAAAGATCTGCTGCCAAAGCACCTGAACCCCCCCTAAGCACCTGCAGGACTATTTGAAAACTAAATTCCAAAGCAGACTTTTAAAACTACCAGAAACAGTCACTGCATCAGGAGATGTTCCTGCATGTTCACAAATGTGTGATCAAGATTGGAATTGCACACACCCTTCCTTTAAATTTGGCTGAAGATTTTAATTATGAACACTTAAACAAAGATAATAAAACTGTAACCTCCTGTCATTACCCACAGTCTACACAAAAATCTGATCCTCTGAGGAGAATTTATGAGATAATTTGATTTTTCTTCAATAGAAACATCTCTACTTGCCAATAGTGTATTTTAATTCAAGGAAGTGAGAACTAATCCCAGATCTCCAAATTCCTGAATGTAATATAACATTTTCTTGTTGGTATTTACAGATATATTATGTAAATTTACTAAATTGTATTATTTGTACTTGTGAATATACAGAGATATGTATTAATTTCATATATAAATATATAGATGGATAGACACAACATCCTAACTCTGCAAGTGACAAGAAAATACCTCATGTACACACGTTTTGACAGCTCTTTTGCTTTAATTGAGCTTTGACATAGAAATAAAAAAATCAATATAATTTTCTTGAACATTCAGACCAACCAGCAGACACCCATACAACGTGCTGTGCTTTTCCTGTTACTCCTGACAAACCTACACTGAAGTGGATTGACAGGAAAACACCTTGCCCAGAATTTTGTCATGATGGTTTCTGTAATTTAGAAGCTCCACCTTATGGCTGACAATGTGTTTAGTGCTAATTAATGTTAAAATTATAATAATGACTCTCTGGTATAGAAATGGCCTATAAATCTGCCGTGCTCCTCTCAGGAGAGGATTCATTTCAGTTTTGCCACCTGGAGGAGAACCAAAGACCCTCCTGAGCCTCAGCAGGAGCTGCAGGGCAGGGGTGGGTGTGAGGATGAGCCCGCAGAGGTTTGGGGTGCAGGACAGCACCCCTGTCCTCTCCCACCCTGCCCCAGCTGCCCATGAGTCCCCCACAGTGTGCCCTGGTGCTTCCTCCACCCCTCCTGTCCCTGGGGCTCTCCTGTGCTTAGCTGGGATAATCCCACAGCTGGCACAGCAGCCACAGGCTGGGCAGGGCTGCTGGAATGGCTGTGACTGGAAATGCCCCTTGGCTTATGGGATTAGATATAGAAATGCAAACGTGTATGTTTCAATTTATCATGGAATGGTTTGGGTTGGGAGGGACCTTAAGGATCATCCAGTCCCACCCCAGCCACGGGCAGGGACACCTCCCACCAGCCCAGGTTGCTCCAAGCCCTATCCAACCTAACCCTGCCCTCTCTCCGCTTACAGCCATTCCCCCTTGTCCTATCCCTCCGTGCCCTCGTACAAAGCTCCCTCCCCAGCTCTCCTGGAGCCCGCCCGGCACTGGAATGTCACAATTCCCGGCACATTCCTCACGTATTTCCTTTCCACTCAGCAGTGACCCCGTGTGACCGCCCGGCAAAGGCACTCACGTTGGACTGGAGGAGCAGGAGGGGATCCAGGGCGTCCGCCCAGAGCAGGAACCTCCGGGAGAAGGACTGAGGGAGACACGGCCGGGACACACGGGGCGTGATGTACACACAGCCTGGGGGCTCTGCCCCCGTCCGGGGCTGTGCCCCCGGCCCCACCTGTCCCTCCGTCCTCCCCATCTCCACCTGTCCCCTTGTCCCCCCATCCCCACCTATCCCGTTCATCCCTACTGTCCTCTTGTCCCCCATATCCCAGACCTGTCCCCCCATCCCC
>VWZD01008879.1:512606-527952 GCA_013396695.1 Sakesphorus luctuosus | reverse complement strand
ATCCCCACCTGCCCCTCCGCCCTCCAGAACCGCAGGTTGGGGTCCATGTGGCGGCAGCACCGGAAGATGCCGGGGGGGCCGGTCCGCTCGCCGCACGCTCCGCCCGCGCCTGGAGCCGCCGCGCCGCGATCCCTGCCGGGACAGGCCCCGGGACGGGAAAGGAAGGGAAAGGATGGGAAAGGATGGATCACTGCTTTCCATCCCGCGGGAAGGCACAGCCAGGAGCGGGGCTGCAGGGAACCACCCGCTGCGTCCCCGCGGCGGCCCGAGGTGCCCGCTGGAGGAGAAGGGCACGGCCAGGCGAGGCCCCGCGGGCACCTCGGGCTCGTGAGGGCCCGGGCGCTCACTGATGGTTTTTACAGCCACAGCCACAGCATCAACTGATTGGAAAAGGTTGGAAAACACCTCTGAGGTCACCGAGCTCGACCTGTGACCGAACAGCATCGGCACCGAGTGCCACGTCCAGCCTTCCCTTACACACCTCAGGGACGGTGACTCTGCCTCCCTGGGCAGCCCATTCCAGTGTCTAATCACGCTTTTTGTGAAGAAATTCTTCTTGATGTCCAAACTAAACCTCCCCTGGCACAGCTTAAGGCTGTGTCAGCTCATCTTCTCGCTGGTTGTCTGGGGGCAGAGCCCGCCCCGCCCCGGGTACACCCTCCTGTCAGGAGTTGTGGGGAGGGACCAGGGCGCCCCTGAGCCTCCTCCTGTCCAGGCTGAGCACNTCCTCCTGTCCAGGCTGAGCACCCCCAGCTCCCGCAGCCGCTCCCCACAGCACTGGTGCTCCAGTCCCTTCTCCAGCCTCACTGCCCTGCTCTGCACTCACTCCAGCCCCTCCATGTCCCTCCTGAACTGGGGGCCCAGAGCTGGGCACAGCACTCGGGGTGCAGCAAGAACCAAGTTTATTGGAACAATTGCATGGTTATACCTCACAAAACAACCAAACACAGGGACTGAAAAGAGATTTGCCAGTACTGGAGCCCGGAGCATCATCCAGCACCATATCAGTCTCATTTTTATATCCTTTGTCACATCATAGTGTTGATACCCATTATAAAGCTGACTCAGGACACAACAGCCACTTTGCCAAGGTGTTTGGGTTTGACCCGGCCCCCCTGCCAAGCCCAAACTGCCTTTCTTCTCTTCTTGTCTTCCAAGCAAAGGGGAAAAAAAACCCCAAACAACAACAACCACACATACACAAAAAAACCCAACAACCCCCCAAAAAACCTCCAAAAACCAAAAGGAAACTGAAAACTTGAAAGAAACTAAATTAAATCAGAATATATATATTTTCTAACATTTACAACTACATATACAAAGTGTACACACTATCGGGAGCTCCCAGGGAAAAAGGGAAAAAGGAAGGAGAAACAGACACAAAGGAGGGACAAAACAGAAACAAAACAGACAAATACAATCAAAAACTCTTAAAAAAAACCCTGGGAAAATATAATCTCACCAACAACTCTCAAAAGGAAACCAGCTCCCTCTCTCTCCCTCTCACAAACTCCTACATGGCCCTGACAAGAGACTGATGCCTGGACTCTCCCTGCTCCCAAGCCTTGCTGGAAGAAGAACTGCAACTTTCCATCTCTCTCTTAATTATACTCTCTTGTTACGTGGAAAAAACAAGTGTGGAGTACCTGGGTAATGGCCACTTCCCTAGTTACAACTGGTTACTAAGGAGGGCCTGGGTCAAAACTATCAGATTCTCCACCCCTTATTCTATCACACAAGGGTTCCCTTGTGCCTCTTTGCTCCAAGGGGCAGAAGATGAAAACAAGGAACCCGTTGAGTATCATATTGATTTGTCCAGCCCTTCAGCAGCAACTCACTGTCTGCAGCCTGAGCTGCTGGCTGTGAGCACAGGGACAGAAGAGTTTCTGAGGCAATGCAACACATTCAGCTTCTTCAAAACAGAGAAACAGGACTCTGGGGGAAAAGGGAAAGAAAAGCAAAGCAACACACCCGCTGCTAGGCAGTGTTAAGATTACTTTATTACAGCTCTGAGATGGGCTACATTGGTTCCAAGCAGTACAAGAGTCAAGCAAATTGAAATGACAGAAGACTTGTCATTAAGCTCCAATAAGCAGACCATGGGGGTTCAAATTCTTCCTATCTCCCAAAGAGAATTAAAGTTCTTCATGCTTGTTAATGCTCCTGTGAGGCTGCACTGCACCTTTTTTACTATATGCAGGATTAAAATGGCACATATTTACATTCATGTTTTAATGTGCTTACACACAAAAATGACAATTTATTATTTTTTCTTGTTACATTCATCTCTTTCACTGTAAAATTCATTAAGGGCAAACTGTGTAGCAAAATTTTATCTTCTGTCTTGTCTGCCTTGTTTCAAACTCGTTATAGAATTTCATGTTGTGTGAGAAAAGCAAATGTAGGATACTTTCTGGTTCAAAACTAGCTAAGAAAAGAAAGACAGTGGAAGGCAGTTGTATTTTGTGCACTCCCCACATTCAGGAAGATGCCTAGTGGTCATGAAACTGAAGTTGCAAAAGGCAGAGACAGGGGGAGCCTTGGGTTTTACTCTTCTTTTTAAAGCAAGACAAGCAAGTCAGTAGATATTTCAGCATTTAATTTCTTCATAAACATGAGAAAATAAGAACTTTTATTTTTAATTTTTACAATCACAGCTGCTTTCCTAATGTCTTCAGTTTATGGTAACTAAGAGTTTTGTCCACGTATTTCAGTGCTTATGAATGCACTTTCTCAAAATACTCTTTAGAACCTTCTGGGCTTGGTTTGATCTGTCAAGAAAAGAAAATGTAGTTATTATTTGCTAGAGATGAGAGAAAAAAATCACAGATTTGACACTTTATCCAAGAAAATCCATGCATATTTATAAATACAATAGGCTGTTCCTGCATTTGGTTGAAAGATGAAAGCTTAAATTATGTACAAGCTCCTACTTGAAAATTTTAAGTATGTGAAACATTTTTCCTGTTGAATTACAAGGCATTAAATAAGTAAAAAATCTGATGTCAATTAGTGGAGACTGCAAGTCAAATTTAGGGTTTTAAATACAATTTTTGTCTTCTGAAAGGAAACCAGTGACTTTCCTCATAGAAATCCCACATTTAGTATCCTACAAATGGACTGAATTAGTCCAAGCGATAAAAGCCTCGTGTTCAGGCAACAGGCACAGAGTCAGTGAAGCACCTCAAGTGGTTCTCAGCCCTTCAGACACACAGAAATAGGCCAGGGTCTATATTTAGAGCAGTGGTATTTGGCAGACACTTACTGTTGGGGAGTCTGGAGTCCAGTTTGCCGGGCAAACCTCTCCGTGTGTCTCCACGAACTGGAATGCTTTCACCAACCGCAGGGTCTCCTCCACGCTGCGCCCCACGGGCAGGTCGTTGATGCTCAGGTGTTTGATGATCCCGTTCGGATCAATGATGAAGAGACCTCTGTAATGGAGCAGGAATTCAGGGAATGCCAATCACATTCCAAGCCCAAATACAAGAAAATGGATGGACTGTTTCAGCAAGGTAGCTATTCCTAGACACAGTTATTCCTAGGTATCAGTTAGGAGCAGCAATACAGCATTTCCTATCATGTTTGTTACTGAAGTGATCAAAAGTCAGGAACCAGTTAACTGCTATGATTCTGTGAAATTACAACACATGCATGAAGACTAATCAGTCCAGACAGATGCACAGCAAAGGCAGAACTCATAACTCCACCTGAGCTTCAAAATTGAAAGCTGGCATCCTTCCCATGCCTTTTTTATAAAATCTGAAGGTATTGAATGAAGAGCTGCTCATGCATTAAGCTACTAAATTAAATACTTTTGCATACAAACATTTGAGAAAACCGAAGTCCCAGTCTTACCATACTAATTAACTTAATTTGTCAGCAAACAAATGTCAGAGGTTCCTGATCCAAAGATGGAATCAGGAACTGAGAGTCTCCAGAAGACTCCTACCCAATCCATTGTTTCTCAGGGACCACTACTGAAAAAAATTTAAGAAATTGCTCTTCTGTGCTACTTTTCTTTTCCTAAGAGACATGGAGTTCTCCCCTTCTCTCAGAGCAGAAGTGTTTTTCCCCTGCATGCCTTGTCAGGGAGGCTGGTACCATGCTCAGCTTCATGGCCATAATGGCCATGTGCCCTTTTCCCAGGGTGGGATCCAGCAGCTCTCCAGAAGAAGTGACATCTCGCAGTCTTCATCTGATCCTTGTGCTGTGGGGAAAGTTTAGGTTGGTTTGTGTCATAAGAGAGTTACTGGGAATCATTGCCTTACCTTAGTGCTATGCCAGGTCCTTCTAGCAGCACTCCATAATCACGGGAGATTTGTTTGGTGAGGTCTGACAGAACTGGAATATTCATTTTGCCCAAACCGCCGCTCTGGAGGAGAGTAAGATTCCATTTGGTTACAGAACTCTTGGGATACTCTTTAGGGTGTACTCACTCAAAACACAATCATGCCATTTGCTCCATGAAAGGAACCGGGTGCTTGTGTTGTTGTTTGGGTTTGTTTTGTTTGTTTTGAAGTAGTCAGAAACATTTGGTTTCTTTGCCACATGAGAACTTCTTTTGCACTGAGCATTTTAGAATCCTGTATTTTGGTGGTAAAAGGCAACCAATGGCAACAGTCATAAATTTTCAGAAATATTTCCATTGTCCCCTATTCAGGAGCTTTGAATACAAAGATTTCAATGGCATATTTAAGTGTTCAGAATTAAATAAGATCAACATGGTGGGGAGGGAAGGGCAAACAAACCTGCATGCTGTGAACAAACACACTTGGAAGCACAAGTCTTTGGGGCACAGGTCTTATGTGGAGTGGCTGAGCGAGCTGGGGTTGTTCAGGCTGGACAAAAAGGCTCAGGAGAGAACTTAACCACTCTTTACAACTACCTGCAAGGAGATTGTAGTGAAGAGGGGGGTTTCTTCTCCCAGCTAACAAGTGACAGGGCAAGAGGAAATGGCCTCAAGCTGCACTAGGGGAGATTCAGATTGGATACTAGGAAACATTTTTTCACAAATAGGGTTCCCTAGCATTGGAACAGACTGCCCAGGGCAGTGGTGGAGTCACCATCCCTGTGTGTGTACAAAAACCATGGGGATGTGCCACTTGAGGATATGGTTAGTGGTGAACATGGTGGTGGTGTGAGATTGATGGCTGGACTTTATGATCCTAGAGATCTGTTCCAACCTTAACAATTTTATGATTCTAAACACACATGTTTGGTATGTCAGAGCTCTGCTGCTCTATTCAGTGCAAGGATTTTTTTCTTTTCCTCACACAAATCAATTTAAATACTATTTGGAGAGTCAAACAAGATTTCAGTTTTGCTACATACTGGCACTGCAAGAGACATAAGCTCTCTAACCTTGAAACAAGGCTGGAGTTTGTTAGCTTTGCTATTCCTGGCATCACCAGTGAATCACTGTGTAATCTCAGTCACTCAGACCCTGATCCTGCAAACATTTGTCTGCAACGGAGCTCTCACAGGCAGAGCTTTGAGCACAGATGTCAGAGAAATCAAGGCCATAGTTTCTCCAGGTGTCAGCTTCCTGTCAGCACCATCATAGAACTCTTTCTACCCTGTGCAGGCTGTTTTGCTACACACGCACCAAGCGGCACAACCAGCACACACTGAGCGGCTTTCCAATAAAGCTGTGAAGTCAGTACACAGCCACATTTTAGAGCTTTGAACAAAGCATGCAGAAAATAAACACTCCTGACAGGCTCAGCAAAGTTGTATTAAATCCAGCAAACTCTCCTCACTGCTGCATGTTGTAGCAGTGCATGAAGGCACCAGTCTGTGAGCACTACTGCCCAACACGGGTCGTGGCTGATGGCACACTGGCACCTTCCTGTGACACTTGTGATTCTCTACAACTCACTAAACTAGAGGTCCTTTATGTGATCAGGAGCATGTATTTTATATACATCTGAAAAGGCTTCTCCCCAGTAAAAGGGCAAACCCCTCCATTTCTACTACATGAGTGCAACCCTTTCAGTAAGTGAGGGTTAATAATACAAGTGTTCCAATAAACTGGTGGTTCTTCTGCTTTCATTCTGAAGCCACCACTGTTAGGCACAGATAACAATAACAACTGGTCAGCTGCTGTGCATTTTCTGTGATAGTTTCTGTGCACTATCGGCTGTAACAGACATCATAGGGCTGAGACATGTACACTGAGCATTTGTCTTTTGAGATAAAGTACAAGAATACAATATAATAGACAAGACCATCAACAGAGTAAAACATGTAAAAAACCCCCAAAACAAGTAATTAAGAAAAAAAACCAACCAAGATTCATGTCAGAATTATGTCATTAAATGTAGAAGTGAATCACATACCACTTTAGGCAGTCTATTAAAAATCAGTGTTGGCACAATTATTAATTCACCTCCTCTTCTCTAGAGCTCTTATGAAAAGATACCAAACCAACAGAGAAAGCCCCAAACAGATGCTTGATTCATACCTTTCGTGGTGTGTTTATCCAGGCCAGATGACAAAAATGAGAATCCACCGAAACTGCCACCACTTCACAGTTCACATCACGAAATTCATTTGCTTTGTTGCTGAAAGCCACGATTTCCGTGGGACAGACAAAGGTGCTGGGTGGGAAGAGGGATCAGGCTGCAATGATTTTGCAATCTTTTCAGAGAATTTTTAGAGAAGACTCTCATGTCTGTTTCTAGGCACTAATGCAGCAGAGTGTTTTCTTTAGCCTGATAATTTTAGTCATTTTTCCTGTTCAAGATTAGTGTCAGTTTCAAAGCACGAGTCACAGCCACGGGGCTGGCATGCCAGTTTAGCAACGCTCAGTTCTACACAGATCCTTTGCAAAGATGGAGAAACTGTTTCCCTAGGCACTCTCCACACTGAGAAATTTTGGAAACCACAGCAGAAAGGACTGCAGGTTAAACCCTGCCCCGTGTGCCTACACACACCAGGATGCTCCTGGCAGTTCAAGCCTTCTGACAGACTCAACCGCATCCGGTCACGTTTTGCCCTGTAGCCATGTGGCTGCAGTTCTGCGGCCCTGCTGTAGATTGAAGGAGAATCCGAGTCAGCCCCAAACTGCAAAGCAATGCTCTCATCCCTGGATGTGACCGTAAGGGGAACCACATCCACCTCCCGCGGCAGTCCCTGCAGGCAGAGGATGCTCTCTAGACACTGTACCCACAATGGCCATCTGCCCCCAGCCTTATCCCCCACGCTCCAGAAACAGCCACATCTGCCGTGCAAGGCTGGCCCAGACCGGGCAAAACCACCAAGGGCCTGCAGCGCCTTTGCTGACCTTCAGCAGGGCAGGAGGCCCACTGGGCAGGGGAGGAACTCTCACTCACAAGTCCAGGGGGTAGAAGAAGAGAACGAGGTATTTCCCCTTGAAGTCATCCAGGCTCAGCTCCTTGAACTCCCCGTTGACGACGGCCGTGCCCTTGAAGGCCGGGGCGTGCTGTGTCACGGCCGGGGCGAACCGCGCGGGGCCTGCGGGGGAGCAGAGAGCGCTGGGGCCGGGCCGGGGCCGCGGGGCGCGGGGAGGGGGCCCGGCCCGCACTTACCGGCGCTGAGCGGGCGGCGGGCGCAGGGCAGGGGCAGCGCCGGCACCCTCCTNGGAGCGAAGGGAGACGGAGGCCACACAGCGAGGGACAGGAACACAGGGAGGGGAGGGTACACAGGGAGGGACGCGCCCCGGGGCGGGGAGAGCCCAGATCGGCCGGAGCGGTGAGATGGGAAAGGACCCCAAGGCAGTAAAGTCTAAGTGCCGCTTCCCACGCCGCCCTGGGCAGCTCATTCCAATGTCTAATCACGCTTTATGTGAAGAAATTCTTCTTGATGTCCAACCTAAACCTCCCCTGGCACAGCTTAAGGCTGTGTCGGCTTATCCCGTCGCTGGTTGTCTGGGGGCAGAGCCCGCCCCGCCCCGGGTCCCCCCTCCTGTCAGGAGTTGTGGGGAGTGCCCAGGTCCCCCCTGGGCCTCCTCCTGTCCAGGCTGAGCACCCCCAGCTCCCGCAGCCGCTCCCCACAGCACTGGTGCTCCAGACCCTTCTCCAGCCTCACTGCCCTGCTCTGCACTCACTCCAGCCCCTCCATGTCCCTCCTGAACTGGGTGCCCAGAGCTGGGCACAGCACTCGGGGTGTGCCTCACCAGTGCCGAGCATCCCTGGCCTGTACTCGGGCTGAGCCCGCGGGCTGCTCGGGGGGTGTTTGCTGTGACCCCTGGGGTGTGTGTGCTGGTACAGGCAGCTTGTGCTCAGGAGCCTTCCGGACACAGATCTTGCAAGTGCAGTTGGCTCAGACTTCACTGAACCCACTTGGGTTATAGTTACAGAATCACAGAATATTCTGAGTTGGAAAGGACCCACCAGGCTCGTCAAAGTCCAACTCTCGGCTCTGCACAGGACACCCCAACAATCCCACAATGTGCCAGAGAGCATTGTCCAAATGCTCTTTTTACTCACACAGGCTTGGTGCTGTGACCACTTCCCTGGGGAGTCTGTTCCAGTGCTCAATCACCCTCTGGGTGAAAAGCCTTTTCCTGATACCCAGCCTATAAGCCTCCCCTGACACAGCGTCATGCCATTCTCTCAGGTCCTGCCTCTGGTGAACAGAGAGAAGAAATCAGTGTCTGCCTCTCTTCTTCCTCTCCTGAGGAAGTTGTAGACTGTGATGAGGTCTCCCCTCAGTCTCCTCCAGGCTGAACAGACAAAGTTACCTCAGCCACTCCTCAAGACCCTTCACCATCTTCATAGCCTCTAATTGTTTAATCATAATTAAACAATTACAGCATGCTAGTTGTGTGCATGCTCATCTTGGATATGAGCTGATGCAAACCCAAGTCACTGTCTCATTTCCCTCACAGGCACTTTCTGCTGCTGATCAGCAGCGCTGTGTTAACCTGGAGGATTGTCCCAGTTCTGTTGGCTGCATGGACCATCCCTGGGGAACCACACCAGTCCATCCCTAGGAAGAGCATTTCATGTTACCACTACAAGAGGTAAGAGAGTCACAAATCCCCATTGCAGGCCTCCCATCTCCTGCCAGAGAAAGCAGTGCAGGGAAGGTGTATGGCTTGTGGAAGGGACCACATCTGATATATGTAAGACTTCATTTCCTCGCAGCTGGGGTTTTTGGAGACTCTTCTGTTGAAACCCATGCCCCCTCAACTCAAACTAAAGGAGGTGCTTGAACAGAGTCAGTTGAGAAGTACCAAGATTTTCTTGGGCAGTTTTTGTTGAATACCTGATGGGAGCAGCAACAAAGATCACCTGCATGAGGAAGTGCCGACTGCCTTCCCTGTTCCAGGCCATGTGCTTTGGAGCAGCACAAGCAATGTGCACAGCCCAGAATACTGAAAATCACTTTCTAAAAGTCTGTTTTCCTTTTCTTACCTTCTTTCTGTTTGTGCCTTCCTCTAAATAGTCAAATTGAGTTGAACACAATTTCCCTACTTATAGCCAGAGTGAGATGAGAGGGAAAAAAATGTGGACACTACAGGATATGGATACCCCAGTATGGACTCCAACTGCATAATAGTATAACTGCTTCCTGCATCCACTGATTTCCTTGAATTCAAACAGACATCACTGTTGCTTTTGATTTTGAGGCTGTTCCCTTCAGGCTCAACACCTTCTGACAAGCTCTGAGTGTGTATTTGAACATTGCACAAGCACAGTGTGGGGTCAGGTTCTGAGTTAAGGAAACTCCTTGCCTCTCATTAGCGCTTCATTAAGGGACACCTGAAGGTCTGTGAGAGGAAAGTTCAGTTTTGACTCTTGCTGATGAACCAGGGCTGCTGGAAAGTGCTGGCTGGATTGGTACTCTGCTGGGAAAGTCACTGGCTGATTGAGGAGTATTGGCTGGCTGAGCTACTCACTTTAATTGTGTGTATGTTACCTAAAATTTAAGGGCATTCTTGCTTAAAAACTCCTTGAAACCTAAAAGTAGAAGCAGGTAAACTGTATGTTAGAAAGTATGTCAGATAGACTGTGGGTGAGCTGTGTCACAGTCTGCAGCCTTGGATTTGGAGAAGGAAGGAGCAATTGTGGAGAGTCATGATCACTGTACAGGTGTGAGAAGTCTTTGTGCCACTGCCTGGGGCTGCAAGTGGAGTAGTGAGCAGCAAAGCTGAGCTGGGATACCTGTGGAGCAGTGGCTGTAGGTGGAGAGCAGCAAACCCAACAGCCATTACCTGGGCTGTTTCCTTAAACAGCAGTGCAGGATGGCCTGTCTATGTTCACATCTGCAAACTGGCACATCCCTCACATGGAGAGATGTGCTCGCCCAGACGAGTCCTCTGGGACTGGGCAGCAATTGTGTGCCCAGGCATGGCCAGGCCACAGTGGTTGCTTTCCCTCAGCTGTGGGAGCTGCATTGTGGCAGCAAGAAAAGGGTTATTGCTCGGATTTCCTGAGGATGGCTGTCTCATTCACAGATGACTATTCACAACCTCTAAGTTAATGTATTCTAAACCGATGTCCTTCCACCCTCCTCGGAAAGTTATATTTGTTTAAAACTCTTTGTTTAAACACTTGGCTTGCAGGTGGGGAAATATTGCTCATGCTTTGTTATGAAGGCAGCGTAATTCAACCTCTCAGGCCTCTGTGCAAAAGTTTGAACTACTGCCATTTAACAGGGGGGATTTTCCATTTTGCTTTTTACTGAGCATCTCTACAATCTGAAGATGGACCTTGTCACTCTCAAAGCACACCTGGTAAAAGCTGATACTTTTTCCTCAGCCCTGGCTCTGGCATGGACTGGAGCAACTGCTAAATGTGTTTTTTTCTTGACATCCAAAGTTCAAAATAAATCTACCAAATGATACCATATGCACATCTTTTTCCAAATCTTGTTGGTTGTCTCCTTTGCTGTCTTTAAGCCTGATTCAAATGAAGACATCTTAAATGGGGGAAAGACTCTCTGGGGATTTCAGCAGGCTTTAGGGAGAAGTTGATGCACAAGGTGCAGAGCAGTTGATAAGGCACTTGAACAGATAATGGCAGATGTAAATGTTATTTTTTGTTAGGATACTTATCTCCTTGCTCCTATTTTGTGTCTCTTTTCCTCTCTGAGAGTAATTAACTCTATCTTTCTCATGAAAAACTTCAAGATCTGTTGGTACAAAGTACTAGATAATGCTTGTTTATTATTACCATTATTGTTTTGTTAGAGGTAGATTTTAAAGAGCTCTTTGAAAGATCATCATTAACACAACAAAATATTAAGGGGAAAGTAGCTGCTTCTCTCTAAACTTAATGAAAGGAGTAAGCAAATCCCAAATGAGATCTGCTGCCATGGGTCACTGAATGTCAGCCTGTGCAGAATATGCATATATTCATATGTCTGCTTGTTTAAAAAATAAAGTTGGCTTATCTTCTAGAAGGTTATTTTATTCCATGTGCTCAAATACTGTAACAATCATTTGTCCTCTACCTTGAGGGAAAAGATAACTGAAAAAGATGTTTGGAAATGGAAAGAAACAACAGAGGCATGAACATTTTTATCTAAACCAAAGCAAAAAGTTTGGCTTAGACAACATGATGCATCACCCCGTGGTTGTTGGTAGATGGCAGCCTCTGTCCTTGCACACAGAGGCACTGGAAAATATTCCAGCTGCCTGCAAATGCTCTCACAGGCCTGTGTGCTCCCACCTGCTGATACTGAAGCTCAGCAGAAGAAAGAATTTGCCCATTTGTACCAATAAGTTTCAGAAGTGATTCCAAACACAATCTATCTTAGAGCTAATCATGAACGGGCTTCACTGCATTAATTGAGTGTTCCAACATGAACTTAGGAGATAGCTGCTGTTAGGGTATGTTTCCAATTGATAAGTATAGACAAAAGCCATTCTGACATCAGGTTCACCAGGGGTCTTATCCTGGCATTTCAAGCAGGCTGTGCTGATGCCAAGGGGTTTTTCTCTGGAGGCAGGATAAAACTGGGTGTGTTGCCGCTGCGTTTCTGGCTGGAGTTGAGCGAGCCCACCCTGCTGATGACTCATCCTTAGAGTGGCTCAGAATATCACACTGCCTTGCTGCTTCCCTCTCCCTATTACACTGATGCATTTGGGTCTCGCACGGTGTTGGCGTTTCATTTACAAACCTCTCTTTTCCCATGAAGGAAAGATGGCTGCCAGCCCTGCATTATCCTGATGTTCAGCACTTTTAGGTGTTTTTTCTGAGTCTTTCCTGAATGACTTCAGATGGAGATTTAAAACCAGAACAACCAGACACATTAAGAACCTCAGAAAGCACATTTTTCAGAATTTAACTGGGTTTTTTTGCTAGTCTGTCTTTTTTTTCCTTCTAAAATTGGCTGCTTCTGCATATGATTCAGACTAAATTTTCCCTTTTCTCCCAGCGAGCACTGAATTAGGATCTTTAGGCCAGCAAAAGGGACCTGTGTTCCTTCCCTGCCACCCTGTCTTTGAGTCCATGCATTTCAGCAGCAGTTTACAACAGTGAATAGAATAAGATAAGCAGTGAAACAGATTTACAGCTCTCTTGTTTCCTTCTTCCTCACTCACAGAGAACCTGACAGTTCCATTACATCAGGTGTGAACACACCTTGAAATTAAAGGACTGTGTTGTCACAAGTCAAAATGGATGTAAATGAATCTACCTCTTCCTATTTTCTTTTTGTTGGTTTTGCGAACCAGATGTTCCAGGTGACACAAAAATGAAGATACCAACAGCTATGAAGAAGTCATGAGGAAAGACTCCAAAAGCTGCAGCGGGTTTTGCAAAGACCAACTGATGGACTTTTAGGTGAGTCTGTGCAGGGACACTTGCTCTGGCAACCCACAGGGAGCCACATTCATGAAAGGGGCCATCCATTTCAGGGCTGTGCTGGAAGCAGATCCTGATCAGGGGTATAGTCAGGCTTAAAGAAAACTGAAGTAGAAAAGAGATGCAGTGAGGACTGATTGTATTTATTTTGTTTTTACAAAGCAGTGCTAGTGAGTGCTCCCTCCATTTCCTAATGTACCACATTGACTCAGATTTATTAGAAACAAGTTTTATTTTGTTAAGTAACATAAAAATAATGAAGAAAACCCTCCCCATTATTCTTACCAATAAACACAGAGTCAGAATTAGCGCTCTTAGTGTAACTAAGACAAAGGTATTGTTGCAGAACCTCAGCAGTTTGATAGCAGAGCTCAGCTTTCCCCTCCCTGCACCAGCCACATTTAAGTTAAGTGACTGCTGCTAGCCCACTTCAATGCAAAGTCACTCAGCTCAGCTGAAATAACCCCTCTGGCAGCAGCACACATGCAGCTCAGTTGCTGCCCCTGTTTCTGCAGGGACTGTGTAACTGTGCCTTTGGTTGCCAGGATCATGGAGAGCTTTGGAGCTGTGCTGTTCATGAACACTAGCTAGCTCCATGGGATTTTTGAACTCCATATAGATCTGTTGTAACTCTTTTGATAAATGTATTTACTCTTTCAGAAGTAAATATTTGAAAGTATACAGGACAATATGAGCATGCTGGAGTCATACTTTTGTCCCATGGAGCAACACTGTGGATGACTCCACGTGTCCAGAGTTACCTAGAGATATTAGATAAGAGAGGAGCAGTAGAGCTGTTGGGTGCACATGCTGCATTCCAAGTGCAACTCCAACTTGAGACCTTCAAGATCTGCCTTCTTCATTTGGGCACCTCTGTAAAAGTTACTCACCCAACACAGTCAGTGTTTCCTGTGGAGTCTCCCAGGAAGGTAAATTCCTCCCTACTGAGCAGGCTCATTGTGAGATGTGGCAGACACTGTGATATCCCATTGCGGTCAGCGGAGGCTGAGCTTGCTGCTGCAGTGAGTGGTGCTCACAAAAATGGGCACTTAGACACATGCCTTCATTTTTCCTTTGGAAAAATAGTTGATTGTAGCATTAAAAACATTCTATATAATAGAAGTTGTAACTGTGTCTTCCAAGATCAGCCATGTTGTGATGCTGGTGTTGTCCTTGTGATGACCATTAGTGGCAGGCTGGGCAGGGATGCTGAATGCACATACAACCTGACCATACTTTTCTCTGCTTACAAGCAAGTACCAGTGCTTGCACAGAATTGTTCAAACACGAGCAGGGCAGATGCTCCTTAGGAGCCTCATCTCTGTGCTAAGGCTCTGGTTTCCAGGAAGCAATTTCTCCCTCAAGAATTATTTAATCAGAGAAAAATCTTCCGGTACTTACAGACACAATTGCTGCTGTATAGAACTTGGCATTACAAAGTAACCATAACATGGCACCTCTCCGGAGGCTGAACATTTTCTGAAGCAATAGGAGAGATGTGGAAGACTGTACATAGCAGTGCCACATGCTATGCACGATAACTTTCAAAGTTCAAACCTTTGAGACTTAATTGGGTACAAAAGGCATTTATTATAGCTATTTTACCCTAATGCTCAAGGTATTATTCAGGAAATGCATTTCTCATGTATTTCCTCTGTTCAGGAAGTGTGTTCTAGGCAATCTGCAAGTTATGCTATTGCAAGTTCTTTCTGCCTGGCCATGGAAATAGATTGGTATAATAATAAAAAAGAAGAAAAAAGTAGTGTCTGTGCTCCACTTGCAAGAAGGTGCATGTTAATCTGATTTGCTTCATGTGGATTTAATCAATGCAAATACAGATGGGTGAAGCGTGTCAGTGGGAGTAATGGGTCGTTTTTATCCTCTTTCTTTCCTTGACCTGCTCAATCGATCTACCCTGTTGCTAGGAAAACCAGAATCGTGCTGACACGAGCATCTGTCCTATAGAGACAGAAAAGAATTTATGTTGTAATCCAGCGTTAAAATTCACAAACTTTCCACAAGTGGCTGATGTCTCTCACAGCTGTTTGCGAGGGTGAAAACAATGGTGGGCAGAAGAGATGGGATTCCCTGGGGTACTTCCGTGGGGAGCATTTGAGATGCATTTGAGAAAGCCTAGAAGCCCGTGCCCCGGCCCGAGGAGAAGGGCGACGGCAGGAAGAAGTGTGCGGGTGTCGGAGCCCCCTTCCCACGGGAACGAGCACCTGCGGGGCAGTGACGAGCACGAAGACCCGGGGGCCGGGGAGCCCCGGAGCCCTCGGGCAGGGCAGAGCAGGGCAGGAGAGCCCCGAGACCGCCACCAGCGGGGGGCGTCCGGCGCCAGGGCTGCGGCGGGACCGGGAAAGCGGGGAGCCCCCGCATCGCTCCCCGCATCGCTCCGCGCCTCCCCAGCGCCGAACACCCACTCCCGCCGGCTCCGGCCGCTCGGGCCGCACTGACCGGCCCCTGTCCGAGTCCCTGCAAGTGCTCCCCCCATCCCCATCCCCATCCCCATCCCCGGGGACGCTGCGCGGGTGCGGAGCCGGTGCCAGGTGCGGCGGGGCAGCCCCAGG